>CM051366.1:20158654-20183654 GCA_028015245.1 Cardamine occulta
CATTATAGTATCGAAGCAAATCAGATACTTAAATCTCAATTGGAAACGTCAAGAATATAACAGACAATGGGACACATGTCTTGCATCAATATCGCCAGATGCATTATGGTTCATTCTTTCATGTCCACATGTTATTTTCAAACTCTGATTCGAAACATTGAACCATATAATCATCTTGAGATTCTTGACCAAGTTAAATTAACTAGCCGCTTAGGTCATACTAAGATAGAGAGGCAGCTTCATATACATGTTGTTGAAAAAACAGGCCATCGACTATTCAGCATCTTATCTTATATTATTACCTGCTTGCGTGCTAATATTGTCTACTATAGAAGACGGTATGTGTTTACTTTGTGGAGTTAACACATTTATTGCACGATGACAAGCAAAAGACTAAGTCACCACCATTTCATTATAAATAGAGTTTGAACTTTGGTTTATTTCCTCACACTACACATATATACATTGAAAACAAAGTAGTAAGAGTCATCATGGCTAAGTTTAATTACTTCCATCATCATCTTTCTCTTCGCTGCTTTAATCTCTCTTTCCTGCTTTTGGTGAGTAATGATCTTATTATCAGCATATGCATGGTAAAAATAGCAAATTAAAATTTAGTTGAAAAATAGTTTACAATAAGTAATTTTGAGTTATATATATATGCAGAAGAACAAAAAGTGGTGGAAGCGCAGAAGTTGTGCCAGAAGCCAAGCGCGACAAGGTCAGGAAATTGTTTAAACAATAGTGCATG
Source organism: Cardamine occulta (assembly GCA_028015245.1). Taxonomy (NCBI): domain Eukaryota; kingdom Viridiplantae; phylum Streptophyta; class Magnoliopsida; order Brassicales; family Brassicaceae; genus Cardamine; species Cardamine occulta. The sequence continues at coordinate 20,159,406 of CM051366.1, forward strand.
CAAGGATAAGTGTATTCGACTTGAGGGAGCAAGATATGGAGCTTGCAATGTTGTCTTTCCAATTAACAAGTGTCTCCGTTTCTTCCCTTGTTAAATGTACCAAAATTGCTCCATAAGCCTAGCTAAGTTGTACACAGTATCATCTAGCTAATGTAATTTTAGAAAAGAAAGAATAAAAGAAGTGATGGTGTATTCATCATGGGCCTTGGGCCTACAGCATGCCGGTTATCCATCCACATCCACTTACCCATTTGAAACATTAAATCAGCAGACCAATACTAACCCGAAGATCCTGACCCGACCCGGTATAAGGCTCCACGCACTGGCCAATACCATCGTTCTGTGGATATACGAATGCGGTAGTAGAGACAGAGTCGAGTCGGTCACAGGCTCATCGTCTATGTTTACCTTGCTCATGTTCTTCAGGTCACGATTTTTTGACAAACGTCAAGATTTGTGTAAATGTTATTTTTAATTAGTTATCTTCATAAGCGGTCAATGAACCGCTTTATCCGTTGGCTAACCATAACTGAAATTTACTGCGACTATGTAACAAATACTTTGTTTTAAAACCATAACTTGCACCGACGATTCATTATTGGATTAAATAATTTAAAGAATACATATGTAGTTTGAGTAAAAAATATTATAGACTGGTGACATCATTAATTAATTATAGTATCGGGGATATTTTCTTCCGACTCAAGCAAATGGCCAATCATACCATCCTGAAAATTCTAATTTCCTCGTCTAACTCTATACTTGATGAAAGGAACGTCGAAAATCTCTACAAAGTCACTACAACTCGTGTAACTATATATATATATATATATACACTACAAGAAAAGTATCCCCATTCCGACCAAACTTTCCGACCAACCACGGTGGTTAGAAATTTGCAACCAATTTGCGACCAGTTTTCGACGAAATGATGATTGGTTGAAATTTGGTCGGAAACAATAGTCAGAAAATGGTCGAGAAATGGATGGAAAATACATCGGAATTTGGTCGGAAGTTTGGTCGTAAACGGGTCGGAAAATTAGAATCGGAAAAAAATATTTCCGACCAAATTCCGACCAAACTATTGGGTGGTCGAAAATTGGTTGGAATCGGAAACTAGTGTTTCCGACCAAATTCTGACAATTGCTTGGGTGGTTGGAATTTGGTCGGAAATAAGTAAGAATTAAATCGGAAAATTTGAAATATAGACGTTAGGTATTCCGACCAAAATCCGACCAAATGACATCTATATATACAAAACTCATTTTTTTTCCATCCCACATCAGAAAAAGCACATACAAAAAGTTCTATAAATTTTAATTGCAACACATCCCATTTATCGTGTTAGATAGTGGATGTATAAACAGATTGATGAAGAGACCGAAGAGGTTCGAGAAGAGTATAAGGAAAGTCTACGCCAATTTATGGGGTTTGTAACAAATCAAGAACTTGCGCGGGAACAAGGTATGGCGATTTGTCCTTGCGTAAAATGCGAAAATGAAAAAGTTGTTAAAATAGATTTAGTTTGGAGACATTTATATAATAGATGTTTTACGCTGGGATATTGTATATGGTTTTCGCATGGTGAGGATTTCGTGAATATGCCGGGTATTAGTCGTAGAGTATGACGTGTAGAAGAAGGTAATATTAATAGGATTGTGGAAGAAGATACTACGAGTATTAGACATCGAGATAATATACAACAGATGGTTAGAGATGGGTTTCCAGAAGCTGATGAAATTTCAAATGTTGTTCAATCTCCAAACCCTGAGTCTAGAAGGTTTTTTGAGATGCTAGAAGCAGCTAAACATCCAATATATGATCGGTGCAAAGAAGGACATTCTCCATTATCAGCAACAACTAGGATAATGAAAATCAAAACAGATTTCAATCTAAGTGAAGATTGTGTTGATGCATTTGCAGACTTTTTCTATGACTATCTACCGGAAGGTAATCTTGCACCACAGTCATATTATGCAATCCAGAAGTTGGTATCTGGGCTAAGATTACCATATCAAATCATTGATGTCTGTCGAGATAACTGCATGATATTTTGGAGAGAAGATGCAAATTTAGAATCTTGTAGATTTTGCTGCCAAGACTTGGTATGTCTCGCATTCCTTATCAACGAATGTGGTACTTACCAATCGCAGATAGATTAAAATGGTTATATCAGTCCGAGAGAACTGCAAAAGGAATGAGGTGGCATGGAGAGCATAGTTTTACTAGAGATATTTCACATCCATCTGATGCTGAAGCTTGGAAACATTTTCGTTATACGTACCTTGATTTTGCAAGGGAAATATGTAATGTCTATCTGGGGTTAAGCACATATGGTTTTAATCCATTTGGGAAGGGAGGACAAAAATATTCACTTTGGCCAGTCATTGTTACTCCATATAATCTTCCTCCCGCTCTATGTATGAAACAAGAATTTTTGTTTCTCACCATACTTGTGCTAGGTCTAAATCATCCTCGAAGAGTTCTTGATGTGTTTTTAAAGCCGTTAATTTTAGAGTTACAAATGTTGTGGCATGAAGGAGTCCGTGTGTATGATGTATCATTGAAAAATAATTTCACTATGCGAGCTATCTTGATGTGGATGATAAGCGATTTTGCAGCATATGACATGCTATCAGGATGGACAACCCATGGAAGGTTATCGTGTCCGCATTGAATCTGATACATTTTGGTTACAGAATGGGAGAAAATCTAGTTGGTTTGACTGCCATCAGCGATTTCTACCAAGTAATCATCCTTACAGCTGTAACAAACGTTTGTTTACAAGGAACAAAGTCATCAATGATTGTCCACCTCCATCATATGATGGTACCTATATTTTGGAGCAATTTTCGGACTTCTATGTTCTTGAAACTTGCGATTGTGGTGGTAATGGTCATGATCGAATTGATGGTTATAGTGCTGCACATAATTGGCATAAGAAGAGTATCTTTTGGGAACTTTCGTATTGGAAAGATCACCTACTGAGGCATAATCTAGATGTGATGCATATCGAAAAGAACTTTTTCGAAAACATCATCAATACGGTGTTGAATGTCCCAGGCAAAACAAAAGATAATTTAAAGTCAAGATTAGATCTGCAGCAACTATATCGACGTGAGGAATTGTATGCTATGGAGAATGATACATGTCAAGTTCTCATTTTTAGGCTTCTTCCAAGTCAGAAAGCTGCATTTTTTGAGTGGCTTGAACAATCGGCGAAGTTCCCAGATGGATACGCCTCAAATCTGAGTAATTGCGTCGATGAAACTTCAGGAAAACTGAGTGGATTGAAGAGTCATGACTATCACGTCATTATGGAGCGGTTTTTCGCATTTGTATTTGATGAGCTCCTCCCTAAAAATGTCCATGACCCAATAGCAGGTATGATACTATTTTTTAAACTTATCGATTCCCGACAGCAATTGTGTAACATATTTATTTTTCTCAGCAATTGGAGCATTTTTCAGAGATTTGTGTTCTCGGTCATTAACGGAGAGTGGGTTGCATACACTTCAAGAGAATATTCCTGTTATACTTTGTAACCTTGAGAAAATATTTCCATCATCCTTTTTCGATGTGATGGAGCATCTCCTGATTCATTTGCCTAGGAAAGCTGTTTTAGGTGGTCCTGTTCAGTATAGATGGATGTATCCATTCGAGAGGTACATGTTTCACCTTAAAAAAAAGTAAAAAACTTGAGTAAAGTCGAAGGCTCAATTGTTGCACAAAGTCTGAATGAGGAAATCACGAATTTTTCTTCGTACTACTTTGCTCCTACTGTCCAAACAAAGGCAAGAAAACGTGGAAGATATGATGACGGTGGTGAAAGGCCAACCTACCACACTTATATCCCGAGTATATTTCAAGAAATTGGTCGGCTTAGTGGAAAGCGTAAAGGATTTTGGTTAACAGAGCAAGAAGTTAACCACATTCATTGTTACATCATACACAATTACGCATATGTGTTTCCATATGAAAGGTATATAATCTTATCTTTTAGTATTTTATATTATACTTGTATTACTAATATTATATATGTACGTGTAGTATCTTTGCCGACCAACTTCGTGAAGAACATGAAGGAATCAGTGATGAATATTTAGAAGAGCTCAAACAGTCAATGTTCCCTTCTTGGTTGAAGTACTATGTAAGTGTATTTTGAATACACTTCATTCTACGTAAGGTTTCTTATATTACTAAACCATATTTAATCTGGCAGGTGATTTCCGATCATTCTCGGGAACAACGGTTCCAAACTTGGTTTGCAGAGCTAGTTGAAGGTCCATTATTGCATGTGGTGTCTTCGCCATTGTATCATACACGAGGACATGTATTTAGGCGAAAATCCACTACAAGACTACGAAAGACAGTGAACTATAGGGTCGTAGTTAAAACACCTACTATGGACTACTATGGTGAAATTATTGACATAATTGAGGTTGAGTATCCATGCCTTCTCAATCTGAAGTGCATAATGTTTAGATACGAGTGGTTTGATCCTACATATGGTCAAGGGATGAAAGTTACAAAGTTTGGAGTAACTCAAATAAATTCAAGTAGGCGGTTGGAAAAGTATGATCCGTTTATCCTAGTATCACAAGCCGATCAAGTGTGTTACTTAAATTCAAGTAGGCGGTTGGTGAACATCAATGATCCATGGATCTCTGCTACACAAATCAATCCTCGTAGCCGTGTTGCAGGAACGATATACAATGAACCATTACAACAACCATTTGCTAACATGCCAACTGAGACACAGGCGTCGACTTCACGAATTCCACTAGTCAGCACAGGGGAAGTCCAAGTTCAAGAAGGTAGTGACGAGTTTGCGGAACTATCGGAGTCAGGAGATTCAGTAGATTCTGCAAATGTATTATAAATGTTTATATGTGTGTTTTAAGATATTTCCTATTTATTTACATTTTAGTATAATGACAAAAATTTTTTACTTTGGCAACATTTAATTTTACAAACCGAATATGTTCGTTTTTATAGTTGACCAAAAAATATGTCATTTTGACGATGCTTGTGTTTCTTGTAGATTTTCTCTTAATTTTCACATATATCAATTATTAATAGATGTATGTGAAAATTTAGAGAAAATCTACGGAAAACGTAACCATCGGCTAAATCACATGATTTTTGGTTTTATTATAATAATGAACTTATAATTTAAAAAATTAGAAGTGGCCAAAGTAATTTATTTTTGTGAGCTAAGTATATTTTCCGACCAATTTTCGACCATTCCGAATTATTTGGTCGGAAATTGGTCGCAAATGGACCCCCCATTTCTGACGATTTTGTGACCAATTGCACTTTAATATTCAAACAAGAGACATGCATGTATTGGGTAAGCATTCAGACCAATTTCCGACCAAATGTGGGATTGGTCAGAAATCGGATTTTGCGACCAATTTCCAATCCATTTGGTCGGAATTGAGGGTAAACATCTCGACCAATTTCCGACCAATCCCACGTTTGGTCAGAAATTGGTCGGAATCGTTACCCCCCATTCTGACCAATTTCCGATCATCCTTCTCTTTATATACTCCTATATATTTTCTTCCACATTCACACTAATTCACTTATCTCACTATACTTCTCTCTAAATCATACATTATTTCTTCTATATTACAAGGTCTAAAGTTTTTTTTGTTAAATTCAAGTTATTTATTTACATATTAAGTTACGTAACATACTAATTATATTAGTGTAATATTTTCAGGTACAATATGAACTCCAGATCCGGTGTTCATTGGGCTGCTTATTTACGATGGTGCCAAGATAATGGCTTCCCTATGTCAAACATGGGAAATTTTGGTGCTGGTCCAAGCTCCGAGACGCAAGCTCCAACGGAATCTATGGAAATGGAGTTTGATTTTGATGTTGACTTGGGGCCTATTGATTTGATGACTTTGGAGCAGTTGTTACAATCATCAGGGCGAGCCCGCCTCATCAAGCTGGTACCGGAACCGGATCCAAGACCAGAGAAGAAAGAGAAATGGTAAGGTTTCTCTCTAATAATTAATATTTCTTTAATTTAAGAAATGTTTATTTTCTAATATTTTAATGTATACAAGGTTCAAAGTCAGCTGTGGAATCACGGGAAGATTTTGAAGATTATGGAAGTGGATTTTGGTCCCCATCCGAATTGGGGTAAAGTCGATATAGCAAGAAGGGAGCGTTAGTTCAAAGCTTTTGCGGTAATTTTAAATTATTTGCATGATAATTTAATTTTTTACATTAAAAATGTTATAATTATTAATATTATTTATTTAATAAATAAAACTATTTTTAAAAAAAAATTTGTAGCAAAAATTTAATTGGGACTATGAAATAGTTGATCAAGTGCGTGATGAATTTGAGTCGCATGTCAAAAACCGTTTGAAAGATCACGTGTACCAGTTAAAACAAAAATAGAAAAAGAATATCGATCCACCTATTTGGATTAAGCCATCTGCTTGGGCGGGCCTCGTTCAGTTTTGGGAGAATGAGAAAAATGCTGAAAAATGTGAAACTTACTCCGGGAATCGTAATAGCCATCGAGCTGGTTACGGACCTGCAAAACACACTTGCGGTTCAATGCCATATGTTCACAAATTTAACAAAATGGTATAATAATTCTGTTTCTTAATTTCCCAAATTTTACTATAATACTAACTTTAAAATTTAATTAAATCTAATATAATTTAACTTTATATGTGATTTATTATAGATAGATCCTAAAACAGGTGAACATCCGGATATGGTCACTTTTATGGAAGCAACACATACTAAGGCTGATGGTACTTTCATGGATAAGAAGTGTGAGGCAATCGTCCGAAAATGTAGAGAGCGTGAGCAAACACTATTGACTCAAATGACACAAGAGTCTGAAGATCCCACTAATGTTATTCTCACCCAAGCCCATAAAAACCAAATCTATCATGAGGTAATTGGTTTTTATATATAGTATATAGTTTTTGCTACAATCTAATAAATGTTTATAAAATCGGAATTCTAGGAAATTCCCAAAGAGAAGGGTAGCTGGTTTGGGTACGGATCAATCCCGAATGACGAATATTACAACATGATCAACAAGTACACTTCAACAAGAGTAAGGAACTTGGAAGAGGAGTTGGCATCCGAAAAAGCCGCTTCAAAAGCGCGGGAATAAGCCACCAATAAAAGGCTAACGGAGTTAGAACAAGGCAGAAATGAAGTCGCTTATTGGACTGAAATGATGCGATCTCTACATCCTAATTGCGTTCTGCCAACATTCAGCAAATGATGTTGATGATTCACCAAATGATTTAAATTTGAATTTATAAATGTTTAATATTAGTTTTTAATGTTAATGTTATTTTAATTTTTTTTATTTAAATTCGAGTTTTATATTTTTAATGCGTTTAAAAAAATTATATATACCGACCAATTTCTGACCACTGGTTTTTTTGGTCGAAAATTGGTCAGAATAAATATACACATTCCGACCAAATTTTGTTTTTTTCATCGAAATTTGGTCGGAAACTCGTCGGTAACATTCCGAATTATTTTCGATCAAAATTCGACTATATTTTCAGACCATATACTGACCATTTTCCAACAATTTTGTTTTTTTTATTCGTCAGAAATTGGTCGGAAATTTCTGACCAATTTCCGACCAAATATCATTTCCTACTCCCAGATTCCGACACCTTGACTTTGGTCGGAAATTGGTCAGAATACGTGAATTCCGACCAAATTCTGACCAATACCCTTGTCGGAATGGGGATACTTTTCTTGTAGTGATATGACTTGATCATTTTAACTTCAAAGAAAAAAAACTATGACTTGCTCAGATTTTAGCTTTTTGAGGTATGACCTAAATTAACCAGCCGCACATGTGAACGAAGTAGCACTAGCGCAAAGCCACAGCCGCTTAGATTACATTAGATGGATCACCAGGCAGTAGGGCTAAGCACAAGTACCCGTTACCCGCCCGACCCGTCCGGCTCGTCCCATACCCGCCCCGTTCGGTCAAGTACCTACTCCGTTCAAGCCAAGTATCAAGCATTCGCGATCCATTACCCGCCAAGCCAAGCCAAGTATCAAGCCAAAAAGTTTTTTCCGCTACCCGCTCCGTTACCCGCTACCCGTACTCGTTACCCGCTCCATTACCTGTCCATTACCCGTTACCCGTCCCATTACCTGTTTCATACCCACAAAAATACCCGTTATCCATAAAAAAAATACCCGTAACCGGCAAAAAATACCTGTAACCCGTTACTAAAAAAATAAAACTCAAGTAATTACCCGCGGGTACCTGTGGCGGGGTAAGTAACCCGCAAACCTCGGGATTTTGGGCGGATACTTGTTTCGCCGGATACCCATTCTCAGCGGAGCAAGTACTAAGCCGACAAACTCAATTACCTGGTGGAACAAGCCGAGTACTAAGGCGGGCGAAAAAACTGGGTATCCGGTCCGTGCCCACCCCTACCGGGCAGCCTTTCATATGCAAAATAAGTGGTGGAGAAACAAGCCATCAACTATTGATTTGTCAACATCTTCTTATCTTTTTCTATTAGTTACAAATGCGCGATTTAATAATGTCTACTAGATGGTAGTTATTATTACTTTTTCTTTTTTACTAGATGGTAGTTTGTGTTTCGTATGTGGAGTTGATACGATAAAAAGTAAAAGACCAACCTTTCATCCTTTCCCTATTCACTATAAATAGAGGTTGATCTTATGCTTATTTCCTCACACAAACAAATACATACATACATTGAAAAAACAAAAGTAATAGTCATGGCTAAGTCTGCTACCATCATCACCTTCCTCTTTGCTGCTTTTGGTGAGTAATGATCTTATCATATGCCTGAAAAAATGAGTTTTAAAGTGGCATTTCAAATTATTTGACAACAATGAGACACATATATATATGCAGAAGCACCAACAATGGTGGAAGCAGAGAAGTTTTGCGAGAAGCGAAGTGGGACGATGCCAGGACTTTGTGCAAACAGTAATGCTTGCAAGATAGGCTGCATTAACAATGAGGGAGCACGCCATGGATCTTGCAACTTTATCTACCCATTTCACCGGTGCATTTGCTACTTCCCATGTTAATTAACCGTCCAAACAAAATAAGTGCTGTGTTTTTATAAAATAAGTCTTATCACTCTATGAGTGAAGTTATGACATGTATCAGATACGTTTATGTTGGTTTATTATAATAATATAAATTTACTAAGTAGTACTATATATGTTTCTTCCTAAACATATTTATCTGCATATGCATGGACTGAGAACTTGTGAATATAAGACCCGCGCATAGTAAAAATGCATTTAGCCTATGTACAATTAATACATTCAAAATCTTAAATCTTAAAAGCTAAATTCTAAACTATACAATCCATATATATATATATATATATTCTAAAACCGAAATCCAAAAGCCGACTAATCTAATTTTCAAGTTCCTCTCTCTCTTCCTCTGGCCCCGATGGTCTTCTTCTGATAGTTAGAAAACCTACCGCCGCCGAAAGCATCTACGAACCATCTAATTTTCGGTTATAGGTGTTTTTTTTCCGGTAAAATTAATGGGAGAAATCTCGGGAGAGTGGTTTCTTGTTCTGCAACCTTTGGGGAACGATGCTGCTCTTGACTCTTGAGATCAACTATGCCTATATTGTTCACTGTGCATGTTTAAGTTGGTTTTATCTTATTGTATCCATAAACAACAAATTAACATAGAATATTTAATTATATTCTCCGTTAATAATTATACACTGTTTTTTGGTTTTGCTAGAATGTGAAAATATATACGAAAGGATTAATTGTTACACAGCTAGGTAGGCTAAAAGCTCTTTAAGACCCAAAAAATAATTAAAAAAAAAACCTAATCTAAATAGGATGAACACACGTACATAGGTCGGGTGTCTTCTCCAAAAAAAAATCAATTTTTTTATTTATTTTTTTTAATTTAAAAAAAAAATTGATTTTTTATTGTCTCAACGAATCACGTTGCGACACGTGGCAATATTTTGGAAGACTCTGTGTCTTAAGTGTCCTCCCCAAAACACTCTCACCACATGGGAAGACATAAAATGGCGGGTTTCACATGGGAAGACACCCAAACTTTTAACCGATGGAGGTGGTTTTAGCATCCTTATCGGACAGAGAGGAGAGAGGATGTCTCCCGAATTTTTTAATTTTTTGTATATATTCAACGAATTGAAAAGTGACACATGGCGATCTCGGAGATTTTCGGTGTCTCACCGGAGACACACAAACACACGAGAAGACCCAACATGGTGGTTCCCATGTTGACTTTTTATGGGAAGACCCCCCATTTTGGGGTCCGATAAGGATGGCTTAACATGTGGTGACGTTAAGGCAAATGTCACTTTTTTTTTTTGTTAGTAAAATATTAGGTCTGTTTAATTCGCTTCCTTTTTCTTATTTTCACGTTAGTTTGTATATTGACCTTAAAAACTGACTAACATAACAAATCTCTTGTAGTGTAGTTTGGAAAAAGAAGATACTAAACTGGTGAAATCGATCATACTATATTATAGTGTAGAGGTTATTTCTTGCGAATCAAGCAAATATAATGATCCATCATAGTATCCTTGAAGTCCTCATTTCTTGTAGCTACATGCTCATGCAACTAACGTCCAAAATATATCTGTCAAATTACTACAACCTGCGTAACTCTGATTTGGTTAAGATCTTATTTACATGTGCATAACCAAGTCACCAGGCACCGCCCATGTGAACGATGTAGCAGCACTAGTTCAAAAGCCAAAGTAGCCGCCCGCTTAGGTTTCATTGGATACTGACATAGAAAGATATGTGGTGGAGAAACCAGCCATCAGCCACGAATTGAATAGGCCCATGCCCATGTGAATGATCTAATAACCATAACTGAAAATGAAGTAGATAAAATATATATATATATATATATATATATATATAATGAAGTAGATTTTAAGTTGTGCGTATATATATATTTTTTCGCAAGTACTTTTAAATAATGAATTAGTTGTGCGAATATATTGCTCACCCGGAATATTCGTTGTCGCTAAATGGCACACAGTCTAAGTATGTAATATTCGTATAAAGGTTTATAAAATCAGATATTACATCAATAATGAATTAGCTTATACCAATGAGTCATCATTATTGAAATAAATTCAAGAACTTATACTATCTAGTTTGGACAAAGAAAATAGGAGATTGCAGGGGAATTGGAGACACATCACTACATACTATCGAGAGTATTTTCTTGCGACTCAAGCAAATGACCAATCGTTGAAGTTCTACTTTCCTCTTACCTCTATACTTATGCAGCGAATTATAACGTCAAAAATATCTGAAAATAGTTACAACTTTTGTAACTAGGACTTGGTCATTTCTCTTCTTCAGTCTTTAACAAGCCAAAATTAACCAGCCGCACATGTAAACAATTTAACAATGTAGCACTATCTCAAAGCCAAAGCAGCCGCTTAGGTTACATTAGATACTAACTGACAGAGAAAGTTATATGGAGGAGAAACCAGCCATCGGCCATGAATAGGCCCATGCCCATGCGAACGATCTTATCTTTTAAAACATTTTAAGTGATTGTACGATGCACAAGCAGAAGACTAAATCACCATCATTTCATTATAAATAGAGGCTGATCTTAAGCTTATTAATTCACACAACACATACATATATTGAAAGCAAGGTAGTAACTAATAATCATTATGGCTAAGTTTGCTTCCATCATCACCCTTATCTTCGCTGCTCTTGTTCTCTTTGCTGCTTTTGGTAAGTAATGATCTTATCATATACCATTTAAGATTACTTGATGATTAACAATGAGACATATATATATGCAGAAGCGCCAACAATGGTGGAAGCTCAGAAGTTATGCGAGAAACAAAGTGAAACATGGGTAGGAATTTGTAGAAATAGTAATGCTTGCAAGAATCAGTGCATTAGCCTTGAGGGAGCACGTCATGGATCTTGCAACTATGTCCCCCAACTTACAAGTGCATCTGCTACTTCCCATGTAATTAATTAATCTTCTACAAATTAAAATCTTCGGTGTTTGTCTATGTGTTTTACATAAAATAAGTCTTATGGCTCCATGAATGAACTTGTGACATGTATCAGATTTATGTTTATGTTGGTTTGTTATAATAACAAAAATTTTACGAAGTATTAGAGCATCTCCATCAGTTAATTAAGAACCTCTCATGAGTATTTTAACTTTTTTTTAATGAATATTTCTAATATGTTTTAATTATTTAATTATTAAAAAAATGAACCAATCACATCTCAACAAGTATGAGATGGGTTTCTTACCAAATAGTGCAAATGTTTTTAAACAAGAACTTTTAAAACCATATCTAAACATTTTTTTTTACTCTCTCATACTTTTGATTATATTTTCATTTTTAATTTTTTAGAAACTCTTATTAGAATCCCATAAAAACCTTTGATGGAGATGGTTTATGTCTCTCTTCCTGACCATATTTGTCTACACATGGACTCAGAACTTGTCCATAAGAACCGCACACAATGAAAAAGCATTTAGCCCATATACCAAAAATTTAATTCCTTTTGTCTCTAAATCTGTGAAAGAAAAAACTTGTGCATTTGCGCCCAAGAAGGGCCCTTTTGTAATTTTTTTTAATGCAATTAAATCACCCTTAGGGTATCTCCAATGGTAAACCCCAATGAGGAGTTCTTAGCAATATTTTTAATACAAATTTTGTTGAATTGAAAGATAAGAACCTCATGAGGGGTTCTTAATTTTTTCCTCCTCCAATGGTAGAAGCTCATTAGGGGTTCTTAAGCAAAAAAATATTAATTTGAATGGTAGAACCTCATTCAAATTCATTCATTCATTCATTGATAATGGATGGTTTACATTGGTGGAATATTATTTGTGATAAACTAGAGATACAACAAAACATTTATTAAATGTGTAACAACAACAGAATGATCAATCGGCCCCAGAAGTTGTGGTCTGTGGAATCTCTTTCTTCTCTTCAGATATAATATTTGGGCCCAAAAAACTTGTCTGGTTCATAACCTGCCCATAAATCACAATCATTTTTAACTCAAAATCACAAAAAGAAATAACAAGCCAAAATCTAATGAAAAAGGACAATGGGAGATTAAACGAACCTGCAAATGTATTAACCCTGGATAAACAAGCCACAGCCAAGGATAAACAAGTTACACCAAGGATAAACAAGTCACAGCCAAGGATAAACAAGCCACACCAAGGATAAACAAGCCACAGCCAACAAGCCACAGCCAACAAGCTTTACCATATTCCATGGAAACATAATCAAACTGCCGACAAGAACAATCAAGATTACAATACTACATACAGTCGGGATTCATCATCTCACTTATCCTAATGAGATATTCAGCTAAGAAACCAATCAAGTATATATTTTCATCTATGACCAAGAACAAAAACAATAAGCATCGAGGGAGCTAAAAGCTGAATCTTTTGATCAGAGAAACGTAAACTTAAGGAGCTTCAAATTACGATTACCATCTATTTTAGTGAGTTTCATCTTCAAACGATTAACTAAGACCAAATTTTACATATCTACAACATGAAATCTCTAAATTATATCATACAATCAACATGAAATCTCTAAATTACAGCATGAACACTAAGAAAACGACGATTAACACAGATCGATCCAACTGGATCCTCCAAATCACAGAACAAGCAACACCAAACTATTATCTCTTAAAATTCAACGCATGTATAGCAGATCTATCAAAATTAGCATAGTTAAGCAGCAATAATCAGAAGCAAAACGAAGAGAGAACGAATCTAGACTCAGCTTTGAAGAAGATTAGCAAAAGAGAAGATTAGCTCGCGTCCCCCACGGCGAGCTCCAAGGCGAACGGAGGAGAAACCACCGCTTCGGCGGCCAGACGAGAAACCACCGGACCGATGAGGAAGAGAGGACGAAGCTGAGAAAACTAGAAGAAGAACTGAAGGAGAGTCGCGAAGGAAGGAGGAGAAAGCGAAAAGCTTTTCTCTCAGAAAATAAAAAAATATAAGACAGTTTTTTATCCAATGCCAACATGACACGTATCTTAAGAACCGGTTGTTAAAACCCTTAATTAAGGATCGGTTCTAAACCTTTAACCCATTAACTGATTTTATTTTATTTATTTTTGGGGTTTAGAACCTCTTATGAACCCTCATTGGAGATGGTCTTAGCCTTTCACGTATTAATTAGCCTATCACATTCAGGCCACTTTGAGCAACGGCTAATTTAGGTATTTGATATCCGTTTCAGTTTTCAGTTTAGTGTCTACTATTATATTTCGTTTGTAATTTTTTAAATTTTTTTAATGCAATTTAAATTAAAACAATATTAAAAAATAAAATTGTTTTACCTTGAGCGTTTTACTTATTAGCCCCTTACATAACGGCCACTTTGAGCAAAGGTTAATTTAGGTATTTGATATCCGTTTCGTTTTAATTTAGCCCATTACGTTCAAAGCCACAACCAGCAAGGGTTTAGGATGTCTACTACTATATTTCCGGTTCGGCTGTCAATTGAATTCAGATTCCTGGTATGTTTACCCAACTTACGTAATGTCCCAGTTCATGCCCTCTCTTCTTCGCCCTCTATTCCTCCGGCGCCGATCATCTCCTTCTGATAGTTAGAAAACATACCGGGACTGAAAGCAGCGCATTGATGAATCATCGAATAGGTGTTTTCCGGTGAAATTAATGGGAAAAATCTAGGAAGAGTGACGGTTTCTTGTTCTGGAACGATGCAGAATTAATTAATTTTATGATATTTATGTTACCATTATATATGCTTCTCCATTTTTTATTTTTTTTTGTTTGTTTATTCTGATCAAATATTGTAACACTCAACAGCCAATATTTTTATGGAGTGTCTTTGTTGAGGAAAACTCTTTTTGATTAGCGTTGATGATAATTTGAGAGAAGAGCATTAACATGAAACCTACGACGACCAGGCTTAGACCCAAGCCCATATGGGGTTTTTTTCTTCTTCTAAATATGGAGCAGATAACTCTAAGTCTGACGTTAGGTAGACCGAATTTGGTTGTCGTCATTCTCTGTTTAGAGTTAACTACTTGTGTGTGTGTGTTTTTTTTTTTTTTTTGATAAAAAACACTTGTGTGTTGTCTTCTTCGGAGTTTGCTATTTGTCTGTGCATGGCTCGTGCTGGAGCTTTCTTAGTAGGGAAACGAAGCAAGCTGGTTGAAACGTGACTGTTCACATAAGATAGATAAGCAGGAGAAAAGTCTTACGTTGTGTCTATGATTATTACGAAGTCGAACACCATTTTTCTTTTGATATTACACTATATATTAGTTATCGGATTTTATTTTCTAATAGCCCAACACGTTGAGGTTTAATTACAAGATAATGATTTATTAGGGCAACCACATTGGAGTCTCTCAATTAAAAAAAATAATAATAAAAAAACAAATAATATTATTTAATTATGAGAATCTCTAAAAAAAAAGAAAAAGTCTTTCATTGTTAAGAAACGAGAGAGGTTATGGGGAATATCTCTTGTGTTATTGCTTATGTTTTTGAATGAATATAATGAGGTTACATCGATCCTTTATATATAGGATTCATACATCACGTATTCCTAATGAGAAAAGGAAAAGTACAACCGTCTAAGTCTTTAAGTCGGCTAAGTGATGGTAGTAAACTTCATGGACCAGAACTGGATATGACAATTCACTTAGATTCATAACACTCCCCTTGAATGTCATATCCGTAATAGGGCTCAGTAACGCTTTGGATGTTGCCTCATTAAAACCTTTCTCGGAAAACCCATTGGGACAAAACCGAGATAAGGAAAAAGAGTACAACACGTGAAACTCCCCATTACGAACCTCATGAATGTCCTTCAATCTGTGCATTCCAATTTGATGTATAAGCTTCTAAGTGTTGATGTTGGAGCGCCTTGGTGAATAGGTCCGCTGAATTATCACTAGATCGTCTTGGTGTACTTGAACTTCTCTCGGTCTTTTGCAAATCGTGTGTGAAGAAGAACTTTGGCAAAATGTGCTTCGTCCTATCACCTTTAATGTATCCATCCTTAAGCTGCTATACATGCTGCATTGTCCTCATATAGAACCGTTGGCTCTTGCTTTCCTTGGTCATCCCACAATCAACTTCGTATATGTTGTATCATTAGTCTCAACCAAACACACTCCGGCTACCTCATGTATTGCCAATATCTCGGCATGGTTGGATGATGTAGCCGCAATGCTTTCTTCATTGATCGCCAAGATATGGCCGTACCACCATGCGTAAAAAACATAGCGGTTTGAGACCTTGCATTGTGTGGATCCGAGAGATAACTGCATCCGCAAATCCAATCAAACTATCTTTGCATTGGTTAGTATAAAATAAACCCAAGTCCTTCGTTTCTTGTAGGTAACATAAAATGTGCTTAATCCCGCTCCAATGCCTTAGTGTCGGACATGAGCTAAACCCCGACAATAGGTTTACGCGAAAACATATATTCGCCTAGTGTGGCTTGCCAAATACATCAAAGCTCCAATAGCACTAAGATAAGGCACTTCGGGTCCAAGGACTTCCTCATTTTCTCTCTTTGGACCGAATGGATCTTTATCCAAATCAAGCGATCTCACAACCATGGGGCTAGACAATGGGTGAGATTGATCCATGTTAAATCTCTTGAGTACTTTCTCGGTATAAGTCATTTGATGCACAAGGATTCCATTGTTCACGTGACTCGAGTTGTAACCCCAAACAGAACTTTGTTTTTCCTAAGTTCTTCATTTCAAATTCCTTCTTAAGGTATTCAACCGTTTGGGTTATTTCTTTAGAGGTCCCCATAATATTCAGGTCGTCCACATACACAATTATCACGAACCCCTTATCAAATTTCTTTATGAAAATACATGGACTAATGGGGTCGTTTTTATAGCCTTCTTTTTACTAGGTACTCGCTTAATCTATTGTACCACATCCGACCCGATTGTTTCAATCCATATAGGGCTTTATTTAACTTTATACAATGTTATTCCGGGAACTTTTCTTATCTTTGAGCTCAATACCCTCGGGGACTCTCATATAAATCTCATTATCCGAGTGGACCATATAGGTATGCGGTCACTACGTCCATGAGCAGCAAAGCCAAATTCACTTTTATAGCCAAACATATTAAGAACCTAAAAGTTGTAGCATCCACCACAGGGGAGTATGTTTCCTCATAATCTATCCCCGGTCTTTGTGAGAACCCTTATGCAACAAGTCGTGCCTTGTATCTCACGATTTCACCATTCTCATTTCTCTTTTTCACAAAGACCCATTTGTGTCCAACTGGTTTAACATCATTGGGTGTCCGTATTATCTTTCCAAAGACATCCCTTTTCTTTAATGAATTCAACTCCACGTTTATAGCTTCTTTCCACTTATTCCAATCTTTACTTTGAGTGCACTCGTATATTGAAGTGGATTCTAGATCCTCATTAATATCCATAATCTCAAGTGCTACATTGCATACAAATATATCATTGATATCTACGCTCTTTCTATTCCACTTTATCCCAGACATAACATAATTCATTGAGATCTCATTATTATCATGAACTTCTGGACCATGAAGCTCGGCGTCCCGAGCATCATTGATTGGTACCATCGGCTCAGTTATGTCTGTGGTTCCATTAACCTCGGTTTCTCTATCCACGGGTTTATCACCTTTTCTTACTTTCCGAGGGTTCTTATCCTTGGAACCTATTGGCCAGCCACGTTTTAGGTGTATTTTAGAATGTGTAGCATCTTGATTGTGTCCCTCTTGAACATCAATTCTAATAGGTGCATTCTCGGCTGGTATATATGACTTAGTCACTCTATTCGGGTCAGCAAAGGAATCTGGCAATTGGTTAGCTAGCTTTTGCAAATGTATAATCTTTTGGACTTCTAATTCACACTCTTGAGTCCGAGGATCTTGCCATTTTAAGGACGTATGATTCCATGTTATTTCCTTGACCAGCTTATCTTTTTCTCCTCTTAATGTTGGATAGACGGATTCATCAAAATGACAATCCGCAAACCTGGCCTTAAACATATCACCCGTGGTTGGCTCAAGGTATTTAATAATAGTAGGAAAGTCATATCCAACATATATCCCCATCCTCCTTTGAGGTCCCATCTTTGTTCTTTGAGGTGGAGCTATTGGTACATAAACAGCACATCCGAATATTTTAAGATGGGACACGTTTGGCTCTTGACCCGTAATTAATTGGGATGGGGAATACTTATGTTCACTAGATGGCCTGATGCGAATTAACTCGGCTGCATGTAAAACCGCATGTCCCCAAGCTGAGACCGGAAGTTTTGATCTCATAAGCAATGGTCTAGCAATCAATTGTATGCGTTTAATGAATGACTCGGCTAAATCGTTTTGTGTATGTACATGTGCTACAGAGTACTCAACACTTACCCCCATGGACATACAATAGTTATTAAATGCTTGGGACGTAAACTTACCGGCATTATCAAGCCTTATGGTTTTCAAAGGAATGTCCGGAAAGTGTGCTCTTAACCGGATCAATTGAGCAAGTAATCTTGCAAATGCCAAGTTTCTAGTTGATAGAAGGCAGACATGGGACCATCTCGTGGATGCATCAATAAGAACCATGAAATATCTAAATATCCCACAAAGTGGGTATATTGGTCCGCAAATGTCCCCTTGGATCCTTTCCAAGAAACCTATATTTTCCTTTGTTATCTTAACCGGTGATGGCCTAGTTATGAGTTTCCCTAGTAAACATGCTTCACACGTGAGATTCTTTGGGATAACTCTTAATGTGTGCCCTTTAGTATTTGCCATTATCTTTCGCATCATGTTAGAACCGGGGTGGCCTAGCCGGTTATGCCAAAAAGTGAAGTTCTCGGTAATCTCTTTATTTACCGTGGCATTTGCTTCTATCATGTTGATCTTAGCACAATATAGACCAGTATCAATGGCGGGTATGGTTTCTAGGACTTTTTTATGTCCTTGGACAATTTCATATATTTGAAGGAACTCTTGGTTTCCTTGGCCCATAGTTTCAATGTGAAGACCATTCATACGAATGTCTCTAAAGCTCAATAAGTTTCTCTTGGAGTCGGGTGAGTATAACGCATTAGCAATGTCTAAGTGTGTGCCCTTAGGTAATAAAATATGGGCTTGCCCGTGGCCTTTAATCAAATTTGCTATGGGGAATATCTCTTGTGGTATTGCTTATGTTTTTGAATGAATATAATGAGGTTACATCGATCCTTTATATATAGGATTCATACATCACGTATTCCTAATGAGAAAAGGAAAAGTACAACCGCCTAAGTCTTTAAGTCGGCAAAGTGATGGGCCGGGCCGAACTTCATGGACCAGAACTGGATATGATAATTCACTTAGATTCATAACATTCATTTATTTGTTTCATTATTTTTTAGTTGAAAGACTATAGTGAGAGACCCCCACTAATAATGCTCTTAGACCATCCTCATCCCTAATATTTTTAAGGATGTCTTAAAAATTAATTATTATTAAAATTAAAGACATTCTCTAATATTGGTATCCAAAACTCTCTAGGAAGACACAATCTTCATTATTCATCCATTAAACACACTTATTTTTTTAATTAGTTTTATATTTAAAAACACCCACAAAGAATGACCAATGTGGGTACTCTTAGTGTGATAATGATGAGAGCAATAAGAAAAAAAAAATATCTTATGTAATAAACTAAGGTTACCTTTTGTGTAGAGCTATGAGACACTGTTACGTGTATACTTCTAAAATGATATTTTTGCTTTTTAAAATTTTTTTTTAATTTTTGGGTTTTCTCCTTTGTAAATTAGAAATTGCTTCTCAAAAAATAAAACCACATTGATTCAAATTTTTAATCTCTACACAAATTTTAAAAATAGAGTTTCAAATCAAATTATTTTAATTTCTTAGAAATATATACTCCAAAAAACTAACTACCACAATGAATCTAATATAAATTTAAAATATGATATTCCTTTTAAAAATGCTTTCGAAAAATCAAACCATATAGTAGGTATATTTATATATTTCTACTATGTATACATTTCTTTATACTACATTTCTTTAAATATAGTAGATATCTAATCCTCTTTATAATTTCTTTCTTTTATATTTTTTTTCTTTCTAACTATTAATCTTCTACAATATAAATTGAAAATTACTTCAGAATTAAAAATAAAAATAAATAAAACAAAATATATAATAAAAACCAGAACAGCAAAACTCAAACCATATTATTGCATTAAAAATAAATGGGTCAATATAAAACAAAAATCAAATAATTAACAAAAATATTTTGTCACCACAACCTCCATACTTAATAGTTAAAAATTCAACAGTAACAAATTGAAAAACTGATCAGATGCAAACAATAAAATACAATCAAGACTAATAATGATGGAAAATTAACCAATTAAATGAGAACAATAAATTAGCGAAAGAAACTGAAATCAACAAAAAAACACACTAATATATAAAGATACAAATCACACAAACAAGACCAACACATAAAAACCTCAAAAAAATAAACACCAAATAAGAAAAACAAGGGATAATATCGAATACACAAATTACTATCAAATGATCTCATCACCACCCGTAAGCATGAATCATTTCCAACTCAAAATCACAAGACCTCTACGTAGAGAAAACAACATCAGCTACATAATTACTTTTTCAAATGACCAAATACTACAAACAAATAACAGCAGCTTCACCGTAAGTACCTGCTCATATTATCTTTGATTGTATCTCCATTTGTTTTCTCTCAGTTTTTTGTTGTCTACACAATAAAGACAAAGAATAATGAGAATATGTTGACCAAGTTCAGACTAAAAGATTTTTTGAAAGATGATATTATTTTTTATCTAAAAAAATCTAATTCTTTGTCATTTTTTCTTTTAATATATATCTTTGTATACTAAAAACTAAATATATATAAATATATTATTTGATACTAGCTACCCAATAAAACCCCATCATTAAATTGATTCAAACATATATAACATTATTTGAAAGTATGTAATGATATAACTATTACCATTAGCATCATTTTTGATGTTAGTATAGTAGTTTCCCAATGAAACCCACCATTGAAACATTAAATTGATTCAAACATCTATTCAATTTGTGCATTAAGTAAACACATATTAAATTAAATCTAATTAAAAAAAAAACTAAATCTACTTCTATATAATTTTAAAAAAAACATTTCTTTGGCCACACACAACTATTATTTGTGTAGCTCTGCAAACATTTTTTTAATTTGTTTATGGTGAATTTGTTTTTAATCATTTTTTTTTTGGTAATGCATGATTTATATTCTTATTCTCAGAAAAATTTAATGACCAAATGCAGAAAAGAAGAAAACAAAATGATCATTGAAAATATAGCATCTCAATCAACATGTGTTGCAGTTTTTTTATGTTCAGTTTTTTTTTTAAAAATTACTAATCTATTAGAAAAATATTTTGTAATTATTTATTTATTTATTTTGCATACTATTAAACAAAACAAAAAAAATCTTTAATTTGAATTCTACAGGTTGCTAAGCATCTCCATTGAGATTTTTTTCTTTAAATACATTATTGTGAACACCACATTTTTCTTAATGAGTGAAGGTAAATTATGACCCCATGATTATTTTCTGTTTAGTTTAATTATATTAAAATAAAATGAATTATTATTTTTCAAATAGCGATAAAATTTCTTAATAAATACAAAACATCTGTTTTAAAAAATTGTTTTTTCTTTGATAGTACACACAAATCTACAATACTGTTTTATACATATTGGAGTGAAAAACTTGATTTTCAATTACTACAGCCTTGAATGGGAGTATGATTGCATTTTTTTATTTTGGGTAAATGCTATAAATAGTCAATTCTCACCCTCTTCCATCATATCTTTAAATTTACTTTTCTTTTGTTTTTTCATAAGTTGTTTTCTAATTAAAAATTATATATAACAAATAGTTTGATGGCTACTAAAATATTTTACTTATTACCAATTGAGTTTCAAAAGCTATCAAGTTTCAACATCCTCACAACAAGATAAAAATGGAAACTTTAAGTATGATATAAGATTTAGAGTTTGAATTACAAAAACATTATAATAGACATTCTCAAATATTTTCTTCAAATTACTGTCAAATATTTTCTCCAGAGATGGAAAGAGAAATAAAGAGAGAAATGACAAAAGATAGATATATACAAATTTTTTTACAATAAATTAATTTAATGGAAATTAAAATTTAATGACCGATGAGGTTAAAAGAACGTTACAACTTTTTAACTTCTAAAAGCAAACAAAAAAATTTAGAATTTACTAAATATATTTTTAGTTGTGAAAGCAAAATTGCAACTAATTAATAATATATTATCTATTCAATAATAATTCGCATTGCATGAATTCAAAAATACAAAAAATAATCTATGCAAAAAATAAATTCATTGAATTTAAAAACCCACATAAACATTTATTTATAAGCTACAATATTGTAAAAGATAAAGTATTTATATAACTACTTTGCATTAATAAAATTAAAATTTATGTTACAAAGAAGAATAAATTTATTTTCTCAAATTCATGATTAATTCAATATACTAATAAACACTATCATTCATATTACACCTCGAAAATAAAATTTAGTCTTTGAAATTATATAAATTATTTACTATAAAATTTTGAGTTTTAAATAAAAATTAAAATTAAAACAAAATATATTTCTAAATATATTTATTTATAAAAAATTATATATTTCAAAATATTAAATTCAAACTCATACAACGCATAAGACATTCATTAGTATAATATAATATGATGGTGCCCCATATTTCATCGGAAGGTGCAACATCATGGTTAACGTTGTTATATGTTTTATTAAAAAGGAAAAAAAGGAGACAAAAACACCACCGAAAATATCTGATGGATTAAGTGTGAAAGTGTGACTTGGTCAAAATCTTATCTTCTTGACCAAGTCAAATTAGCCGCTCATGTAACTGCAATGTGGCATTGAAACTAGCCATGGATCAGCAGCACACTGTTTATGAAATTTCTCAACATTGTATCTCCTATTTATATGTATTTGCGTGCTAATATTTTCTACTACAAGACGGTGTAGGTGTTTAATTTTGTGGGCTTAGCACGTCATTGTACCATGGCACAAATAAAAGACTAACTCACCATCATTTTAACTATAAATAGAGGTTGATCTTATTCTTATTTCTTCACACAACTCATAAATACATTGAAAACAAAGTGTATAATAGTCATGGCTAAGTTTTCTACCATCATTACCCTTCTCTTTGCTGCTCTTGTTCTCTTTGCTGCTTTTGGTGAGTAATGATCTTATCGTGTGTATGAAATGGTTTTCCACTGTGTTCTTTTTCAATTTATTTGATAATTAACATTGAGATATATATACAGAAGCACCAACAGTAGTGGAAGCGCAGAGGTTGTGCGAGAGACCTAGTGGGACATGGTCAGGAGTATGTGGAAACAATGATGCATGCAGGAATCAATGTATTAGGCTTGAGAAAGCACGACATGGATCTTGCAACTATGTCTTCCCAGCTCACAAGTGCATCTGCTACTTCCCATGTTAATCAATCGTCGAAAACTCAGTTTCTTGTGTGTTTAGTTACATTAAATAAGTCTGTCTCACTCTATATGTGACCTTATGACATGTACCAGATATGTCTAAATATGTTGGCTTGGTTATAAATAATACAAACTTCTATGAACTACGTACTCAGAGCTAGCCGTGTGTGTTTGGCGCGCATGATGTAAGTAAAACAATTTCCGTGGGTACGATAGAAAAAAATATAATGCTAATCTATACATCATCAAGCCATCATTGGATCAACCCAGTGGCACTCTCATGCAATAAATTAATGCAGCATTTTTCACCCGTGAGCTGTAGACCGATTTCCATTTCCAGATAGTTTTTCTTTATCACACTCAACACATTTTGTGAGATATAAGCATTGAACACATCTGTCTACCTACTGGAATAATCGGTCCCCTATCATCAGAGTCTTGACTCTTGGAACAACAAGTCAATATATACTAGCTAGCCTTTTGAACATGTTTCTCAAGTTTTGTTGATTCGGATCAAAATAACGTTGTACAAACCATATCCAATTTTGATTATGGAGTGTGATCAGCATATAGTCTTTAATTTGTTAAGAGA
>CM051366.1:20183754-20208754 GCA_028015245.1 Cardamine occulta
AGAAGCTCCCTTTTATTAGCTTTGATAATAATTTCGGAGAAGATAGATAATCAAATCTACGACCAGGCTTAGATCTAAACCTATATATATAGAGTATTTTTTCGAAGGTAGCTTCTTCACCAGATACTATACGTAAAACAAGTCGGTGGTGGAGATATATACCTATATAGGCAGAACCCGGTTTCGGTCATAGTCGGTTTAGAGTTAAAACCACTTGTGTTGTCTTGTTCTGAGTTTGATACTTGTCCGTGTCTAGTGCTGGGGCTCTCTTAGTAGGGCAAGAAAGCAAGCTGTTAACAGAAGAACGTTAAGGAGAAGACACGTCTTTATGAAAGTTTGAGGAAGACGACTATTAAATCGAAAACGTTTTATATATATAAAAGTTTTTTTAATCAAATTTAGATTTTATTTTTTGTAGACGTGATATTCTATTCGGTGAATTTGGCAGAGGTGAAGCCAGCAAGTATAATTTAGGTGTGGAAACTACGCAATTACATTATGACCATGTGGGTGCAATTTTACGAACACTTAATCTTGTAGAAATATTTGTAAAGAGGTGAGGACTAACAAAAAAACTTGAACTTTATTAGTCCTCACCTCTTGCAAATTTGTTCAAATCCACTATGGCTAGAATTAACTGCACATTTTGATGGTTTGTGTCTTTTTGAGATCAATAACAAAGAAGGTATGCCACCTATTTTAATTTATCAATTTGTCAGATAGGAAAAATTAACTCGGGAGTTTCAACATTAAGAATGGAGAAGAAAACTCTATAGAAAAGTATCCAAGTTCAAATTAAATGCATGCGATGTGGTCGTGACAAATCACTACCACTTGTTGAACTAGGACTAATTGGTGAAAATTTTAACTTCTTGACCAAGTCAAATTAAACCAGCTGCCTAGGTTAACAGGTAATGTAGCCACCGAATCAAATTGAAAATGAACAAATGTAAACAAGCCATTGATCAGCACACCATTTAGGAATTGGTCAAGATCTTGTCATTAATTTTGCTAGCTACTTGCGTGTTAACGTTGTCTACTAGAATACAGCGTGTGTTTAATTTGTGGCGATAACCAAACTTTATTTTACGAGGCACAACTAGTGAAAAACCAACTCCCAAATAATTTCTTGCACTATAAATAGAGGTTGATCTTAAGCTTATTTCTTCACACTTCACACACATACATTGAAAACATAGCAATAGTCATGGCTAAGTTTGCTTCTATCATCACTCTTCTCTTCGCTGCTCTTGTTCTCTTTCCTGCTTTTGGTGAGTAATGATCTTATCATATATATGCATGAAAAAATGAGTTCTAAATTTACAATTTATGATTATTTGATGATTAACAATTGAGACATATATATGTACAGAAACACCAACAATGGTGGAAGCACAGAGGTTGTGCGAGAAGCCAAGTGGGACATGGTCAGGAGTTTGTGGAAACAATAATGCGTGCAAGAATCAGTGCATTAACCTTGAGGGAGCACGTCATGGATCTTGCAACTATGTCTTTCCAGCCCACAAGTGTATTTGCTATTTCCCATGTTAAATCTTCCAAAAACTCTTTGATGCTTAATAGTTTCATAAAATAAGTTTGTGTCACTCTATATATGAGTGGTCTTAAAACATACATGTACCAGATATGTTTATGTTGGTTTGGTTATAATGTACGACTTACTACTGTTTGTGTCACTATAATATATGTACGATTTACTACTGTTTTCTTCTTGTCCATATTCGTCTACAATTCTGCAACACAAGTTTGGGCATAAACATGTAGCTTAATTCTCGATCCGGGTTCATCTCCGATGCATCTAATAAAACGAAATAGATGGAGTATTTTACCACGTTAATTTTTTTTGTTATTTATTTTACTTATTTTATTCGTGTTTTCTTTAGATGTAGTTTAAATTTATATTAATTAAAATAAGCATGAATTAAATTTAAAAGAATGATAGCTATGTTGCATGGAATCAGAAGCGGGTACGCGGAAGCGGAAACGTAGAAGCGATTTTTTTGAAAAAAATAGAAAGTGGGTACGTGTTGGAACATTATACAATATACAATATTAAAAATTATATATATATATAATTAAACATTATATAATATTAAAAATCATTGTTAATAACATAAATTCAATACATTTATATGTAGATATAATTAAATATTTAATATATTAAAAATTGCTATGAATAACATAAATTTAGTGCCTCATTTTTACACAATTTAACTAAAATCATTTTAATTCGAAATCATTATATTCATTATAATTTTATGATTTCAAAAGAAAAATCGTCATACTCAAATTTTTGAAATAATCTAATTCAACTAATCAAATTAATCACTTTCAATATTTCGCATATGATCATTCAAATAATTCTATTATGTAAAATTATTTCTAGATAAAAGACGAAATGATATGCACAATCTCAAAGTTACTATATTAGTTCTCGTTTTTTCAAATACAAAATATATATAAAATAATAGCTATTAAAGCGGAAGTGAAAGCTTCCAAAACGAAAGCGTAAGGTTCCAACACGTTTTTAAAAGGATATTTTTTGAAGCGCCATGGAAGCGAGATTTCAAAAGATTCCGATTCCGGAGCGGAAAGCGGACGTTGAGCGAAACTTCCGTGCAACCTAGAATGATAGAATAACCATGCTCAGCTTGCTATATTATTATAGAAAGCTTCCATATATTCCAATTCCAAGATTTGTAGTTTAGGTTTTATCAAAAAAAAATGTAATTTGAGTTATTATATAAGCAAAATTGTTAATAAGATGGAATTTGAGCCAGCATGGCATGAATATTCTGCGCCAGATTAAATTCTCTCAAGCTAGTATCTAATCTTGGATTTGTATACTGAGTATAATATTGTAACAAATATTTGTGTTTTGATTGTTAAAAGTTTCTAAAATTTCTCCACTTGAAGTTTAACTAGAATTACCTTCGACTATTTCAGTTTGAGGTTAGTCCAGAAATGTAATTAATTAATCTTACATATATGTATTACCGGCTCTTCGAGTTAACTTAAAGACATGAATTTTTTTTTATTTTTAAACTGGACATATGAAGTTATTGATCTACAATAATACACTCATATGGCCCTTTATTACATATTGGTCCAATTATGTTTCGACCATGTCTTAAATTTCAGTACTACATGTAATATTAGTTTGATAGACTCATAGACACGACTAATGATGTGCCATCTGTTTTGCAAACTGTTTATTGTCAAACTTTAGCACTATGCTTTAACAAAATGTTGAATGAATGAGAGGCCAACAAACTTTAGTCTGCACCTTTATCTACTAACTGCGTAAAACAGTTTTGTAAGTATCATACCAAGAGATATATCCAACAGTCATTATTTAAAACTAGGCCAATTGCCGTGCGCTACGTAAAAAAATCATAATGAAAATATATGTTCCCATTGGATTTCGAGATTTTTCTTATAGTCAATTCATCTGGAAAAGTCAGTTTTTTGCTGGATATTGGTGTACATTAGTGTTCATCCATAACAAACGAGACTTTATCCTCACCTCAGGAACGATTCATATGTTTCTTGGGAGATGGTGTATGAAAAGCGTCTTACTCAGTCAAGAAATAAATACGATGATCAATAGAGAGACGGGAAAATCAGCCAATTCATACTCTATCAATCTTATTAAGTTGGGGATTTCAACTTAATAAGTTTATAAATTTCTCCACTTGAAGTTTAACTAGAATTACTTTCGACTATTTCAGTTTGAGGTTAGTCCAGAAAAGTAATTATAAATCTATCGTAGATGTATTACCGGCTCTTCAAACTTGAAGAAATATGAAGTTATTGATCTACAATTCTACACTCCTATGGCCGGCCCTTTATTACACATATTGGCCAAATGTCTCGACCATGTCATAAATTTCAGAACTATATATGTAATGTCAATTTGTACACACCGACACACGACTAATTATGTGCCGTCTGTTTTGCTAACTGGTACTTGTCAAACTTTATCACTATACTTTAACAAATGTTAAAATGAATGAAAGGTCAACAAACTTTAGTCTGCAACTTAATCTACTAATTGCGTAGAACAATTTTGCAAGTACCAAGAGATATGGTCCAATTGGATTTTCGAGATCATTCTTATAGTTGATTTGTGGTGATAGTATTCATCTGGAAAAGTCAGTTTGTGCTGGATATTGCCATAAGAGAACAAACTAGACTTTATCCTCTGGTCCTTAATATTTTAACTTTCAAGAGTAGCATAGTGGGCCTCAAATTCGCTACTAGGCCTCAAGTGAGCTTTCGTGTTATTGTATTTTTATTTTTTAGCATCCGGTTGTGTTAGTGTTTGTGCCTTTGGGCTTTGTGTGATGCATTCCATTTTGCTTCCAACAAAAAACAATGGTGTTACTTGAAAAACTAATGAAAGTTTTAAATTTATTTTTCATATATGTCGCTTTAATTACAAGCACTAGATATCATGATCAACCATAATATAAATTTTAATAAGAAATCATAAATTCTAAAATTCATTACACATGTAAGAATTATAATGAATAGGTAAAGGTGTTATTGTTGAATAGTAGGTAGAAACGTAGAGCTAACTCTAACCCCTACTTTAGTTTCAGATGATTGCTTATTAGCTCATAATATATGTTGGTGAAATTTTTTATGCATCCATCTATTGTAAGAAGAAAATATAATAGCAAATGCGACCGTATGATTTGGATAAAACTATTGTGGGGACAGTTCATGATGTGTCGTATGCTCATTTGTAGTTTAAATGAGAGTTGAGCACGTTCTTATAAGATTTTTTTTCGTTTCCTATAAGAAAACTCTTAAACTAATGACAAAATAATGCTATGTTATAAAATAGTAAAGAGATTTGATAAAAGGAATGAAATGGTGCCGTAACACTAAGTCGCACGTTCTTGACGAGAGTCGTCCTAATCCAATGATTAGTATATCTCAATTTCATGCCTCCCCATTGTTTGGTCGATTTTTAAGTCTACTTTTTTTATTTATTTGCTGTCGTTTGTTTTTATATTTTTTATTTAGGTTAACCTACATGTGTGGTGGTCAAATGGTTGAAGTGTAAATTCAAAGAAACTGTGGGGGCGTTTCCACATTACAAACAGAGTTAATGTGCATGAGTTGGCTAGTCCTAAAATAAAACCCAAATGTTTTACAAAAAATAATATGAATATGAATATTAATATGTGTCGAATTAGAAAACGATAGTTTATAAGAAAATAAAGAACTCAATGTTTAAAAAGAAGATACTAGTGAATTAGGTTGTTGTTTTGGTAGTAATTTGGATATTTATACTAAAATGAACTCATTACAACGGATAATTTATCATTCAAATTCAAAATTAAAGTGCTCAAAATTAATACTATTTAAAAAAAAAATAAAGAGGGGTGAGTGTAAATATGATAAAGTGTTGTTTGGTGTAGCATTAGCTGGCATAAGGTTGTATGAAAAGCTCATCTCAAAGTCACCAACGGCCCAAAAATATTGAAAAATAAAGCAAAAAATAACTAAAAAAGCAAACTTTTGTTTTTCTCATTCTTCTGCCATTATCTCTCATCGATTTCGCTTGCTTTTTTGAATTTAGCTCGTCTTCTGCTATTTGGGATTGGAAGGTTTTCGAGTTCCAATTTAGGTTTTTTTTCTTGAGTTAGAAAAGGTTGTGTCTTGGTTCTTGGGAATGGCTAAAATTTGAGGAAGAAGAGGAAAAAAAAAGAGTTTTTTTTTTTTTAAGTTTCTGAATTTGGGATATGAGTGCTTCGAGGTTTATAAAGTGTGTTACCGTCGGCGATGGTGCCGTCGGAAAAACCTGTATGCTGATTTCTTACACAAGCAACACTTTCCCTACGGTAAAGTTTCATCCTTTTTTGTTTTCTTGTTAGTTTTTGTTTGCTCTCTCAATAGTGATCTTGAAGCTTATTTGAAAATGGGGTTTGGAGATTATCATCTTTTGTTCTTGAATTGAATGTGATTGATTAGCTGGTATAATTGTAAAATTCAAATCTGACATTTTCTTCACAACTCTTATGTTGCTTCCATGGATTTATCTTCTTAGTTATTATCTTTACCTACGAGCATTATTCTTGGTTCATTTTTGGTCTTCATGTTCAATTTATATGTGTTAGTCAAATTTGCACACTTGAGGATCAACAATCTTGTCTCTTTTTTATAATTCCTCTTGAGAAACTAGTTTTAGTTTAACAAACTCCATGACTTTGTTATTGACTATATCAGGACTATGTTCCAACTGTTTTCGACAACTTCAGTGCTAATGTGGTTGTAGATGGGAACACAGTGAATCTTGGATTGTGGGATACAGCTGGTAAAAACTCCTTTTTGAAAAACCATCAAATCTGGTTTCTTGTTTTTGTGGTTTCATTTTTTGACTAATTCTTGGGTTTGTGTAGGTCAAGAAGACTATAATAGGTTAAGACCATTGAGCTACCGTGGCGCAGATGTCTTCATACTCGCATTCTCGCTTATTAGCAAGGCTAGCTATGAGAATGTAGCCAAGAAGGTTTGCTTCTTCTTTTTTTCTATCTAGCTACCTCTTATGATAAATTATCTTTATTGAGCTATTTTTGAATTGGTTTCTTATTTCAGTGGATTCCTGAGCTCAGGCATTATGCCCCTGGTGTTCCTATTATCCTTGTTGGAACAAAACTCGGTATAGACTCTGTTCTTGTATAGAACTCTTTCCTAATAAGAAGAAAGAGATAATAATAGTTCAAATTTTGGGATTTGCAGATCTTCGAGATGACAAGCAGTTCTTTATAGACCATCCAGGTGCAGTGCCGATTACTACAAACCAGGTAGGTAACTTTACAATCCAAAATGCTTTCATATTGGAAGTTTTTGCGAAGCGAGTTCTTGATCTTTAGTTCTTTGACTGTAGGGAGAGGAACTAAAGAAACTGATAGGATCTCCGATCTACATTGAATGTAGTTCAAAGACGCAGCAGGTACTACACACATAAATCATATCTCACATGTCTTTTTGTTTGGATATTTGTATAAGAAACTGAAAATGTTGGTTCTTGGTTTTGCAGAATGTGAAAGCAGTCTTTGACGCAGCCATAAAAGTTGTGCTTCAGCCACCGAAACAGAAGAAGAAGAAAAAGAACAAGAACCGCTGTGTGTTCTTGTGATCATCTTTTATAAAGAAAAGATTTAGGTAACAAAACGAAGCTGAAGGGAAAAAAAAAACACCAGCATCAAATGCAGCAACGTTGTATAGTTGTTGAATCCGGCTTGTTTCGGTCTTTAAATCACTTTTTTTTTTGGCTGGTGAATCTAATGAGTGAAGTGAGGCCAAGGGGATGAGTTCTTGGTGTATTGTTGTACTTTTGTTATGTAGACTAATCTCTTAATACTTTTTTTTTGTCTTTGTCTTTTGCTGTTGAGATGTATTTTGTATTTTCTTAACAGATTAATTTAATTAATTTTATAGTAATCTTTCTTACAAACTCTGATTATCTTTCTTTTGTTGATTTTATGGTATTGAGCTTTGGTACTTACGTACTGATAGGTCTTGTATTGGCACATAAGAGTAAGAACTAGGCACGTATTGTGATGAATCTTACAATAGAAACAATGTTGAAAATGGTTTTCAGAAACGAGGATTTTATCCACATAAAGAGAGTGATAGGAACAAAGAAAATTAAAATTACAGAGGTTTCACCATCTTGTCATAGACCGAAAGGAAATCAAACGTGTGTGTTTATACACATCCTTTTCAGTGTTTTCACCATTTCTTCAGATAATCCACAAATCAAATCCAAAGGAATTTAGCTCTTGGGGACTTTTGATCAGGTCTCTGTCGCGGATATAAGTCACAACTTGATGGGGTCATATTTCTCACCCATCAAGCCACCTTTCTGTTTTTGGAACAGAATGTAACGCAATGTACTTGTAAAGAAGGGATCTGAGTGGATTGTTGTGCTACCGTTGTCGCTTTGCATCTCGTTGTTGATTAACTCTACGAGACTCTGTATATCAGATGGAGTGATATGCGGATTCCCTTTCTCAAAGAAATAAATGTACCTGTTGTATGTAGGAAACCATTATTAGTATTGAAATGCTGCTTTGTGTCAGATGTCTTTTTGTTTGTTTGTTGTTAAGTATACTGACTGGTTCAAGATTTCGACAAACAGCGTGACTGGTCCGCTGTTACCTCTGGTTGCATTAGCCATTTGTTGAGCTGCGTTCGCTATTCTCAGTGCACGTCTTAAACAGAGGAGAACTCTGCAGAATAACATCAAGAATCGATTAGTTCCAGAGATACGAAGACCAGTGATGACTTACCCCATGGGTTTAGTTTTCTCGCCATGAAAACAGCAGGAAAGAGAAGTATGAGAGTAATGAAAGAAGAAAAGCACTTACCTCTCCCCATCTTTGATACCATCTAGATCATCGACCCAAAAGAGGTGAGAGCATGCATAAACCGCTCGACATTGATCAGGTTTCTTTAAAAGCCTTGCAGAATACTGGTCACCAAGAAACACAACTTACTGCGTATGAATAGAAGTTGAGAAGAAAGCTACAAACTGAGAAAACACTGGCAACAAAATTTACCCCAGTTGCTTTATGTGTCAAGGTGTCCCTGTTTTCAACACCAAAGACATTGATCCTTTGCAAGGTTCCAACGATCAGATGAATTGCAGTTACCTGTTCCTTGGAGTCCTATATTATAATACGATGTACCAAAAGAAAATGGAAGTATAGAAGTTTAGGAGAGACCTTAAGTTATCTTTGAGGAAAAGTTCACACAGAAAAGAGTAAAGAAATTACCGCGATTTCTTCCTCGTATAATATAAATGCTTGGGTAAATAACTCATAAGCAACAGGCTCAAGATCACAATCACTTGCCGCCTGATCATGAATCCAAAACAAGGAAAAATATTGAGAATGCTATGACAGATTACACCTAGCAAACAGACTAACTAAGATCAAATGAAAAAAAAAGATGACTGGAGCCCATATTTATTTTAAAACAAGCTGTTTTGAACTTAAAAGAATAACTGTCTTCGTTTACAAGGTTCTTGGCGACCCTAAAAATTACCTCAGCGCACTGGAGGTAGAGCCTTAGAGCCAGTTCAGGACATGGAACTGAGGAAAGAACCTCGATTGTCTGGAATAAAAGCACATGTTTAAGTTTAATGAATTACAAAAAATATTGAGCATTATAAAGCGAAGTTTCATTAACAACCTAATTTTTGTATAATGCAGCTCGGAGAGAAAACTAAAACTAACACAACTATTCAATACGTCAAACAGTAGAGTGCTTCAAGTTAATCACATAGAGAAGGTACTCCTGCATTAATTTTCGAAAGATGATCTGAACTTATGAAGAAGATAAACGCTACATACACGAGCCTTAACTCTTGAGGACCCAGCTTCAGTGAAGTAACATGTTTTTCTATCTTAGATACTATGGAAAAAAAAAGATCATAGAACCTGGTTGAGAATCTGAAAAACCGCCCTTGGGGTTGCTGGAACATCTTCTCCAGCTATATCTCCATCCTGGGATTCTAGCTGTCTGACCAACTGTGTGGAAACATTTAAGCACCTCTTAAAGTCAACCACATACAAGCACGTTATAAGGAAAGTAAAAGTTATACCCTGAGTGCTGAAAAGACAAGCGGGGGAACGGTAAAAGGCAGACGTCGTGGTCCTCCAGTCATAAGATGCTTTCTCACAACACATATAATCTGCATATCAGTAAGTGTACTCAAGTAAGCAATTCGATTACTGACAAGATATGGATAATGGTGTAAAAAGAAACCATGGCCTTATTGCCCAATGCTTATCTAGTCGGGCCTGAAACCATCCCATACATAAGGTAGGCAGGTCAATTTAGGGATGCCGGTCTATTCAGGGAAGTGGAGCAACGGACTAATAAGTACAGTTCCAAGGAATAAAGAACAAGTAGACTGTAACCATCCCATAATATCAACTAAAGTCATGGGAAGACAGTAGGTCCAGACGGAATGCATATAACTATTGAACTGAAAGTTTAGTATTTGTATGATGTTTCACCTTTAGCATCTCCTCTGGTTCTTCATTATCGAGCATATGTATGAGTCGGGCTACTGAATTTTGTTCCTCCTGAAAATCCTCCTCGTCGAGCTAAAGGCAACACAGTAAATCCATGACCAAAATTTGTTAGAGTTGCTCATTGCAAACCAGACAGAGAAAACTAAGGAAAAAAGTGGCAGCACCTCCTCCGTGTTGGTTCCATCCAAATCTTTAATAAGCCCTTTTATCAATTCAAACAGCACCTCAACCTAGTGAACACAAATTGGTATATTATTACAGTATAATTATTTACATCTATAAATGAAGAGAGTAGTGAGCATACCTTATCAGCAGTTGATATACACGAATCATTTTTCATTATACTTTGAATAATAAGCATTGCCATTACTTTATTCGTTCCATCATCAAGATGATCCATGACACGTGGATAATTTGATAGTGTAAGAGCTGTGACTATGTCATTGTATTTTTCTAAAGGAGCACTCAGAAGTGCAACAACTTGTTTCATCGCACGGGCGTCCTCTAGTTTGGGCACACTGGAAAGCTTAACTACACATGCGCCCTACAAAGTTTACGGATCAAGAGTTAATTTAACACCAATGCTACACCATTTTCAACTAATCATAAAACTTAAACAATGCATTATACACAATCCGCACTAAGTTATATTCCGATTCTGTAAATGTGCTAACATTACATAGTGTAGATACACGCTACAGAGACAATATTTAGTACGTCACAAAATTAGAGAAGATTGCCAAGGAAGAAAACCATACCAATACTTGATCCACATAGTCAAGCCGATCAGGATGAACTCGGAGTGTAAAAGTTAGAAGAGAGACAAACAGAGTCATAGCTCCAACAATAGGCATCTCAAGCTGTGTCTCTATCACCTGCGAACCAAAGTCCATACGTCATATATATTCAAACTACAAACTACAAGCAAACTGAATACTTCTCATGGTACTGGGGACCTATATAGGACTATTCTAAGGCCGTTATTTCCAGAATATCCAACAGAAAAAGGAAAATTGCATTCATAACAACTTTTCATTTAATGGAGCCAACCTTTCCAATAGCATTGCTCAATTTAGCAAAAGCTTCCACTTGCAAAAATTCGTGTAACACCTGCCCAGGAGTATAGAAAAAGAAAGACATCTAAATGACATTAAACAAAAATAAAAAAGGATGAAGATAGTACAGTAGACACTTACATCTGGACTTGAGGCTGCATAGTTTGACAACCGGTCCATCAGTTGATTTAACACTATCTTGGTGTCAAC
This sequence comes from Cardamine occulta, assembly GCA_028015245.1. Lineage (NCBI taxonomy): Eukaryota > Viridiplantae > Streptophyta > Magnoliopsida > Brassicales > Brassicaceae > Cardamine > Cardamine occulta. Next base: position 20,195,099 of record CM051366.1, read on the forward strand.
TGTTGGCTGAGAAAATATTTCTTTAAGTCAGAGAGGAAGAAAAGGGTCAAAAATCTCAAGTGAAAAAATGCAGAGCATGACTCAAAACCAAAGTGCTCTTTGTTGAGGATTGCTACTCAGAGTTTTGTAATTTCAGTAAAATTGTAAGCGACCAGGGACCACCTTCAAAAATTTCTAATTGGCGTGCCAAAGCTCAAGTCGCCAAGAAATAAACAAACGAATACCCCAAATACTAGCAAACAACAAGAATACTGAATGGCAATACAGACAGTTCAGATAGAGCCTTTCAGGAGACAATGGTAGCATAGGAAGACTTCAGAAAGCACCCAAAAAAACATTTTAGATAACATATAATTTGCGCTAGCCTACTCACCATCAGTTGGGTACAAGCAGCCAATAAGGTATCAAGAGTCTGCAAATGGTATTCATCCGGAAAGACTTGAATTATGCACTCCATCAGATAATACTGAGCCAGCTCATCTTTACAGTTCACGACCTGTTCAAGGTTTCACAGATTTAGACAGAAATTAAAGTATCATCCATAACAAGAGGAAACTGGAGATAGATGCAAAATAAGCTGCTGGACCTGCTCTACGACCCTAGGAAGAACAGTCTCTTTGTACATCTCAAGGTCAACACCTTCAATCTGTCCTAGAACGTGCAGATTTTTTCCAACCTGAGAGGAAAACATTAGATACAACTTATTGGGCAGCGACATGGTAAAATATGGTATTCAGTCCAGTAGTGGTATTGACAGTACAAGATCACGAAGTTCATTCCTCTCTTTCTCCTGCTTTTCTCGAACTGTTCCAGGTCCCTGCAGTCCAAGGAACACCTCAGCTCAGGTTCACCAATATCAATGATTCACAAGCACCACACAACCTGCATGACCAAAAGCATGCTCTTCATCGTTCATTTATGCTTCAGTCAGAGGCATGCAAGTGCAGAGGTGCTATGCGTATCTAAATACTATCAACTCTACACAGATCGAAAATTCACCTGCTGCTGCACTCGAACCCAGAGCTTATTCATCTCAGTGAAATTTTGTAGCACAAATTCCACAGCATCCATCACAGTATTTGCATCTCTACAGGAAGGTCGCAAAGCAAAGAGAGTAAACAAACAGCTGAGCACTCAAATCTCATGGAAAAAGATAGTTACGAGTTACGACCCACCCTTCGTAGTCTGAGCCAATCTCAGGTAATTTATCCCTGCTCACTTGAGCAAGATAACTCCTCAAAAAGAGCCCACGGATGGGATGTTGAACACTTCGACACATTTCCACAAGATCCTTAAGAACATCCTTAGAAGGAGCCTGCTTGCTTTTGATATAAACAGACCCTACCGTACATAGCAGATACCTGATAGACCAACATCAGGAGAGTTTCAATTACAAAGCTGGAAATCGTTTCGCAAGACGAACCAATGCAGCACAAGAGAAACACTAATTGCCGTGTCTAAGAGAATGGTGTAGAAACAAATAATCGATACAAGTATAGAAGATCGCCATTAACTAGTCTAAACTCATAACTGTAGTCCAATCTAGCTTAGATTCATATCAGATCAAGAGATGTCGAAACTAGCTCAAGAATGAAAACGAATCTAAATCATCTGCTTACGTCCTGGGCAATATGTTGCCGGCATGTTGAACAAGCTCGTATAAATCCACCACAGGTAAGCCATGCCTGCTCTCATCCTTGAAGAAAATCTCCAGCTGCCTCAATTGATCGAAAGCTCGCATATCTAATTAAGCCGAATCAGAAGAGAAATCATAAGAAACGGTCAAAGCAGCACGAAATCGAGAGATTCATAGTTGCGGCGATGGAATTTACAGAGATCGTAATATTTCTGAGGAGAGAGCTTGGAAGTGCGGAGCTCCGAAAGCATCAGAACGGAGTACTTGAGAACTTCTCTGAGATTATTCGCGTCCTAATGTAAAAGACGAAAAGAAAAATTCAATCAGATCAAAAGAAAAACCTCGTCGGAGAAAAATATGAGCAACGGACCAAAGCGCGATGCATGAAGAAAGCGTTGTGCTGGATTCCGGCGATTCCTTCCGCCAGCCACTTGTCTTCGTCTTCTACTCCGGCGAACGTCCTCATCCTTCTCTGTCAGCAGTTTTTTTTTGTTTCTCCAGTTGGGCGCCTGAATAATAGACTTTCCGATTTATTTTTATTTTGCTTTTGTTCAAATCAGCATCTCCCAGTCTCGAACTCACCTTGATATCTCTCGTTTCTTTTTAATCAAAAAATCCCAATTGATAAATCTAAATGATTTTTTTCCGCTTGAGGAGATAAACAATTAATCTCATCTCTCTAATAAGTTACTTGTTCTAAACCAAAAAACATGTAAAAACATTTTTGTCAAAAGCTTTTTCTGGAACTAAACGGTTCATTTAAACTTGAAAGTGAGAAAAGCTCAACTTTATAAATTAAAGAGATCAATTTGGCTACCTTTGGAGGGACGAGAGTTTCTTGCATTCTAAAAACAAGACTGAAATTACCAAAGTCGATAAGATCATCAGACATACACAGTTAATAATATCAGAAAACCTTCAATTATTCAAGAACTTTTAGATATAGACTTGTGATCGATGCTAAATTGAACCAAACTCATGGCAGATGTTATTGACGATGAGATCACAGACTGTTTTGATCCACGGAAGGGTAGAATAATCACTTCATCTATCAGTATTCACATTAAATTAAATAATCCATTTATATAACAAAACATCAGCTACACAGATCTGATGGAAAACTGAACATAGAGCGATCAAAATTGGGTTAGATTAGTATTGTTGTTACAATCAGTAACACTGTACAGTACAAGCTAGGCTAAAGCTAGAACAACAAAAATAGAACATTAGAAAGGGACTGCGTAAGGTAAAGAATGAATCCCAACTTCAGGCAAAAATTGAGCTCTAGGCCACGATGAATCTCCAAGTCTCATGTTCATGACTTCATCAATCTTGACTGCTGTTTTGGGATTAAGCATCTTTTGCGTTTTCTTCCCAAATAGCCACTCATCATCCTCATCCTTCGAATCATCCACAAAACAAATGGAAGGGGGAGTCCAATCATCAATCAATGCATTGTATCGATCTTCTTTGCTCGGCCTGTGTTTCTTTATCTTCTTTGTTTCAGCAATTGCAACTGCAGATGCTGACGGCAAACTATCTTCAGGCTTAGTGATGACATATTGGTTACTAAGAGGCTTTGTAACCGAAGTGGAGCAAACAACGTTCTCTTGAGGCAGAACAGGAACATCAACCTTAGGTTTTTTTAAAACTAATCGAATCTTTAGAGGATTACCAGCTACAGATGCAGCTGCAAAAAACATAAAAGTAAATCTTGAGAAAACAAAAATCAACAAGATCTCATTACTGTCAATTAAGAATTGATCACAAACCTTTGATGGGAATGGGACTTTCAACCGCAGGAGGAGAGATATCTCTTTTCCTCTTCTTACTATTCTGGCTTCCATCAGACAAATACCCGAGATGGTTTTGAGGTTGCTCAAGCTCTTCAGTCAAACTACTCTTCTCAAGTTGGTCAGACTCAAGAAACTGTTGCTTGTGTTTAAGCCCATCTAGACCTTTCCTCGACGAATGTTTACGAGATTTATCTCCCTTTCTTTCTTTCTTATGTTTTCTTTTCTCCTTTCTTTCCTTCTTCTCTATCGAGTGCATCTTTTTCGAATCAATGATGTTTCTTCCAATCTTTAATTCATTAGAATAAAGGGTTTAGACTCAACGTCTTCACAACAACCATCCCACTCAATGTGACCCAATCAAAATACTAGACCTATATGAAATACAATGCAGCTTACCTGATTTCGAGAACCTAATATACAATTTTATATATACAATATAATTACATGATAATATGATTATATAATAATAAAAATTAACCTATATAGATTTTACATATATGTAGTTATATAATGCAAAATCTAAGATTAGGTTTAGAAAAGCCATGGAATTTAATTTATAAAAAAAAACGCAAACAAGAAACCAGATTTGTGGCTCTCAACGAACCTTAGTCGATTCGACCAAGTTCTGACGGCTCGCCTGGTTCCTTGCAATCAAGACCGGTGGGCAAGTGAAAACTCGCGACATATTCTCAAAATCGAATCGGGGGAGTTAGGTAAAAGGGAACGATTCTAAACTCTATAACCCAAGGCTGACTTCAGAGTCAGATTCAACCACCCAAACACAAGAATTTCGATATAACCCGGTTGCTTTATCTCGATTCCGTCACCCAAACTACGGAGAGAAACCCTACAAAAAATCTCGACCTAACAGATGGGGAGAGAAAAACTCAGCTCGTTTAGAAATTAAGAAAAAAGTTAAGGGTAAGGTTAGTATTTATAGACGCATGAGACTGAGATCCACCGACTCGGGCCAAGTCGGTCATGTGGAGGGCTTTTTCGTAAGTTCTCATTAGTGGACAAAGAAAACCCTAATCGTATAAGGGTATATTAGTCATTTAGTTAAGCTACTAGGCTCGGTCCGATTGCTACGGGTTTTCCTTTCCACAAAGACCTTTTCACTCCTTGTCCTTTTTGTACTACTAATCCAAACTGGAATAATGGGCCTATATTTAAATATTGGGCTTTAAAATTATTTTAAAAAGCCCAAATGTATCAATAAAGCCTAAACGACTCCTTTATTTTGGTAACCAACTCATCCGTTTCTTACATACGCGTTCGTATATCTAAACGTTCGCGCCTTTTATGTTATAGACATCACTGATTTTTCCTATAAATTCAACACATTTACGTCAAAGAAATTTGGGTTCTCAATACTCATCATTACACACACCTACTTGCATTTTCATTACAGAGACTCTCTTCTTTAAATTTAGTACCAAATATGCAAGGAAACAAAGAGGACTTGACTCTGAATGTTCCATCATTCGATGGAGTTCTGATGTTACCTAGAGGCTTGACTAATCCATACGAACAACAAGCACAAGACATCAAAAATATGTTTCAGGTTTTGTTCAATTCTTATTAATGATATTTTCATTTTCTCATAAATCATATATATTAACAAAAAAAAATGTACAGAGCGAGATGACAAACGAACTCCATAAGCAATTAAACCTTCTTGAGAAAAGAGCAGACTTGTGTATCAAGTTAAAAGATAAAGCCCTCAAAGAAGAGAAGAGGCAGAGAGGATATTTGCAAACGAGTCTCGCAACCGCTGTAGCAGAAATTGGGTATTGGAAGAAGTTGGCAGATAAGAAAACTATCGAATTAAAAGAAAAAGCCCTAAAAGAAGAGAAGAAGAAGTGTGGAGAAATGAAAATTCGTCTGGACAAGGCTTTATCAGAAACCGTGTATTGGAGGATGTTGTCGGATCAGAAAACGAAGTTGTGTAATGATCTCGCTGAGAAACTTACGGAAGTGAGAAAGAGAGACATCATATTGAGGAAGAAGAGGAATGTGGAGAATAAATATCCAGAGGGGGCCCATTCGTCTACTGAAGATAATGGAGACGATGTTGCAGAGTCATCAATGAACGTTTGGTGCAAACGCCCTCGTCATTGAAAATGGAGGGATTTGTATTACGTGTGTAATTGTTGCATGCATGTGTGGGTATATATTGTTACTTCGTAGACATTGTTGATAATCCTCCAAGGTTGTGGAGGGGGGAAGAAAAATTCGTTGAAGAAAAGTTAATAATACAAAATACACATTATAAATATTTTTCAATCAGTAGTACATCTTCATTTTGTTACATAATAATCATTACATGATTAACATGTTTTCTTATAAATTGTAGCTTTCATTTTCTTTTTCTTATAAATTCTATGAAAACAACATTCATGAAGAAAACCATGTACATCGTTAACTAGTTAGTTTACTATTTACATTTTCTCGTCATGCCAATTGACGGAAATTTGCATCTTTTGGATAATGTGAGTAAACGAATGGATTCGGTTGTGTCGATTTAGGAGATTAGAAAAAGATAGTGTGACGATTGTAATTAAATTTACAAATGTAGTAAAATAAAACCCTAGTAAAGTGAATATGTTCCAGTATTAAAGGGTAAAGGGAAATGTTCCGATAGGAAAGGATACCCTTTTGGGAGAAGGATGGAAGTCCAGTATCACATCATATGATCATTGTATCATTTAACACTTTCATCTCCCATTTAAAAATTTATTTATTTATTAATAAGGACTCGATTTTCATATTTTATTGACGATAACATATAATCTAATCATTTATGGTAGTATTGTTATTTTACTTTAATCTGAAATTCAACGGCTTATATCATTAACAAACAAATCAAAATTGAGTGTGGAAAAAAAAACGGTGTGATTTTTTGCCAGCCCTCGAATAGCGGAGTAGAACCAATTTTTTGGGACAATGCCTAATCCGATTTTTGCTTTTGGACTAGGAGTACTCGGCTTGGCAGTGCACGTGGAAACATTTATTTTTGTTCTTTACCTCATTTTATTATTTTTGGTTAGTGATCATTTAAAAAAAATCTGTTTTGGTTGTTCACAACTTGTAGCTTATAAGTCATATTTGGTTTTTTTACAGATTATAACGTTTTTTTTTGTTTTAAAGCTAGAGTTTTCAGCTGTAGTCTGATTACCTAAGAAAGAAAAAGTTTTGTTGTTTCAACGTTTTATATACCTTTTAATAAATACAAACAAACTTTACTTTTGAATTGCTATGATTTTCTTCTACAAGACACATTTGGATATACATAAAAACAATGTGATTCATTAATATGATAAAGATAAAAGATCAATCAATCGCCTAACTAACTTAAAATTTTATACTATCAATTACTTTTGAGTACATGACCATTGATTAAGAAGATCACTCGCCAAAAAATGAATATATTTTAAAAAAGATAGGACCTACACGTTCTTCAGAGTTCAGACGACCAAACTATTGATGGGAAAAAAAACGAATAAAAAGAAGTACTTAATCGGTAAAGATTGGTATCACGGGCATTTACTTTTCTTTTATTTTAGGCCTTTAAAAAAAAAATCTAGCTGTTTTGAATTTTGATAAGAGAATATAGATGGAAATTTGTTACGTCTTCATTCGTTCAAATTTTGAAGTATTTATTTCATAATTAAAAAACTATCAATTTGCATTTACTGCTCCAACGGTAAACAGATTGTGGCCTTATGGCTACTGTCTCATTTAATACCGATGTTTTCACCTATTTCGAGAAGGCAATGATAGAATATGATAGAGCACAGCCACGTGATGACGTCCACAATTATTTAGAAATAGCCACTTGATACCGCTGCATTAGTATAATTAATACAAAAACTAATGAAACATTCAAACTCTAAAACATCAATAGTTGTAATCCCGAAGAGCTTTAAATTAATATAATACTATAGAAGAAAATTGATTATCCTGCTATTATCTCTACTATGACCATGCGTTAGTACATCATTTGGTACAAATTATAAGACCTGTGTATATTTAGTCACTCGAGTTTGGTAAGAATATAAGATTTAGTTGGCTATTTAACAGCCAAATAAAATAAATATTTGTATGCAAACTGGAAGTGTCAATATTTTAAATTTTACCCTCAATTTTTTTTATATAATGGTTGAAAAGGTTACACAACAGTCGGTTCTATCAATTTCATTTTCATGCGAAAGTGAAATAAACAGTCAGTACGCAAAGTTAGATATAGATCACTATATATAGATAGATAATAGACAGGGTGTGACAACATTTGTACAACATTCTATTTTAGGAAAATTAAAAAATTTCCATTTTAACTATAGATAATAAACTGGATATGACACTTTCCAAGAACCATTCAATCAAAATGATTATTATATTTTTAGGAACATTAAGACATGTGTTTAATCATAGTACTATTTTGTTTGTTGTCATTTTGTTTTGTAAAAATTTAATTGTGAACATAACATCATATAAACAAGAACCAGTTATGGTACAAATTACAATAACCAATTTTATAACTATGAGTCTGGGTCCACGGGACTCAAAACATGTAATTTGCCATGTTAATTTCGGTAACCAATAAAATTCAGACTTTTTTATACGCTGATGATATGCAGCTCACCAAAACCCTAGGAGACTGATATATTTATTCATATTTGAGAAACATTGAAAGTTTGAAACAAATTTCATAGGGGATATTTGGCATTTTGTTTGGAGAAAGTACGTTGTTAACAACAATAAAAACACTAGTCTTCTAACCATAGGACGTAATTAGATATTAATTAGAATAATACATACAGAGAAAAATTATATGTCAATGTCTTTCAATTAATGACAACAACCAAACCAAACATATCACACTGACATACATGATTCATGAATATATATAAATATCTATATAAGAAGCGAGAGGAGGACCATTTATATCAATCGTTTAAAGCTTTCAGAGAAGCAAAATTTGTTTTCGTTTTGTTTTACACACACAAAAAAACTCACTAAATCAATACCTCACATAGCAACTATGGAACGACATCGTTCTGTTCATCATCACATCATTTCTTATTTATTTCTCTCTTCGTCATCGATATTTTTTGGTTTTATCTTCGCTCTTGTTTTGTTATTTACGACAACTACAAATGGTTTAGTGAAACTCCCGGAAAACATAACAGTTCCGGCGGTAATAGTGTTCGGAGATTCAATTGTGGATGCCGGAAATAATGACGATATCATAACGGAAGCTAGATGCGATTATCCTCCTTACGGCATTGATTTTGACGGTGGAGTTCCTACGGGAAGATTCTCTAATGGCAAAGTCCCCACTGATATTCTATGTTAGTTTTTTACCTCTAGTTTCTTTCCTTTTTTTCGATGAATAATTTACTAAAGTCTTACATAAATATAACACAATTTACACAAAAAGTTTATATATATATATATAATACTACCATGCATTATATATTTATATATTAGATAATTATACATCAAATGCATATAGCTCGCTGACTAATGATGATTCTCAACACGTGAAAAGTTTTTGCTTTATTACTTTAAAATGGTGCGTACAATAAAGTTTAAACTCCAAGTTGCAATATATTTTAAGAATTTTATTTGTTTTTACAGCGGAAGAATTAGGACTTAAACCAAGTCTACCAGCGTATAAAGATCCAAATTTAAAACCAGAAGATCTCCCAACCGGTGTAACATTTGCTTCTGGTGGTGCTGGTTATGTCCCTTTGACAACCAAAATAGCGGTATAATTAGTCTCAAATTTTAATGCTTATAATTTATTTAATAAAGCTTTAAAATTAACTATAACTTTTATAAATTGTTAAAGGGAGGAATACCGTTATCGCAACAACTAAAATATTATGAAGACTATATAGAGAAACTAAAGATGATGGTTGGAGAAGAGAGAACAAATTTCATAATTCAGAATAGCTTGTTCGTTGTTATATGTGGTAGTAACGATATAGCCAACGACTTCTTTGCTCTGCCTCCGGTTCAACTCAAATACAACGTCGATTCTTTCACCGCTCTTATGGCCGACAATGCTCGCGCTTTTGCTATGGTAAAGACAGTTAATAATATTGTACAATAATAATAAATGTTACGAACGAAGTTAATTAGCATTTGTTGATTTCTTTATCAATTTTTTAATACTAATAATTATGTGGTGTTGTTTAGACACTCTATGGATATGGAGCAAGAAGAATACTTCTATTTGGCGCACCACCAATAGGATGTGTGCCATCGCAGAGAACCGTAGCAGGAGGACCAGAAAGAAATTGTGTTGTTAGGTTTAATGATGCATCACAACTTTTCAATACTAAGCTCTCTGCAAATATTGATGTCTTATCAAGAACCCTACCAGACGCCAAAGTAGTGTATATCAACATCTATGATCCTCTTCTTGAACTCATAGTAAACCCTCAAGAATATGGTAATTAATCATCATATTTGTTTTCTCTAGGTTATTATTATCAAACAATTATTAATTTAGCATGTTTAATTTACTAATTGTTATAATAAAAATATTATATATTTTTATGATTTATAGGATTTAAGGTGTCCAATAAAGGATGTTGCGGAACCGGACTAATAGAAGTGACTGCGCTTTGCAACAACTATACAGCTGCTGTGTGTCCCAGAAGATCTGATTATGTGTTTTGGGACAGTTTTCATCCCACTGAAAGAGCTTACAGAATTATAGTTGCAAAACTTCTTGATAAATATCTCAACAGGTTTTTTTTCTAATCGATGTATATAGCTCCTATTTTTAGCATATTCATATATCTATATATATATATATATGTGATTATTTAAATAATCATTGTAATGCAAAGAAAATTACACTTTTGTGTTGAAAAAAAGGGTACACTTTTGTCAATTTTCTCTTTTCTTAAGGCTTGTAATTGTATGTAATGATATTTTATGGTGATATATATACTTATATACAAAACAAAGATTCCTGTATATATATTTTGATTTGCTTTAATGTTGATCACAAATTCGCACATTTCGTTCTTTTTCGATTTTCTACAATAACAGTACTAACAAGAAATATCGATTATAGTCCTCGAATGACTTCGCAGAGTCATTATTGGAATTCAAACTTACTGCAAATGTTAAATACCATCACCACAAGTTCACAACAAATAAAAAGGAGAGACAAAACTATACAACAAAAAATAAAAATATATTGGGGAAACCAATGACAATTTTTTTTTTTTTTTGAACATTTTATGTCAGGTTTAATTTTCGGGTTATTTGAACCTGAACCGAATTACAAATTTCGGTTTGGTTTGATATTTTTGCCGAACCGTAGTTGTCCTAATCTGGTTTGTAGATTTACATCATCAAGACATCAACAAAGAGCAAAAAAAACAAATTACTGTATATATAAAAAATAAATCACGAACAAACAAAGCCCAATAAGAAAACCCTAAATTGGTTTGAAGCCCAATGAGAGAATTCGTTTGAAAACCCTTCTTTTTCCTTGAAATAACTGGCCCTGACAGAGTGAGAGGCTTCGGGCCTTCGGCCTTCGATCATAATTGGTAGTTTGGTTCCCACATATTTTGTTGGAACTAGTTTATACAGAAATCTATAATAAATATAAATTTGGGACCCATTTTATGTACAACAAAATTATTTCAGACGAAATTTTTTTTTTGAATGCACGTTTTCTTCGGGCGATTGACAGTTGAGTTAACTAGACTATACTTGAGACTTGAGTTATATACGAAGTACGGTGGTTTGGTGGGAGAACACGGCGATAGATCGGTGTAAAGGTTAAAACAGTTATTTGGTAAACATAAAAAAGGACAAGTAAATTTCTCTATTCCCGTCAATTATTATATGTAGTTTGAAAAAGGGTTTTCGTATGCTGATTTAGTTGACTTTTAAAATCTAGACTAGACTATTAGCCTGCCTATCCAAGCTTTTCTTCTTTAATATATATATATATATCATTCCTAAACCCTTCCAAAGAAATAAGATTTGTTTCAAACAAAGATACATATGATGAGTGTAACAATGAAACGACACAGAACTATAACTGTTCACCACATTACTTCTTCTTCGTCTTTGAGTCTGTTTAGGTGTGTTCTCTTCCTCGTGTTGTTATTGAAGACGACCACGAACGCTTTGGTGAAGCTGCCGCCAAATATAACGATTCCGGCGATGATAGTGTTCGGAGATTCCATCGTTGATGCCGGAAATAATGACAACATTGCGACGTTGGCTAAATGCAATTATCCTCCTTACGGCATTGATTTTGACGGTGGAATTCCTACCGGAAGATTTTCCAACGGCAAAGTTCCGACTGATCTAATGGGTAAGTTTCACTTTGCTTTCTTTGTTGTAATATTATATTCCGATATTTCCTTTTATAGATAAGAACTAATTAAACACACACTTTTATGTGAACCTCTTAAGTTTTAAACCTTCAACTACAAAAAAAAAAAAAAAAACCAACTAACCAATTCATAGTGGTTAGTGGTTTAAAATTTCATTATGGGGTATTGAGACGAAAGTTCAATTATGTTGACTGCGATGTCAATTATGATTGGTTATTATGAATATGTTATATTGCAAAAATATCCCACATTCTATATGTTCTAGAGATTAGTTTGAGTTTTGGTATGAGATCCCAGTCTTTTCTTTTTGATATATATCAATATCAAAGATCATTTTTTTCAGTTCCAATTTATTGTATAGTACGTGTATTACTGGACCATATCTCAGTAAGTGAATAGTGTTGAATGTATTTACATTATTGATTAAAAGATATGTGATGGATCGAGGCACAAAGAAAAAAAAAATGGTACATCACAATTTAACAACATATTATTGGATGATTATATAAGTCGCATTAACTAGGACATTTAATTCAGTGGTTGAGTATTTCTCAGTAACATGTGCATGATCTTTTTTTTCTTCCAAGTATGTGTCAATTTCTTGAGTTTCAAATCATATAAAAGCTAAACATTAAATAAATTAAGGCCAAATAAACATTTAACATAAAACTATAAATAGTCAATTTTTTTCTTGCTTTTCATAGCGGAAGAATTCGGAATTAAACCAAATATACCGGCTTATCGAGATCCAAATTTGAAACAAGAGGATTTCTTAACCGGTGTAACATTTGCGTCGGGTGGTGCTGGTTACATTCCTTTCACAACCCAATTATCGGTAATCCAACTTTGCATCTTACAATTTACTTACAAAACAAATATGATCATTTGTAATGCTATTGCTAACTAATCTTTTCAAGTAATGTTTGTTCTTAAAGGGAGGCATATCTTTATCACAGCAATTGAAGTTATTCGAAGAGTATATAGAGAAATTGAAGAAAATGGTTGGGGAAGAGAGAACAAATTTCATAATTAAAAACAGTCTATTCATGGTTATATGTGGTAGTAATGATATAACTAACACCTACTTTGCTCTTCCTTCTGTCCAACGTCAGTACGACGTCGCTTCCTTTACAACTCTTATGGCCGACAATGCTCAATCTTTTGCTCAAGTATTATTGATGGATCTAATATTTTTATTCCTAATTTATTTGAACTCTTTAATTTTTTTCCTCAAGTTTTGTTTTTAATGATGTGGTATTTACAGAAAATATACAAATATGGAGCAAGAAGAATACAAGTATTCGGTGCACCACCACTAGGATGTGTCCCGTCGCAGAGAACTATAGCTGGAGGACCAACGAGAAATTGTGTTGCTAGGTTCAATGATGCAACAAAGCTCTACAACGCTAAGCTCTCAGCAAATTTAGATTCTTTGTCAAGAACTTTACGTGACATGACATTAACCTATATCGATATATATGATTCTCTTCTTGATATCATTTTTGACCCTCAACAATATGGTAAATATTTGTTTTCTTTTATATATGGTTGTTTGTTATTATTACTATAAGAATATAATTCCAAACATTTATATTTCCATCGAAAAGTTAATGAAAGTGTATTTTTAATGAATGTGACAGGATTTAAGGTGATTGAAAGAGGATGTTGTGGAACCGGACTAGTTGAAGTTGCTGTTTTGTGCAACAACTTTACAGCTGTCGTATGTTCAAAGAGAGATGATTTTGTGTTTTGGGATAGTTTCCATCCCACGGAGAAGACTTACAGAATTATGGTCGCAAAATATTTTGAAAGATATTTTGACAATATTTTTTAGTTTATGGAC
>CM051366.1:20208854-20233854 GCA_028015245.1 Cardamine occulta
TACATGCAAGTTAGCGTGATTTATCAATTATCATGTTATTGTTGTTTAGCAACTTATTAAACGTGATCTCGAAATGTTTCTCCAACATAATATGATTATATATGTATTTTGAGACAGTTTCATCCTACAAAAAGAACTTAGAGAATTATAGTTGTAAAATAGTTTTAAAATGTCTCTACAAATACTATGATTTGATAATATGATTTTATGAAAATATAAATAAGAGAACTTAACAAATGATTGTTATATAAGACAATTGTAATATGATTACTGTCATTACTTTAATACTATGATTTTATGAAAATATAAATAAGAGAACTTAACAAATGATTGGTATATAAGACAATTGTAAACTTAGACCCATAACATAAATTTTTTTTATAGAGTTGAAATTCCAATTATAGTTAGCTCAACACTATAGAGTTCTTAAACACACATAATTCCAAAATAAATAAAAAGATTTATAGTGGACTCTAGACCATCAGCTAAAAATTGGAATGTTCTGTTTCAACCCCAAATTAATGAAAACACTTTGAGAGAAAAGCTAAATGAGGAAGATGATAAAAACTTCGTTTTCTTCGTTACTTTCTCAAAGCGATTACAAGGTCTACTTAAAGAAGAATACAACGAGTAAAATCGATTTACACGCGTCTAGCTAGCCTTGGGAAATTATCACAAATTGATTCCTTGAGGATTAGGTGTCAACCTTTGCTCTGCAACGATTCTCGTTCGAATATTTTATCATAAACCTAATTCTTCTTCTTCCTTAAAACCTCTGCTACATCAAGAGGTTTTGTTGAGTCAGACAGTTTAACAATTAACTAACACTCGAGAGATGTCCTTAGTTTAACAATTTGCCTCGACTGGTTCGGGATATGATTCTATAACATTTAAATAAGCGGTAAGATTATATAAATTATTTAAGACCGAACATATTCAAATTTGTGTTAATGAAACCATGACTGTAAGCTAAGCCTGTAACCTGGCCTCAAGTCTAAATGTCTAATTATTTACCACGTTGGATAGGATCTAGTCTTCTTTTTTTTTTTCAACGGACAGGATCAAACCTTGGACCAATTAATACTGTGAGTATTTAATATCTTTAGCTATTGGAGACCCACTAATAAATGATCAGTTTAATTTCACCCATATAAATGATTGCTTATAAATTCCACTGACTTCATCATATTGTTATTGTGTCTTCAGTATACGTGGAACTAAGCTAATTCTTGAGCTTTATGTTGGGATGCTCTGTTTTTGAGTTAAGTTTTTGTAAAGTAACTTACTAATTCTAAGGCCATGTTTATCCATGAGACGGTATCAGTTGGCAGAGACTCTGAAACAGTGTCAGTTCGCCACGTGATAACTCTGGATTGGTCAATATATATTTTTTTTTTAATACTAAATTAATGTTGGTAATATCCACATGGTATCACCAATAAACATGCCCTAATACTCTGTTTAGTTTGGTATTATTACATATTGAATGAGAAGATAAAATAAAATAAAAATTATCGCTCTCGACTTATTAATATGTTAACATACAACTGACATTTATTAGCTTGATAAAACAGACGCATCTACTGTTTAATATTTCTAATAGAAAATCAGACAAAACTTATATTTTAATAAGGAGGTGTACATGTTGCCGTTTAAAATTCTTCAGAAATTTAATATCTTTATGAAATAATTGTTTTTTTATTCTAAAATATCTATCTTTATGAAAAAGATGGACTATTCATTTTAAGAACATAAATAAATTGTAAAGCAACATGTATATCTTTACTCTTACATATATAACTGGAAAAACCTATAATGCAGTAAGATCGTTAATATACATTTGTTTATACAAACTTAATAATGTTAGATAGTGGTTGGGCGATAATATGGTTGTGGCAATCATTAAATTAAGTTCCACATTATAGTAGCCTTGTCGATATATCTTACTATTAATTAGCTTTGATTTTCTTTATACTTGGTCTCTGGCTTGCCTTTTATATTCTATAATTATTAGATTTGGACCATTTTTATGTAGGGTAGCAATAACAGCAAGTTTCTCTCGAAATATACAAACATTTTTTCCATTAATATATAATTACTGTTAGCCACAACCATTTTATTTTTGTCTCTTTAGTACCTATTTTCTCGTGTGTGTGCATGCAGAGAAAGCTACCTTCTTTACACTCAGTTTTGTGATGATAGTAGTATCACGTATTGCTTGTGAATTATGCTCTACATCTACCTTAAGTCTCTGTTACATTATTTTACACAATACGCAATTGTGCCATATGATTCATTATGTCGATTTTTAAAGAATTCTAAAATAAAATAAAACTAGAATATGTTGTACTAATTAATTGTGATGGACTATGATGACGATAGAGACAAAAATGTTACCAACAAGATTATCATATATTGCTGAGCTTGATGGGCTCTAGATGTTTTAGTTGTATTAATTGTGATTACCTATAAAGTTGTAGTTTGGTAACAGTTTACATCACATGCTCAAAGATTTTAACATGACATTCTTAAATTAATAAGTAATAATTAGATCCTGATGTTCTTATACCAAACTTTGTTTACCAAAATAAAAAAGTAACATGAGACTTTAATTAATCCTTATTTTAATTTAGAAGGAAATCGTTTACCAAAAAAAAACGCATTACTTATGGCATTTTAGCATAACATAATTGTCGTGTTAGAACATGTATTACAAATGTCTAATGTATAATAACAAAAATTATTATTTTAATCTTTTGACCAGAAAAAAAACGTTAAACTGAAATTATATATGTCATGCTGCGATTTGGTTAGATATAGCTAGTAGGGATTTATTCATTATCACCGGTAAGATATCGCTGATAATTAAATATATAAACATGCTCCACATAAGAGAGAACGAAGTCATTTGGAATATCGATGGAGTGTTTTCTAAGGCTCTCCGACACTAAAACTATACTATATGGCTTAATTTTTTGACCTATTTAATGAGAGTTTGTGGTTAAATTAAAAACTCTCAAATGATTTTTTTTTTTTTTTTGATATTGAGCAGAGCACTTAATACTCCTATAAAGTATATATAGCATCTTAAACTCTTACTAATCCCCCTTTTAATAACCGTTGACACGCGCTAATATAGTACTAATAGTAGTATACCTGTCACATTAATTCTGCTGGCAATCCGTGTTTCGATATACGCACTAATAAATTTTTTTTTTTTTGACAACAAACGTACTATTAACAACATAAATTTGGTTAAGTACAGTACACTATCTAGTATCTGTGCATATATTGAATTTTGATATTTTTCAGTCCGCACAGTATCTAAATCGTTTCACATCACAAATTTGTATTAGGAATCTGATTTTTGTTTTGTTTTAAAGGTTTTAAACACTGTCTAAGTTATTTTCTACGACTAAAATCATTCTTATTATAAACAAAACCCCAATGTATTTATAGAAATGTTTCAACCAGTTAAGTGTAGCACCACATCTCAACGAGACGACGACGCAATGCGTAGCACACATATGCATTATAAATATATATACATATATACATATATTAATATATTAACATATATCTTACATGTGCCTATATATATATTTATAAGCGTAATACCAGAGAAGACAAGTATAATCCTTTGTTTGTCTTTGTTAACTGTTATGTTGCAAAGGTTGGAAGGAATCTCTTTTCTATAAGAAAAAGGTCTTATTTTATTTCTATATTACATTAAAGCAACATGAAAGACAATACAAGCTGGTCTTGTTCTTCATGGAAACTATGTTTCTTGTTTATTCTCTTTCTTGCCGAGTCGATGGCCGCCGTGAAGCTGCCGCCAAACTTGACGGTTCCGGCGCTAATAGCTTTTGGAGACTCCATCGTCGACACTGGGAATAATAACTATGTTAAAACTATAGTTAAGTGCGATTTTCGTCCCTATGGTATTAATTTCCAAGGCGGAGTTGCCACGGGGAGGTTTTGCGACGGACGAGTCCCCGCCGATTTGCTAGGTCCATTCTCTTTACTCTTCTTTCTTAGCTTTAATGCGACAAGAGAATAGTCTACGGAAAAATAGATGCACACGTTTCTATATAACGACCGTTAATTATTACGACACACGACTACGGCAAATAAATCTGAGCAATCATTTGTTTTTCTTGTTCTTTTTTTTGACAAAGCCTTTTATTTCCCCTTAAGATAGTAGTTAAAAAAAAAGTATACTAAACATTGATTCAAAAATTATAAGTACCAAAAAAAATGAAGAAAATTTTTTATAAAACCAAATATATATATTTAAAAAATAAAGTTACCTAAGTTTGTGCTCTGTTCTTAATTGCAGCTGAAGAACTGGGAATAAAATCAGTTGTACCCGCTTATCTTGAACCGAATCTAAAACCTGAAGATCTTTTAACCGGTGTATCTTTTGCGTCAGGAGGTTCCGGTTATGATCCTATAACACCAAAACTTGTGGTAATAATTTAATGATCATTGGATTTGTTTTCTTAGCTGTAAACTCCTATGCAAATATTTTGTTTTTTTTTTGAGTAAAAGGAAATATTTGGTTTAATTACGATTTGTTGATGGTATTAGGGAGTAATATCATTAGAAGAGCAATTAAATTATTTCGAGGAGTACATGGAGAAATTGAAGAATATAGTTGGGGAAGAAAAAAAAGACTTCATAATAGCAAACAGCGTAATCGTATTGGTCGCAGGCAGCGACGATATAGCCAATACATACTATACCATTCGTGCAAGACCTCAATACGACGTCGATTCCTACACTACTCTTATGGCTAACTCTGCCTCTGATTTTGTCACTGTAAGCTTCTCTCCTATTTTAAATAAATATGTATAGTTATATACCAAAACAAAAAGGATACATTTATATTTCTAGCATTATTGGAGAGAGTAGACAAAAAATAATTGTTTAGAATTTACTAGGTGAGGCCAAACTTAATAACGTGACAATTTGCTAAAAATAGTAAAATTCTTTTATAAAAAATTAATATTCAGTATTTAATACTTCTATCCATTTCATAAATGACGGTGCAGGATTCTCTATTTGTTTCACAAAAAAAAGTAAAGTACCGTATTGTATTCCAATGAACTTTGAACAGTACATTATAGTTTTTTCTTGTAAACTAACAACATTAATGTAATGAAAACAACATTAAAGTTTTATCATAATTATTTTAGTTTATGATGAGGGAAAAACTCAAAAAGGATCAGAGCAGGGATTACAAATAAAGGTAGATGATGCCAATTTAAAAGAGAGATGGAATTTCAAACTTATGTTGGTATTTCGGTGATTGCTTAGTCACAAATTTTCAAAGTCTCAAATAGTTCGGTTCACCCATATAGCAAAATAAAATTACCAGCTATATAGTATTGTTTCCCATGAAATATAACTTTCACTGATATGTATATTATTCATTGATGTGTCTCTTTCCTCTTCTTCTCTTTTCTTTTTTTCCTTTTTTGTATGTCTGATATAATAGCTGATTATGTGTGGGTTGAGTTTTGTAAAGTTAATTAATAATTACATATATACATTAACTATATTCGGAAAAGAAAAAATGTACATTTAATTATAATGATTTATATAAAATGAATTTGACAGAAACTATACGGATATGGAGTGAGAAGAATAGCTGCGTTTGGTGCACCACCAATCGGGTGTGTACCATCACAAAGAACCTTAGGAGGAGGTCTTTCGAGAGATTGTGCTGAGGATTACAACGAAGCAGCACAGCTTTTCAATTCAAAACTCTCATCGAAATTTGATTTGTTGTCTCAAACTCTACCCGGTATCAGACCGGTGTACATTGATATCTATAACCCTCTTTTAGATATCATTCAAAATCCTGCAAATTACGGTAATTAATACGTCAAGATTTTCATCTATATTTTATTGCACTACTTTTTTAAATTTCAATATGAAAAGTTTACTAACTTTAAAGTTGTGATTTGGGTTATATGTAGGATTTGGAGTGTCTAATAAAGGATGCTGTGGAACAGGAGCCATCGAAGTTTCTGTGTTGTGCAATAAAATCACATCTTCTGTATGTTCCGATGTGTCAAGTCATGTGTTTTGGGATAGTTATCATCCTACAGAAAAAGCTTACAAAGTTTTAGTCTCTGCGCTGATTATCAAATATGTTAATGATTTCGTCTGAATTGAAATCTATTTTTTCGCGTCATAATGATTTATCATATATTATCATATCTTGTTAAATTTGTATTATTTGAACATTGTATTCGCGGCGCTTTGAATACAATTATATAATTTATTTTTACTGTTGTTTCATTTTCTGGAGGAATTAACCAATAAGAATTTTACTTCACATATCTTACAAGTCTAATTAGTACAATTAAGAAAATACAGTAGCTCATGTCATAATTTTTATGTTCAAGAACTATGGACCCACCTCTAATTTTTTTTTCATAAACTACCCTTTCCACTTGATTTTACAAACTCCTTTTGGAATTAAAATAACATGAATTAAAATAAAATAAAGTGATATAGTAAAAAAAATGTTTGGAATTTGGGAAAGAACTATTGAACTTTTCAAAATAACATGCTCCAAAAAATAATAATATGACATATTGAAAATAGGTTATCTCGAAAATAAGATATGCTGACAAAATCAGAAAAATTTTATGTTTTAAAAATTGCTAAGCGCTAGAGAGCGCTCGAATGAGACTTAGCGCCTAATCAAATAATCAGAAATTAAGTAGGGATTAATTGGAAATTAGTTTTTGCCTATTTTACTATAATATGATATATATATTTATTGTCAATGTTATTATTAAATCTCTTTAGTCTGGTGGTTATAAAGACGTCACAAAGTCATAATTGCCTTGAGTTTGAGTACATCTCCCTTTTTTTACTTCATTTAACTGATTTTTTTTTAATGAAAGTCGAAAAACGATTCTGCCCTCGTCTTCTACCTATAGAAGACCAATATCTCTGAACCCTAGCCGCCACACCTTTAGCTTTAACAAAATTTTCATCAGTTTTTTCTTGTTTTTCTTCATTCTAATAATAAAATATGACAGATCCAACGAGTTATTATCAATTTTGAACTTGAAATGATGAAAAAATAAACTTTTTTTCCGAAAATCCTGATTAGTTAACCTATTATAGCTAATCTCGGCGGTTGGGAACCGCCAAATGCCTTTCCCCTGTCTCCGCGGGCGCCTCAGCCGCGTTTTAGAACAAGGAAAAAATCTAACAGAAATATGAAAAAACGGAAATAACAATGTTTTTGAAAAATTAGCATAAAATAGAAATAATTAACATGAAATAAGACTAAAGACCAAATGTCATTTCATTTTGCCCCATGATATATTACTGTAGCTTATAGTTATTTTCTTAATTAATTTTATTTTTAAGGTATTGCATTGCTATTACCCTCATATATATCAGTTATCACTCATTTTAAAGGCCTTATTATTTTAAAACTACATACAGTACTATTCTTAAAATTCAATCGTAATTGTATTATCTTTATTTTGTATATTTGTCATGAGATTATGGAATTATTATCTTCCTAAAACATGCTGACATTCATCCTGTGTGTATACTCACTACTCCCATGCATTTTTAGCTTCCTTAGACAACAAAGACTAGACGTCTAAAAATAGTTAGAAAATCACTTGTATATATAATACTGACATGAGCTTGGAAACACCATTAATTGAATTCTCTATAAAACATAAGAAAATCTAAACACTGTCGTTGAAACATAAAATATGAACTTAATGTTAGATATGTGTAGAAAAAAAATATTGGTGTTAGTATTATTTTCCATTTATTTCTTATCAACAGAAGCTGCGAATGGATCATGCATTTCCTGCGCTTTTGGCTTTTGGAGATTCAATACTCGATACTGGTAACAACAATTTTCTCCTGACTCTAATGAAAGGAAATATCTGGCCATATGGAAGGAGTATGGTAATTCCGACAGGAAGATTTGGAAATGGCAGAGTTTTTTCTGATATAGTTGGTATATAATAATATCACAGTCTATTACAATGCTTGTTTTTAATTCTTGATTTTTATCATGTCGTTTAGATAATCATATCGTATGAATAATATTATTTTTATTGTTGTTACAGCCGAAGGTTTGGGGATCAAAAAGCAATTACCAGGTTATCGTAAACTTTTCAATCCTCCAAGTGAGCTTAAAACTGGTGTTTGTTTCGCATCAGGTGGTGCAGGAGTTGACCCGATTACATCCAGAATGCTGGTGAAAATAATAATGAACTTGTTATAACTAATGTATAGTTTTCTAATAAATATATTGTAATTTATTTTTGGGTGGTGGTTTAATTTTGTCAGAGAGTTTTAACGCCCAAGGACCAAGTAAACGATTTCAGAAAGTACATAATGAGGCTAAAGGTCGTAGCAGGTCCTGCAAGAGCAAATCAAATAGTTAAAAACGCAGTGATTCTTGTTTCTCAAGGAAATAATGATCTTGGAATCACATTTTTTTCGACTCCAAGTGCTGCTGTCAGAGGAATGATGTTACCCACTATATACACCACTAAACTTGCTAATTGGAACAAACAGTTTATGAAAGTAAGACAAAAGAATGGAATTTTTGTTCATCAAGTAGTATTTATACGTATATTAATCGCTCATATTTATTTTGGTTTATGTATGTCTATGTACGAAGTCTTTATTCGATCAAGGAGCGAGAAAATTCGCGGTGATGGGAGTGATACCGTTGGGATTTTTGCCTATGACAAGAATCTTCATGGGTGGATTCGTCATCTTTTGTAACTTATTCGCAAATAGAGTTGCGGAAATGTACAACGGAAAATTGAGGAGCGGAGTTAAAAGTTGGGGAAGTGAAGCGGGTTTTAGAGGTGCAAAGTTTGTCTATGTCGACATGTTCAACACTCTTATGGATGTTATCAAAAATCATAGGAGATACGGTACGTTTTAATTCTATATACTAGCTAGTGTCCTTCCTTTGTTTTTCAATATTCATTTTTGTCAGCAACATGAAATCTATTATAAACCATTAGGTTAATGGTTAAAATGTTTAATATCATATATGTACTAATTTGTATGGTTGCAGGATTTACTCAAGAGAAGAATGCGTGTTGTTGTATGATTACGGCAGTAATACCATGCCGCAACCCAGATAAATATGTCTTCTATGACTTTGTTCATCCCACCGAGAAAGCCTACAAAACAATTGCTCCAAAGCTTGTCGGGGATATTAAAAGAGGCCTTGCCTGATTTCTTACAATGGTTTATTTTAATAGTAATAACAGCAATCGTTAACTATATATATATGAGAAGACAAAAATCATACATGGCGATCTATTTCTGTTTTTTTTTTTTTTATAATAAAGAATGTGTAATCCAGTTGTATTGTTCATCTTACATAATCCCAGAACAACGGCGTTTGTTTACAAATGTATATATGTTCAACAAAATTAATCAGAAAAATTAAAGGCTATATAAAGTCGTATGAAGTTGCTAAAAAGAAAAAAAAAAAGAGAGAGGGAAACAAACGGATCAAATAATAACAATTCGCAGACAAATTTTATTGAAAAATCAGAGCGAATAAGATAATGAAAAAAACTAATACTTTCGGACTCTAGTGAAAAATCCATAAGAAGTGAAATACAGATTTTTATAATTATAATATTGTACGAAAATTAATGCCATCATATATATATATATATACTTCCTCCCTTTAGAAATAAATGATGTTTTAGAGTTAATTTTTTTGTTTTCAATTAAGTGACATTTTAAATTTTCAAAGCAAATGTTAGCTAATAATTACAGTTTTATCCCTTATGTATTAATATATTGACTAATGAAAAATTGATAGACTACATTAATTAGGGGTAAAATAAAAAATTTAATGATTTTTTTAATATATGTGAAATCATCTAAAACGACAATTATTTATAAACAGAGGGAGTATATTTTATCTATAGCTTCAATCATTAACCTTTTTTTAATACCAGAAAATTATGGATCTAAGCATGTAATTTCTCCTGATCCAAAAGCACATCATGTGAAGTATTAGTTTTGTTCCAACCATCACTCTAACCGATAACATCTAAACTTCTCTTAAAATCTTTACCAGTCGAGCTAACGACACCTATAAACATTAACTTTTCGTAAAACATGCATGTTAGTTTTTAGGTCGGATAACAATTTATTGTGAACCAATTTTTTCATTTATACAAAGTTTTGTTTTTCTTTATATGTACCACTCAGACAAAAATTTGTGAAAGGTAAATGAAAAAGGTTATGTATAACAAGCAATTTTTTCCAACCGTCACTCTAACCAATAACATCTAAACTTCTCCTTAAATTTTTATCAGTCGAGCTAACAACACTTATAATCATTAACTTTTCGTAAAACATGCATGTTAGTTTTTAGGTCGGATAACAATTTATTGCAAACCAATTTTTTTTTCTTTATATGTACCACTCAGACAAAAATTTGTGAAAGGTAAATGAAAAGGTTATGTATAACAAGCAATTTTTTCCAACCGTCACTCTAACCAATAACATCTAAACTTCTCCTAAAATCTTTACCAGTCGAGCTAACGACACTTAAAATTATTAACTTTTCGTAAAACATGTATGTAAGTTTTTAGGTCGGATAACAATTTATTGCAAACCAATTTTTTCATTTATACAAAGTTTTTTTTTCTTTATATGTACCACTCAGACAAATATTTGTGAAAGGTAAATGAAAAAGGTTATGTATAACAAGCATATATAGATAATGCTTCCATCAATAATAACAAGCATATTCATAAAATCTTCGGGGACACTAGGTGGTGTTTGCTTTAACCAATGTTACTCACAAAATATGCTTCTAGATTGGGCATGATGGTATGAAACAAAAAATCTTCTAAAAAAGATTTAAAACAATAATGATGTCTCATGGTAACAACAAACTAATTAAATTTGCACAAATACAAAACAATATGCACAAAAATATATAGTGATGATAATAATGATAATTTTTTATTTTTAATGAGATTAATAGAATTATTAATTTCTTAAAAGTTAAAACATGCTCACATTTCTGTGTACCCTCATGCATTTTGGCTTCCCCGGACAAACAAAAACTAGACGTGTAAAATTAGTTAGAAAACCTTCAATTGACTTCTGTATAAAACATAAGAGAAACTAAAACCTGTCGGGAACAAGATGAACTTATGGTTCTATATATATGTTTAGAGAAAAATGCTGGTGTTAGCATTATTTTCCATATATTTCTTATCAACAGAAGCTGCCCCAAATGGATCATTTCCAGCACTATTGGCTTTTGGAGATTCAATGGTTAATACTGGTAACAACAATCACCTCCTGACTCTAATGAAAGCAAATTACTGGCCATATGGGTGGGATTTCGACCTAAAAATTCCTACCGGAAGATTTGGAAATGGAAGAGTTTTTTCCGATATAGTTGGTATAATAGCAGTCTCTTACATGAAAATCTTTTAACAAAAATAGCAGTCTCTTACAATACTTTTTTTTTTGCAATTTATGATTTTTATTGTATTGTTTAGATAATCATATACTATGGATGCTATATGTTCTCATATATATAGTATCGTTTTTTTTTTAATTGCAGCTGAAGGTTTGGGGCTCAAACCAATTTTACCACCTTATCGTAAGTTGTACATTGCTCCAAGCGACCTTAAAACTGGTGTTTCTTTCGCATCAGGTGGTGCAGGAGTCGACCCAGTTACATCCAAAATGCTGGTGAAAAATTTAATGAACTTGTTATTTTTGTTAAGAAATGTTATACATCTTAACTAATCACTTTATATTTTTTTAATAAATGTTATTTTTGGGAGTCGGTTTGGTCAGAGAGTTTTATCGCCGGCCGACCAAGTAAAAGATTTCAAAGGATACATAAGAAAATTGAAGGGCATAGTAGGCTTCTCAAAAGCAAAGGAAATAGTTGAGAACGCAGTGGTTCTTGTTTCTGAAGGAAATAATGATATTGGAATCACATATTCACTGACTCCGTCTGCTGGTATGCGATTAATGACTCCGAATGTATACACCAGTAAATTAGTTGGTTGGAACAAAAAGTTTATGAAAGTACGTCAGACAAATATATATATATATATATATATATACTTTTTCATCAAGTATCGATATATTATTTAATTTATCCGTTCACATTCTTTTGGTATCAAACGTATGAAGGATTTATATGATCAAGGAGCAAGAAAATTCGCGGTGATGGGAGTGTTACCGTTGGGATGTTTGCCTATGTCAAGAGTCGTCTTTGGTGTGTTCTTCGTGTGGTGTAACGTTTTAGCGAATCAAGTCTCGGAAGATTACAACCAAAAATTGAAGAGGGCAATGAAAACTTGGGAAAGAGAATCGGATTTTAACGGTGCAACATTTGTCTATGTCGATATGTTCAATTCTCTTATGGATATTATAAAAAAATCATACGAAATACGGTAAGTAAATTGTTGGATACCGAGTTTAATTATTTTATCACTACAAGATTTATATATATATATATATATACAGTAGTTAAGTGTCATGTATTGCTCTGGTTGCAGGATTTACAGATGAGAAGAGTGGGTGTTGTTGTATGATTAAGTCAATAATACCATGCCCGAACCCAGATAAATATGTCTTCTATGACTTTTCTCATCCCACCGAGAAAGCCTACAAAACAATTGCTCCAAAGCTTGTCGAGGATATAAAGACAGGCCTTGCCTGATTTCTTGCAATGCTTTATTTTAATCTTCATAAATCATCATCGTTGATTATATATAAGAGAAGAAAAATCACACATGAAGATCTATTTAAAATTTTCTTGTTGTTTAACAATGTACAATCCGTTATATATATATATAATCCCACAACAAAGGCGTTTACAATATGTATGTTAAAAATGTATCTTTCTTGTCACGCTTTCTCCATCCAAGCTATATATATTATATTTCATATGATAAGAGCGCAACTCACATGATGATGCAGAGATATCAAACAACAATTTAAAGCCATAATATCTAAACAAAATGATGCAAATATGTCAATTGACTTTTATAAAATATCAAATGACCCTTTTCTTTGAGCCGGAGACCAGAGAAAATTAAATTAAGTTTTACAAATAGATAAAGGTCATGAAAGGAGTTTCATCCCAAATACATAGATCATCACCGTTATAAAGATGAATATACATAGATCATGCTTCCATATATACTTAATAAAAAACTTCGGGGCCACTAGGTGGTGTTTGCTCTTTACTAATGCTACTTGCAAAGATGCTTCTCAATTTGAAATAATAATGATATATCATGGTAAAAACTAACTAAATTTGCACAAATGCAAAGGGAAGGTGAACTAAAAACATAATTAAAAAGAATTGGTATATTTTTCATGAGATTTATGGAATTATTTTCTTCTAAAAATATCCTAACATTCATTCGGTGTGTAGTGTACACAGTACACCCATGCATTTTAGCTTTCTTCGACAATAAAAACCTAGACGTCTAACTCAATTTATTTATGTATAAAACAGAGAAGTTTTTTGTAAACTGTCCCGGAAAAAGTGTGAACTTAATTTTCGATATGCTTAGGGGAAAAATATTTGTGTTAGCATTATTTTCCGTTTATTTCCTCTCATCAGCAGCTGAAATAAATACATCATTTACTGGGATTTTCGCTTTTGGTGATTCAGTACTAGATACTGGTAACAATAATTTTCTCCTTACTTTCCTCAAGGGAAATTACTGGCCATATGGTTGGAATTTTGACTATAAAATACCGACGGGAAGATTCGGAAATGGAAGAGTTTTCACCGATATAATTGGTATAATATCATATTCTTTTACATTACTGTTTGTTTTTTTTTCCATTTTTTTGTATCAAATCATCTTTTATCGTAAAAATAGTATTCTCATGTGGTTTAAGTCTTATATTGTAGCCGAAGGTTTAGGGATCAAAAGACTTGTACCAGCTTATAGTAAGATTCGTCGGGTTGATCCCGACAACCTTAAAACAGGCGTTTGTTTCGCATCAGGTGGTTCAGGAATTGATAATCTCACATCTAAAACGCTGGTGAAAATAATTATCAACTTTATTGTTTTTCGATAAATATACTATTATTTATCTCAAGTACTAATGTTTCCTAATAGTTATAAATTTCGTGTGGGTCAGAGAGTTTTATCGACAGGCGACCAAATACAAGATTTCAAAGACTATTTGAAGAAACTAAGGAAAGTAGTGAAGAGTAAGAAAAAAGTAAAAGAAATAATTTCAAACGCAGTGTTTCTTATTTCTGAAGGAAATAACGATATTGGATACTTTACGGCTCCTGCTCTTTTACGATTACAGTCCACAAATACATACACCAGTAGAATGGTTTTTTGGAGCCGAAAATTTATAAAAGTAAGACAAGGGGAAAAAATAATCAAGGATTGTTATATGAATTCTATGTAATTAATTGTTCACGCTCTTTTGGTTTATGTATCTATATGTGAAGGATTTATATGATCTTGGAGCCAGAAAATTCGCGGTGATGGGAGTGATGCCAGTGGGATGTTTGCCTCTGCATCGATTCTTATTTGGTGGGGTATTTGGATGGTGTAACTTCTTATTGAATAAAGTTTCGAAAGACTTCAACAGCAAATTGCAAAAAGGTCTAATAAGTTACGCAGTAGAATATGATTTTAGAGGTGCAAAATTTGTTTACGTCGACATCTACAGCTCTCTTATGGATCTTATCAACCATCCTAAGGCCTATGGTAAGTATATACAAATGCACCCCATAAATATATATGTACTAGAAGTAGTTAACCAAGGGATAGTAATATCAGTATTGTTATAACAATTAATTCTATGTGTATATTATATACTTGTAGGGTTTACAGAAGCGAAAAAAGCGTGTTGTTGTATGCCGAATGCAATAATACCATGTTTCAATGCAGATAAACACGTCTTCTATGACTTTGCTCACCCTTCCCAGAGAGCCTACGAAGTAATATCTAAACCTCTGGTCTATCAGATAGCGAAAGGCCTTGCCTAATTTCTTATTTCTTAATTACCATGTTTTATTTGAATCTTACTTATTTATCATCATATCGTTAAATTCATGTATTCGAAGACAGTACTATCATACATGGCGATCTATTCGAGTTTCTTATTGTAAAGGATGTATAATCCAATGATATATATGTATTGTCCAATTTATATAATCCAAGAACAACGTTATAAGAAAACAAATCTAAGAACAAAAGTGTTTGTTTACAAATGTGCATCCAGCGGATAAATCCGACAAGGCTATGTGCATTCAGTATATTAGTATAAGTTTTGAATCAAGTAAAAAAAATGAGCTATTCGTCCCCAGCAAATTTATTTTAAAAATAAACAAAATAACCGCAACAAAAAACTCTTTCGGGCTTAAAGTAGGGTTTCGGACAAATTAAGGAAGAAGAAAAGACGATAATAGAAATGATGCCTCTTTAAGAAAGGCTTGAGATGAATGGAAATGTTATAATGTCAACGATTTTTTAAATTAACGCTTCAAAAACAAAAATAACAGGTTGTGGCATTGTAACAGTTACTTAAGTACTTATAAGAATATGTAAACTGCAAACATAACAAAATGAAAATGAATATTTTCCTTTTATTTTAGTTAATATTTTGATTTTAAAATTTATATCATGCATTTCCTTAAATTAATTGTCGATTGATATTTTGTTTCCTTAATGTCAGAATGATATATTCCTCAACAGCTAGAGAGTTGTATAATCAACAACATACAAAATGTGGTAGGACTAATATTGCATGTTTTGTTAATATTGTATAGCCATGCCTAAGAAACCTCCTTTAAATCTGTAATCTTTGTTTTTCTTCAACACACTGATATTGCATTGTTTATAACTTTTTATATATAGCAATTTTGTCCGTTGTTTGAATATAGCATTAAATTTTTTTTTTTTTGGGTAAAGGCCACTTAAACTCTTTTATTTGTATATATTTTACTACAAAAATTCATTTTTTATTTTCTTTCTTAAAATCAGTTAAAGAAATTCACTAAAAAACCAAGTAACAACTTATTCGGCTATCATAAAATAAAATAATGGAACAATCAATATTCATAACACACTTTTCATCTCCTACATTCCCATTCATTGCCTGTCACGTATGTGAATCACGTGGCTTAGCTCTTCCCATATTTTCTTCAAATTTAAGTACTAATAAAATAAATAAATATATACCAATATAATCACAATATATACCAATCACAGTGTCTAGAGAGCTCTTAGTCTCTCTCTATATATAATAGCAAAAATCCCTTCCAACACATTTGTCCATTTACATTTGTTCAAGTATTTGATTTACTTGAGAGATCAAATACACATTGATGAGGAGGTTTCATAATTTTCCTCTCCTAGGTTTAGTTCTGTTCCTCGGCCTGACTGGCTCATTTACCACCGCCAATGAATATGCCTGTTCTAGTACCGATCTACACTTTACTCGTGCCAGTTTCCCCAAGGGTTTCATTTTTGGTACCGCGACTGCAGCTTTTCAGGTAATCATTTGGTTGATGAAACTTCTTAAAATATTTTATTTATCAAAAAATAAAAACTTCTTGAATATTCTAGTTGATTTACGTCATATGTGGTAAATTAAATAGGTTGAAGGAGCTGTAAAAGAAGGATGTAGAGGTCCAAGCATGTGGGACATATACACCAAGAAATTTCCACGTCTCTTTCATTCCTCTCCTCTTTCTAATTTTAATTTGACTAATGAAAAACTTGTCAATTATAGTTTTTTCTCTTTTAAATATAAAATTTAACAGATAGATGTAATTATCACAATCCCGACGTTGCTGTCGATTTCTACCATCGTTACAAGGTATTAATTATGTTATTTAACCCTAGTTTATATATGCTTGTGAAACTCTTTTGAAAGTAAATTAATTTAAAAATTAAACTTAATAGGAAGATATCAAGTTGATGAAAAATCTAAACACTGATGGCTTTAGATTTTCCATTTCATGGCCAAGAATATTCCCTCGTAAGTTAAAAATATCATGGAATTATCTTTCATTGGTTAATAACATTAGTTGGTTATAATATAAGTAAATAAATAACAACATAAAATTAAATAATTAATTAACAGATGGTAGGGCGGAGAAAGGTATAAGCAAAGCAGGTGTGCAGTTTTACCACAACCTTATCGACGAGCTCCTCGAAAATGGTAATTCTCTTTCTTTCCGATAAACTAATTCATCAGCACAAACTCTATATTGTATCAAAAATATAACTCATATATACTAACTCTAAATTTGTTAACAAAATTAAGGTATAACACCATTAGTTACCGTTTTTCACTGGGACACTCCTCAAGACTTAGAAGATGAATACGGTGGCTTTTTAAGCGATCGCATAATGTAAGATTTTGTTTAGTTTACAAGACTTATTATATATGTCAAATTTTTATTATTTTTATCGTCTATTGATACATTCTTTCATATTCAGAAAGGATTATACCGAGTATGCGAACTTCACATTCCAAGAATACGGACACAAAGTGAAACATTGGGTCACATTTAACGAGCCATGGGTGTTTAGTCGGGCTGGCTACGACATCGGGAAAAAAGCACCGGGACGTTGTTCTAAGTACATCAAAGAACATGGAGAGATGTGTCACGCGGGAAAGTCAGGACACGAAGCTTATATCGTCAGTCATAACTTGCTCTTAGCACATGCCGACGCCGTTGAGGCCTTTAGAAAATGCGACAAGGTTTTTCATATAACATTAATTAGCATCATTTCAAACTACTGTGAATATTTACGTTATTAATTTAAAGAACGAGTTATATATTATAAACATTTATTTATAGTGTAAAGGTGGTAAAATTGGGATTGCTCATAGTCCAGCTTGGTTTGAGGCACATGATATATCGGAAGAAGAGCATGAAGAGTATGATCAAACTCCTGCAACCCGTCTGATTGACTTCATATTAGGATGGTAAAAAAAATCATTTACTATATAATATTTTTTTCTTTATGATAAAGATTTTGCAAAAAATCATCAAAAATTCAAAATATGTGACAAATACTATACTCATTCCGCAGGCATTTGAATCCGACCACGTATGGAGATTATCCACAGTCGATGAAGGATCATATCGGACATAGACTGCCAAAATTCACAGAGGCACAAAAGAAGAAGTTGAAAAATTCAGCTGATTTTGTTGGAATCAATTACTACACTTCAGTATTTGGACTGCATGGCGAAGAGCCAGATCCTTCGCAACCAAGTTGGCAGAGTGATTCCCTCGTCGACTGGGAACGTAAGTCTCAGTTTTATCTATATATTTTTTTTTGTTTGACATGAATTTAGACTATTTTCATCTTCTTCAGTACTTTATTAAATTTATTTATACTTTTTTAGCAAGGTATGTGGACAGATACAATGCTTTTTCTAGCAAGGTATGTGGTTTTTTTTTTGTTTGGTTATTAATTTGGATGTAAACTTAAAATATAAAAATTATTTATTTATTCATTTTGTATTTTATAGCCTGATGTTGCTAAAGTGGACGTCTACGCAAAGGGTTTGAGAAGCCTTTTGAAATATATAAAGGATAAATACGGCAATCCTGAAATCATAATCACCGAAAATGGTTAGAGAAACGCTTACATAAATTAATTCTCATAATCATATCATGGATCTATTTCAATTAATTTAACTCTCTTTTTTGTTTTTTTTTACTTTCTATACAAATATAATTTGAATGTTTTTATTTATTTAAGGATATGGAGAGGATCTAGGCGACCAAGACACAAATCATGTAGTGGCGCTCTCAGATCACCACAGAACATACTATATCCAGAAGCATCTATTGAGCTTGCACCAATCAGTTTGGTCTGTGAACATGGGGTTTTATTTCATAAAAATGTTCGTTTTATTTCCAGTGTGACAAATGTTTATATATTTTTCCTTATTTTTTGGCAGCGAGGATAAAGTAAACGTTACAGGGTATTTTCTTTGGTCATTGACGGACACTTTCGAATGGCAAGAAGGATACAAATCGAGATTCGGGCTACACTATGTCGATTACAAACATAATTTGACGCGCCACGAAAAACTATCAGCTCAATGGTACTCAAGTTTTCTCCACGATGGATTGAAAGGGTTCGAGTTTGAGCACGACGAGGTTGAGCGTGATGAGTATGAGCATGATGAGTTGTAGAGCGACATCTCTGCAAATAGACTTTGAAAATTTGAGTCATAAATTATGTTCACAAAATCTTTGTTTTCAACTAATGTATTTTCATATTCAAGCAAACCAGACACAGTCTATATAGAAAGAAGTGAAGTTTGGATTTGATTCGTATTTCGTAGTTAAATATCATAAACAAAACAAGTTGAACGCGTGATTAGAGACGTAGACCTTGAAATTTCTTGGTAAACCAAAAGACTCAAAAACTAAATTAATGCCTATGTGGTCCATATGTTGGCATTCATATTTCGGCCCTGACTTCAGTTATGGGCCTTGGAACTCTCTGATAAGACTCAGTATCTTTAAGATATACATTAACCATCAAACTTTGAAAATTGTTAGGTGAGAATCACCATCACTCCATCCAGTCATCCACAAGATTAAAAAGTTACTACACAGTAACAAGTTCAGGTTTCCTTGAAAATTGACTCTTACCCGGGAAGATAAATTTACTCGAACCATGAAAATTGATAAAATAACATTATATTAATTATATGAATTGATTTTATATTAGAAATATAAACATTGATTTTATATTAGAAATATAAACATTTTATAAATTAATTGGATTAAAAATACTATAGTTTACTAAATTATTTTGACTATGTAAAATTATTTGATACAACACATGTCATACCTAAAATGTTATAATACTTTTTATATGACACATGTCCATTTTTATTATTTTCAAAAAACATATAAGAACAAAATATTATACTATTTAAAATTTAATGCATATAATAATATCTGCTGCTTAAAATAAATTTACCATAGGAATATGATAATACCAAATCTTGATGAACTCTAATGTCTGTTATAATTAGAAAAAGGTGATGATAATATCAAATAAAAGATGAAAAAGAATAAAACACAGCATGATATTGTATCAAATAAAAGATGAAAAGATTAAAACACAGCATGACATTGTATGACATGTTAAATTACTTTGCTATCTATATGACATAATGCTTTCTATATTACACATATCCATTTTATGTATTTTTAAAAATCATATGAGAACAAAAATATTCTACTATTAAAAATGAATGCATATAATATCTGTTGTTGAAAAGAAGTTAACCATTTGATAATACCAAATCATAATGAACTATAAGATGTTATACTTATAACAAAAAAAAGTGATGATATTATCTAATAAAAGATATGAAAAGAGAATAAAATCAAGCATGATATGTTAAAAATCATTTACTATTTTAACCAAATAATAATAATTTATTTATTGTTTCATTTGTACGAGTGGATTTCAATGTATAATTTTGAGATTTAAAAAGCTGATTTGATTGATTGATTGTTACCCTATGCGCGGTAATTTCAACTTTTTTCTTCTGACAATCATGGAATTCGATGCTTTATCCTACGGTGAATATTTTTTCTTATCCTAGGGTGATCTCATAAACTTAAATAAAAAAGAAGAAGGAAATATCTAAGAAAATCAGATATTAATTAATTAATTAATGAGTTAAATACAACTATTAACTGCATTCTCAACGGGACTAACGAATTATGTGGATCAAATTTTTTTTTATATTTTTTTGTTAATAGTGAAATGAAAATTTGATAGTTTTCTATTTTTCTTATGGAAACAAAAAAAAAAAACATTTTCCTTATTTTATCTATGCGGATTAACTCATCAAATTTAACTTTTTTAAAAAAAATTTGTCAACAGTTAAATGAAATTAGGATTGTTTTCTATTTTTCTCTTGGAAATAAAAATAAAAAAATTTCCTTATTTCCTAATCTTTCGATATCTCTAACTTTAAATCAATCGACCGACTTATAAAATTATGGATTTTATATATATAGCGACGCTTACCTTCTTCCTTTGTTCCCTTCATCCATCGCTTCTCAATCTTCTTCAATCGCAAAAAAAAAAAAAAAAAAAACTCTCAAATCTTCTCTTCGTTTTTCCATACAAAGATGTCGTCAAAGAAGATTGTGTTGAAGAGTTCCGATGGTGAGTCTTTCGAGGTTGATGAGGCGGTGGCTCTCGAATCACAGACCATAGCCCATATGGTTGAAGACGACTGCGTCGACAACGGAGTCCCGCTTCCTAACGTCACGAGCAAGATCCTTGCGAAGGTGATTGAGTATTGCAAGAAACACGTTGATTTTGCTGCTTCCAAGAGCGAAGCCGTCGATGGTGCTTCAACCGACGAAGATCTCAAGACTTGGGACGCTGATTTTATGAAGATCGATCAGGCTATGCTCTTCGAACTCATTCTGGTTTGTTACTTGTCTCGATTTGATTTTGATTTTGATTTCTAGGGTTTTCAATTTGGGGAAATTAGGGTTTCGTCATAATTTAGGGTTTCAGAAATTGTTAGGGTTCTTACGAAATCGACCTTGAATTGAATCATTATCTTATGAAATCGAATAGTTATTAGGGCTTGTTCTTGATTTTTGGTGGATCTCTAATGATTTCAATTTTGGATCTTTTTGCAGGCTGCTAACTACTTGAACATCAAGAACTTGCTTGACCTGACTTGTCAAACAGTGGCTGATATGATCAAAGGAAAAACTCCAGAAGAGATTCGCACGACCTTCAACATCAAGAACGACTTCACACCAGAGGAAGAAGAAGAGGTTCGCAGGGAGAATCAATGGGCTTTTGAATGAATCATCAGAGCCTTTGTGTGGGTTGGGAATCAGAAACCAACCAGTTCTCTTATTTTATTGCCTTTTTTTTCTTAAGTGTTGATCGATGTGGATGATGACTTCGTTTCATGACATTATTATGCTTTTATTTTCACAATCAAGAACCAATGTTTTTACTCTCTTGTTGGATATTTGTGCTTTTGGAAATCTTTAAAGAGTGATGATATGTTGGTTTGTCTCTCTTCTTCTACGAATTTCATTTCATGGCAAAAGCTTCTTTCATTCTTTGTTGGTCACTCTGTTCTTTGATGGCATTAGATCAGATGATCTGTGTTAATTTAATTGCTCGCCACTTTTAACTGCTTACTGGATTCCAATTTGAATCAATCACTGATTATCAGCAGAAGATGCTTTGCTGCTCTTGTACATCTCATCCAGCTGCAGGGGCAAGTCTCCAAGTTCGAGATCGTAATTATGCATTTGGACGTTTTAGTGACAAAAACCCAGTGAGATTTCTGTGACGATGGAGACCATATAATGGTAATCTTTGAGTATCTTGAGAATGCAAGTACCTTAAAGTTATTTACTCAACTAAAAATCTAGAATCAGTGTTCCAACATACAACATAGCCTATCTCTTAACAATTTCTCTCTTTGGTGTTGAGATTATAGAGTATTGTAGGAAGAAGATGCCGCATTACATGGTGCCTAAAACTGTGTCGTTTCTTAAAGAGTTGCCCAAGACTTCCACAGGGAAGATTCTAAAGCTCGAGCTTAAGGAGATTTGCAAAGAAAATTGGGTTCCACGAGTTTATGATTATTGTTTGAATTAAGGAGTTCGAGTTGAGGAAAAATAGAGATGGAAAAGGTAATTTACATTTAAACAGAAACGGTCGGGAAAAAAAAATTAATGAAGCAAAAAGCTACGATACCGGGAATCGAACCCGGTTCTCCTGGGTGAAAGCCAGATATCCTAACCGCTGGACGACATCGGATTGATGACATTGGGTTCTATTGATGTTATATTATTAGTATAATTATGTTTTATATCAACCAACTATACAAAAACTTTATTTGAATAATTTTGTAGTTTCGTGTTATTTGGGTACAGTAAATGAGTTACATGAAGAACATCAGACCGAAATTTTTTCGCTTCCAAAATTGTTTTCTTGGCCAAAATACAACACAACAGCTTTATGAATACTTGTAGAAAAACAAGACTGCAAAAACAAACTACAAAGTTCTTTGCCTAGTCTGAGTTAACCTTAATGATCAGCTTCATAGAAAACACAGTTCCAAAGCAGACGATCATAAAGATAGCTCTTTCTTTTCTTTATATTCCTCCAGAGTTATCAGTGATTCCTTGTTTTTGGTCCAATCTGTAGG
Source organism: Cardamine occulta (assembly GCA_028015245.1). Lineage (NCBI taxonomy): Eukaryota > Viridiplantae > Streptophyta > Magnoliopsida > Brassicales > Brassicaceae > Cardamine > Cardamine occulta. Next base: position 20,232,117 of record CM051366.1, read on the forward strand.
CCTTGGCATGATTATCGCTATATATCCTTCGCGATCAGCCTGAAAATATTTAGATTTCATAGAAATGAGAGGTACTCAAAATACATAACATCATCATCAGCTTTATCAAGTTACTTGTGACAAATGATTCCATAAGCAAAATTCTTGACATAGAATACTAACATTAGAGCTCAAATTGTTACAGAAGATACTGCAACAATAGAGACTCATAGCATAAACATGATATTTTCATAGGTTCATCAATTATAGAGGATTTGTTAAGACAAGACAATGTTTGGTAATTTCAAAACTTTTTGTTCTCTTATTTCTTACCGATGCATTAAGAAGCTGTGGTTGCTTGATTAATCTCTCGTTCACCTCCAAGAGAGAGCCTTTAACACAGCACCTAGCAAAACCAACTCAGGAAACAAACTCTAATTTTTCGCATATGACAACTTAGGACAAAAGAAAGTGAAACCAGAAAATAAATTTGCACCTCACAATGTAGGAATCTTTTGCAGTGGAAACTTTGCACAATGCTGTATTCGATTCAGAGCGCAACGCATTCTGCATAATAAGAGCAAGTGAAAACAGTAGCTAAATCAAGAATCTAAACTCATTCAAGAAAATATACACACAATTTCGAGCTATAACGATTAGACTGAGGCAAAGCAAGAAACAAAGAGAAAGCCACCTTTTTACGCTTGCCGGAGACTTTCAAGACGCTACGATCAGACTTACCAACATTGAAATCAATGTTAGTGATTCCACCTTCATCCTTAAAAGCTATATGCGTAGGAGCCAATCCAATTACACACAAACTAACAAACAAACAAACAAACACACGAGTAAGAATAAACCAATTTTGATTATTTCAAAGAGAGATTCAAAAGGAACAATATTTTATAGCATACCCATTGGCATGACGGTAAATGTATTGATCATGACCAGATTTTGTAAAATCTGCAAAAGCATTGAAAAGGGTTTTATTCAATACTATCAGAAGGAGATTTTTGAAAAAAAAAAAAAAAGCAGTAGCTGAATCTAAGAAACCTGTGATGAAGTAAGTAACGAAATTGACTTGTGTAGCTGAATGAGGAGATATTGGAAGATCTCCAATATCTGAAAGCAGTAGATTTCTCAATTCGTCTTCTTCTTCAACTCGATTTTTCTCATCTTCTTGAGCTTCCTGCTGCTGCTGTTGCTCCTCGCAATCTTCTACTTCGTCATGACTCCTTTTCTTAGGTAATTCGATTGCATCATCAATTTCTGGATTCTTCGCGACGTCAATCTTCTGAATCTCCATTCTCCCTAAGTTTCAAACAACACAGAAAACAAAGGGTATCGTTTTATTTCTCCCGACGGCGAAAAATATTCGGAGTTTACTTTTCCGATCTGGAATTATAAACTAATGGGCCTTATGTAGACCCATCTACTGATTTGGGGTTTCAATTATGTTCATGCTCTGTATTAGTTATACGTTCATAGATGAAACTTGACTTCTTTGAATTACCAAGAAGATTTGATGTGCTTTGCAAAACTCAAATCCGAAGAAGAATTTAATAACAAAAGTTTTTCATAAAGCATACAGGAACTGATGTGCACAATAACAAAGAAAAAATTCTGATAATCCGAAATAACAAGAGTGTTTTAACAGACAAAAATAATAGAATTTTGTATCAAATCTAGAAATCATCATCGTCTTCCTCAGCCATGTATTTGGCGAGCTCCTCTTCTTGCTGCTTCATCTCTCTCCTTT
>CM051366.1:20233954-20258954 GCA_028015245.1 Cardamine occulta
TCTCGTCGCTCTCTTTGTCATTATGTGTGTTTGGCGGGAACCTCAACGCTTTAACTGCTTCATTATGCATATTCAAGCAGAATGCAATCCTCGAGTTAAACGCCGTTTGCGGTTCATTAGTGGAATAGATATCTCCTGTTTCCTTGGAGATCATACAACCGTTCTTGTGGTCAACGGTGGCGTCGATGGCTCCATCTCTAATAGCTTTAGCTACTATACTTTCTGCATCAGCCACTGGGTTCGTTGAGTTCAATCTTAGCTTTTGTGCAACATCCTGTAGCGAGATTTTGGAATAGGAAAGGCTGAGGTTGCGCAGTGCCGTTCTGATCACATTGTGCCGCAATCTGACTATGAGATTGTTTGTCTTGTCTTTCGCAAACGTCTTTGCAAACTTTTCTTGGACGTTCCCGAAGAGCTCCAAGTCACCAATTCTCACAGCCTGTAACAATTCAAACAAAGGATATTATTAATGAGAACCTTAACTATAGAATATGTTGCAATGCAAAGATGAACTCACATTGGTAAGCTCAAAATATGGTCTAAGAGGCTTCTCCATTCCCTTTTGAGTGAAGATTGAGCGTTCTGGTATTTCACCCAACAGCAGTCGAACTATAACAGCCCACTTGTTGCATTGGATTCTGAAGCCTAAAGATGCAACAGGTGCTTTCCTAGCAGCTTGGAGGAGGCTCTCCTTTGCATCAGTGTACTCGAGTTGAATTGTCTGGATCTTCCCCAAGTAGAAGAGATACCTACAAAACTGTAAATCGTATCATGAGATATGCATCCACTAAGCCAGAGAATAACTATACTTGCACGATAACCAATACAGCCATAATAGCCAACCGTATGGAGACAAAACTAAAACGTACCTGTTGGTTAGAATGAGCCTCAAATCGAGGTGCTTTTGATCGTAGCTTCTCTGCCTGGTCATAGAGATTGTAGTGAAGGTAGTTGCGAAGCAACAGATTCAGAAGTGTTTCCTGCATAACGAATGGTAGTTTTAATAAGCACGCAAGGTAAAAGTGGTTTTTAAACGAATTGAGTGTTTGTAAAAAGTGGAAACCACGCACCTGACCCAACTCATCATGGCGCAGTGTTGCAGAGTGGTGCAAGGCAAGTAGAGTGCTGCAAACAGAAACAAAAACAAGTTAATAAGATAATAATTGACAGTTAAACTAATATGCTAAAGTTAAATAGACGAAAATTGTCTGCGAACTACTCACCTACGTATCTCTGCAAGATCATCTGTTAGCTCGTAACTAAGCGAGTAGTAAAAATACAATCTTGAAGCTATGACATCAACGGTTCTCCTGTTTACGCTTTTGAGACGAGCAATGCTAGCCGAAGAGCAAGCTTTGGCCTGAAAGCCAATCAAATATGTATTTAAGAACTCAACAAGATAACTAAACAAAGTAAAAAAACTCAGAGCGACAGAAAGTTACCTCGCTGTACTTTTTCTGATCAATCAGAAAAAGAAGAAGAATCAAGTAGCAGTAAATCTCGAGCTCTGCAGGTAAATGTTTAGAAGAAGCTTGGGAATTCGAAGATGCTGTATCAACTTCCATGTCATGTTCATCACTCTGAAAACATTGTCATAAATTCAAATCGTCAGTATATATCTAAAGAAGCTTCACGGGAATAAGGTAATCCACTAACTAATGCATTAATCTAAAAAATCGAGTAGTGAAGCCAAATAATAATACCTTAGGAAGGAAAGAAGAAAGACGAGTGTGAGGCTCAGATCCAGTAACCAAAGCGAAATCAAGGAAAGAAGAGATCACGGAACTTGTTAGCTTTCGTCTTAGTCCCACGGTGAGACGCACAGCACGAGCTATACGGCGGACTTCTTTTGTGTACGAGCCTGTATCGATTAGAGCTGCAATCTCTTTCAAATCTGGGGAAAAAAAAAAAAAAGGAATTCCAATTGTGAGCTATGAAATCAATTTTGAAACACAAAAAAAAAAAACAGAAGCAGAAGATTGAGAGATTTACGGTGGAGAGTGGAGGTAGAAGCAGAGACGAGGGATTGAGTTGGGGTCTGATTGTCTTTCATCTCTACGTCTTGAGTCATCTTTTTCGCAAATCTCAGACTTCTCCACAAACACAAATTGAAGAGAGCAAGGGATTTGCCGAATTACAAATACTAATTTTTTTTTTTTTTTTTTGGTCGAACAAACCTTTTTTCACTATTTCCTATTTCCTATTTCCTTTTCTTTTCCTTCAAGACAGAATTTTTATTTGTTATTTTGGTAGATGATCTAACAACAAAGTCGTTGTAGTATAGTGGTAAGTATTCCCGCCTGTCACGCGGGTGACCCGGGTTCGATCCCCGGCAACGGCGTTAATTTTTTGAACAAATCAATAATTAGTACGCTGTCGTTTAATCAATGGGCTTCATTTGTCACGGGCTGAACTTTTCAAAATATTGTCTGCTTCTTAGAATTTTGAACATAACTTAACCACAACAATGAACAAAAGATTTTTTCTTTTCGTCACCATAAATAGACAAGAGTTGAGAAAAATGTCCATATGCAATTTTCGAGGCTTCTCCTTCTCTGTGTGACTGTGGTCACTGTGGTTCACGTGGAGCCACTTTTTACTCAGTGAATAAATAATTACTCAGTGCTAATAGCAGATTACTTAGAAATCAAAGAATCAACTGCACCATAAACTTATATAGAAGTAAAAGAATCAACTGTTCCATCACATTAAAACTGATAAGCAAAGAAACAAAAGATTTAATTTTGTCCCAACTGTTTCGTCTCACTCTCACCTAAAACAAAACTACAAAACAGAAAACAGAAGAGAGAATAAAAAAAAACAAGAAAGAGGATGCCTCAGTAGTTCTTCTCTAACAAAAACCCAAGACGACAACCGACCAACCATAAATAAATTGAACATACACTATAACCCTAAGCGACACTTCTAAAACAAAACAGCCACAAACTAAAAAAGAACTGTGAATCAAATGGATAAAAGAAGGAAAGAGATACACTTATGGCAAACATGTCTTCTTGATGGGCAGAAGCAAACATAGAGAGAAGAGAGAGCAAAGGCGATAGAAAAAAAACATCCAACGACTTGGCTTTTTTTCTTTTTATGTTTGTCCAAGAGAAACCTCACTCTAAAGCAGCTGCCTGAATTGGTGGTCCATCTGATCTGTTGTTGAATCCACCACCACCACCACCACGACCTCCTCCTCCTCTTCCACGACCTCCCCTTCCGCGCCCACGTCCACGCCCTGTGTATCAAGCCAGTTCAAAACTCATTGCTCATTCACAGAAATACGGTTTAAAAACAGGGATTTAAAGAAAAAGAATTGTTTTGATTATTGTTACCACGGCCCTGAGGAGGAGCATCATAAAATCCACGGCCCTGAGGAGCATCGTAACCACCACGGTCATCATGAGGAGCATCATAACCATAACCTCCATCTTGTGGTGCATCATACTCATTCGGGGGACCATTGTATCCTCCTCTTCCACGACCACCACGCCCACTGCGTCCTCTTCCTCTACCATAACCTCCACCACCCTGAGGAGGAGCATCATAACCACCACGGTCATCATATCCACGGTGTTCATGAGGAGCATCATAACCATAACCTCCATCTTGTGGTGCATCATACTCATTCGGAGGACCATTGTATCCTCCTCTTCCACGACCACTGCGTCTTCTGCCACGTCCCCTTCCTCTACCATAGGACTGCTCACGTTCCATACCTCCATCTTCATACTCAACATTCACGTAAGCATTTCCTGGCAGCAAAAACACAAATCATATGTTCAAAATCTCAACTGAAAAGCAAAGATTTGTTAAGCATGTTGATCTAAATAGAGCATTACTAAAGCAATCTAACCTCTACCACCTCGGCCCCTTCCTCTTCCCCTTCCCCTTCCCCTTCCTCTTCCCCTCCCTCTGCCACCAGGTGAATCCTCTGCAAGAAATATAAATAAGAAAACTCATTAAGACCACAGGGATAGGGGTGATTTACAAAGTCATTGAGACTGATGTGACATACCTCGCCCTTCATAATCGATATCGCCTAATGGCTTTACCAACTCAATAGGAATCGGGATTTGGTACCTGAAACATCATGTGTTAAAAAGTATAAGAATACAACGCCTATAAAATCAGCGATACATATGTATAATTTTTATGTCGGACTGAAACAATCTCTCCCAACAGACGATTACTTTAAATAAAACACATGGATCTGATTATGGTTAATGACCACCAAAAACTAATAATCAGAGAGATTGTAATGAGAAGCCATAGGAACTCACCCAACAGAGGATGTGTTAAGCTCTTTCTTGGATAGGGTAATGGTTATCATTGACACATGCCTTGTGGTCTCCAAACTTCAAGACAAAACCAAAAGGAAAGAAATAAATAACATTTTGGTATGGTGACATAACAAGAAAACATAGAAAATGAGCTCCCGGCACTATTAAAACCAATAATAATAAAGGTTTCTTGGCCACTTACGGTAGAAGGCCTTCCACTAGAGGTTCCCATGTGTCTGTTATGTCTGTGGATCCAATTGATGTGTTCTGGTGAAGATCAGGGATCCTTCTCTGTGTTACGTAATTATAAAAAAAACATTTCAGACAACCCATCATCTGTAACACTTTTGGTGAATTGAACAGGAAAAATCTCAAAAGTACCTTAATCAGTTCCACAATGGTCACAGTCTTGTTGATAGCTCTTCCCATTGCCTTGAAAACAACTTCACTTGACCCTTTCTCCTGTATAAACAACCCAAAGTCTAAATAAAATAGACTAATCAAATCACAACACATGACCTAAAGTCATCTTTAATCACAAAACAAATGATATTACAAAGTACTCAGAGTCTGTCAGCCAAACGATTAAAAATAAAAAAACCTGAATCATAAATTTGCTTAATCAGAAGGCAAACTCATGTTAAGAAAACTTCTAATAGATCCAAGACGAACAAAAAGCATTGATTAGTTTATCTCAAGCCCAGAAGAAAGAACACAAATGAAGCAGGAACAAATCTAATCATTTTTGTTAATTCCAATTAATTGTAAAGTGTAATCTAATCCATAGATTATAAAGAGCTTATATAAAATCTATTAAAAAAAATCCTGGATTCCAAACTTCTTCACTGATAAAACGTTTCATAAACCCTTGACAAATATCTCAACACACCATTAAAAAAAAAAGTTACATGACTATGAACTCGATTGACAAATCTCAAATTCATCGAGGAAGAAGAATATGCAGAATCAAAAGAGAAAAAAAAAACACAATACCTGAAGAAGAGTCATCGCATAGGTGATGTAGTTTCGTGCCCTGCCCAGACTAGTGATACGAATCTCGTTAGCATCAATCGGCGTCTCCGCCTTCGGTTTCTCCACTCGATGATACATATCCATCTGAATCCGCCGGGAAAACAAAATCAGAATAATCAAATGGAAAAAACTCCACAAAAATGGAAAAATCAGCGAGGTTTATGAAAACACAAGGTTCCTTGTAGCAAAACATTAATAAAATCTGGATTTATCATCAAATCAATATAGGTTTGATATTTTACCTTATGCAGTTGTTTTGGTTAGATCTTAGGAGATAGTAGAAGATTCAGAGAAAAAACGAAAATGGTGGTTTATCCCCAGGAAGAGCCCTCTTTGTACGGCTTTGTTTCTCCTTTATACGCCCTAAGAAACCATTTTATGGAAGCGCCTCTCTCATATATATATCAGCCGCACCACTTCTCTTCCACACACACATTGCACTACCCTAATCGGTTTCGGTTCAAGATTTTGCTCTAAACCAAACCCAACCGAACCAAGATAAATCAAGCTGGACCGACCATTGAACCAAAATACACTATGCAATTACTCGTTGCTTGTTAATTCGGATCAGTGTTCAGGGTTTCGAACCGAATATATAACCGGGACTGTTCTGAATTTCGGTTTATATAGATTTTTGCGGTTTAGTTGAGCTATATTCTCTTCTTCTTTTTTTTATTCTTTTGAAACTCTAAATTCTTGTAATAAAATCTTCAAGGAGATTATCCAGTTGCACAAAATGCGAAGGAAAAAGTCTAAATGGCTTTTTTTCAGATAAATAAAATTATTTGTTATGATGAAAACCAAATCTACACGTTATTAATAGAAAATATCTGAATTATCGGTACTAAGTACTAACGATTAATATAAAAGAAAAAAATTGTATTTAAATTTAAATATTTGATGAACGTGTCTGTCTGTGTTATTTTTGCAGACCGGTACAGTCTATGCTTTAGACGAACTTTTCAAATATATTTGTTTTGTTAGAACTTTTCAAATATTTCACAGCTTTTACGGAAAAGAAAAATAAAAACATATTATGCCAGTATTTGATAAAGTTAAGATCCACATTGTCCTTTAACATTTTTAGTTGTTTTAATTAAAATTTTCATGATCAAACTTCAACAAGAAAACTGAGATATTTATTTCTTTAGTAGAAAAGAAAAGTAATGGGCTCTTTGGGTTTAAAAGATAATTGTTTGTCATCCATAATTACAAAATAAAATATTGTTCGGAGTCTTGACCCCCAAACGTGAGAAGCATTTAAGTTTTTCTGTGGCATAAACCAAAATAGATCCATCTAAGACTAATAGTAGCATAATAAAGTAATGATAAATGACGCACAACGAGTCATTTTTTGTCCTTTATGTATTTTGTATTAATGATCTGAGAAAGTGTAACTTATGTTTTCCGTCGAGGTTGGAGATCAACAAAGCCTTCTCATATCGTCACATTTCCTCAAGTCGCTAACACAAGATAGATAGGGATTGTTTTGGTTCACTATTTTAAAAATAAAACTAGACCACAGTTTTAAGATATGGATAATTTGGTATTTAAATAAATAGTAACACCGGAATTTTTATTTTTTAAAATACTGTAACATATGTTTTTCAAAAAAATTAACACAATCAATAGAAACATATGGAGAAAATAAAAATCAATTTTGTAATTGAAAGTTTTTTTTTTTTTTCCACGGTAGAACTGAATCTTATTAATACTGTGAAACAAAGGGGAAAATCCTTTTAAAAATCACAACTACAAAGCACAACCATCAGGTATGCGTAAACTTAAAAGAAACTCTAGCGTCTTCGCCTTTGAAAATAAGATTCTTTCCAAATAGAGTTGGAAGCTCTCTTGAGGGATGATCCCAAATTGTCAGCCATTAGTATGACCCAGAGGTATCATTTGTAGGCTAGGTCCAAACTTTCCCCGTTTGAGATCAAATGATAGTCATCAATGTCTACACTGCAGCTTCCTTGATTAGTAAATCTTGAAGCCAAGAGGGGCCGCCTCGCGCTATGTAAGATTGATACCGATGATCATCAGTCACACTTTGTGCTATCTTCCCTGCGCACTGATTACTCTCCCATGATACGGACTGGATTTTCCAATCAGTGAGGTTCTTCAAGCTTTTATGAATATCATCTAGGATGTTCCTATAAATGGGCCATTCGTGTGGATAGTTAACCGCCTAGACAGCATCATCTGAAGAAACCTCTATAATTACTTTGTGAATCTTCATATTATCCATACTTTCTACAGCCCAGAAAATACTCCAGAGTTCTGCCTCTAGCTTAGAAGAAGCCCTTGACAAAGATCTTCTGCTATGAAACAACGCATATCCATTGCAGTCTCTAACTATCCATCATGTGCCACTGTTTCTCCTTGGGTGGAGCCAGGAACAGCCAACATTTCATTTAGTAAACATGTGAGTAGGTTTTTTCCATTGTTGTAACCTTCTTAGTTCATCAATGTTCTGTCTCCCCTGCTCCTTCTCTTTCTGATTAATCGAGAACCAGAGCTCTGCTTCCTCTTGAGCTTTCTTCACAACACCTGCTGGTTCTAATCTGACCCGCTCAAAAACCAGGGAATTACGTGTCTTCCATATATACCAAATTAGCCACGGAATGGGAATCCTGATCTTCTCATCGACACTCTTATTACTACATACTCCAACAATATGATGAAGGTTCAGTAGAACAGAATTTCGTGACCAGCCTCTTCGAGGAACAGGAAATCCAGCCATTGTCCAAATTTGAGTGGCAACAGAACAATTAAACTGCACATGGCATATACTTTCACGTTCTTGTCCACAAGCTACACATAACGGGCCCATAAAAATACCTCGTGTTTGCAGCCAGCAAGCACTCTCCATAGAAAATGTCTAATTTTCGGTGTTGTCTGCACTTTCCATAATTTTCACCAAAATTTCTTCTCCATAGGAGGCATCTGCTGTGCTGGTACCTCTTGCCTACTATATAACGTATCAGCTAACTTGTAGCCACTCTGTGTGCTATATATCCCCATGCGTAGGTATCCTCCATCGTTTCAAAACATTTACCAGAGCCTCAGCGCCTAATATAAAGATGAACGGTGACAACGGATCTCCTTGACGTATACCTCTTTCCGGTTTTATAAATCCATGAGACTCCTCATTTATAATCACCGTATACGTGACTGAGCATATACAATGCATAATCCACTTAATCCATGTCTCATGGAAGCCCATTTTTTCCATTAGTTTCTCCACAAACTTCTATTCCACTCTATCATAGGCTTTGGACATATCCGTCTTAACTGCCATGTATTTAGTAGCCATTGCATCCTTTGTTCTAAGAGTATGCACCATCTCATGAGCGATGAGGAGATTGTCAGAAATGAGACATCCCGAGACAAACGCGCCTTGCGTTTCTGATATAATCTCCGGAAGAATTTTTTTCAACCTTGAACAAAGTATCTTCGAGATAATCTTGTAGTGAACCGAGCAAAGACTTATTGGTCTCACATCTGTCATACGAGTTGAGTTTGTCACCTTAGGGATAAGGCATATCTGAGTATAGTTCCATTCCGATGGAAAGATCGAAGTCTTAAAGAACTCCTGTATCTCTCTCGTAACCTCTGTCCCAACTATATGCCAAAATTGTTGATAGAAACTACCAGTTAGTCCATCGGCTCCAGGGCATCTACTGCCTTTAATCGAAAAAGCTGCCTGCTTCACCTTAGTTTCCGGAACCGGACCTATGAGTTGTTCATTCATGGCACTTGTTACCCTAGAGTGAATTCCATCAAGTGACTCCTCTAAGTGCTCTGGTTCTGAACTTGTAAACATTTCTCTGAAGTACTCTGCAGCCACATTCCCTTTAGAGCCTTCTGTGTACTGTTCCACACTATTTTTGTCAATCAGCATTTGTACCCTATTCCGAGATTTCCTACTTTTCACACAATTGAAAGTCTATATATAAAAAACATCTGAGTAAAAAATTCATGCTTCTCACAAATTTTTAATCACGGAGGTTAAAAACGTCCAAAACGTATACCAACCCATCTTGGTTTATCATTTTGTTAATGATCAATATTTTTATAGCCATCTATTACAATTTCTGTATAATTAATATACTGTAAACCGGACTGGACAAACTTTTTTACGGATCACTTTTCTTTATTGCAATGAACAACATTGAGATTTTTATTTTTATTTTTCAGAACATACAGATTTTGAACAGATACATTACAGATTGTATTACCATGACAAGTCACACAGCAAAAGCGCTTAAGATCTTCCAAGGAAGTTAATGAGGCTATCTTGTAGTATCACTACCCTTTGGTTGAACCAGAGGATCAATGATTTTTTTCCATCCTCCAAAATTTGAAGGGGAAGCAGCATCAGACAGTACGAACCCATTAACGTAGAACGTTGGTGTCCCATAAACCCCTCTTGAACCGCTATACTGCAACACATAACGCCACAAAATCTGAGGATTATGCAGCCAATGACCCTTGTCTTTTTATACGCAAAAAACTTTAGTTCGTGGACTAGTGAAAGGTGTTGAAGAAGGAAAATCCAAAGAAGAAAGCAAGCTCAAAGGATTACCTTGAAGGAAACTCTGGTTGCACGATCCGACTTTGTGTTGTTGAAACCGGATTTGAGGATAGATTGATATGAGTTTCCCAAAGTGACTTTTCCGAGCTTCACTATTTTTTCCACAACTTCAGGTCTTGACAGGAGTTGTGTTTGTGCGTTGTAGAACAATGTCTGTCAAAGAAACAAACAGTTTCAGTAAACCAGATAAAACATTACATATCAATTTTTATTGAAGATAAATTCACAGATAGCTAAGTTTAGCTCTATACAAGATTGCAAAATCTTATATTATACACATAGAACAAACCTGATGCTTGAAGAACGCTCCCAGCAAACTGAATGTAGCATTGGCGTTTACGTTATTCACAATCTGTAAAGCCCGAGAAGTTACATATGCATTGTCATGGTAACTGCAAAATCCAAAGTGACAAAAAAAAAAAAGATTTATCATAAGAACACATATTTGACAAAATTGAAATTAAGCTAAGAACAGATATTAAAAAAAAAACAGAACTTGAAGGCAAAGAGAGAAACAGAGTACTGACGGTAAAGGAAGGAGGTGAAGGATAAGACCAACGTGAGATCGATAGTGTTGAAGAGCTTGTTTCAGAGGTGGCCAAGAGTCTCTACTATCCGGACAAACCGGGTCAAAAAACGCTTCAATTAGTATAGTATCCGGGTCAAAACGACGACCCGGTGGGTAAACGAAACCATCGTGCCTCACCGGCGGAAGTAGCTGCGCCTGTGTACCGATGATGACGATAAGGAATATCAAAACCGTTTGAATCATTCTCTCTTGCTCACTCTCTTTACCTCTCTCCGCGATCGCTGGAGATTATCATAAACCAGAGAGACGGTGAGTGTACGCAATGATTACGATTGCTCGGAAGCTAAGCCATACACTCTATTTCATCTCTAACCGTTTGATTTCAATATTGCTGACGTGGCAGAAACTGAATCTGGTAATATGGGCTATTTTGTCGTAGTTATAGAGTTTAGTCTTTAAAAGTAAATAAACGTAAATAAGAGCCTCTTTCTATAAAAATGATAAACATAAAAATAATAGATTTTTGAGATATGTCCACGCACGTTCACTAGAGAAGAAAGAACTCGCACAGTTTCATTAGTCACAGCAATTTCCTAAACTATTCGGAAAATACCATAAAAAACCTTCAACTTTGAACATTTTTCCAACTTAAACATTTAACTTTTTGTGTTTACACTTAAAACCTCCAACTAAATTGTTTTTCCAAAACAATCTTTCAAATAATCTAAAATGTACGTAAGGTTGGGTTGACTAACGGTCAACATCTAACATCGTTAACAAAAATCAATTTATTTTGTTAAACAATTATTATTTTTCAATTTAATTAGAAAAAACAAAAAAAATCATAATGAAAAAACTAAAACTAAGTAAAAATAAAATAAAACAAAAACTAATATTTTTAAAAAAAATGTTAACATAATAAAAATAATATTTTTTATTATTAACAATAAAAAATATCTTCTCTAAATAAAAATTATTAAACAAAAATGAATATTACATTAATTAAATGTTATATTTACAATAATAAAAATATTAATTTTTTTACCAACCACATATTAATATTAGAAACTCACTCCATAATTAATAGTATAAACTGGAGGAAAAATGTTTACAAACGTAGTTTCAGAAAATAATAACACTATTATATTAAAAATATATATTAAGAAAATATTTTTTATTTAGATAAAATAAGTTTTATTATAATATTAAAATTTAATATCATAATCAATTAATTTATTTTTATTTTCTTATTTGTTAGCATTGTTAATGGTAAATAATATAACAATATTAATTTAATCAATATTTATAATGTTGAATTTTAATTAATCTTTACTGTTAATATTATAATGAATTAATTTATTTTTTCTTTTCCTATTTTTTCTGGAAATTATATATTTTTATTTATTTAATTAAAAAGATTATTCCTTTTGTTCAGAAATTTGTATTTTTATTTATTTAATTAAAAATCTAAATAAAAAGAAAAAAACAAAGTTTTGTTAGAAAAAATAATTGAAGATAATTATATTTTTATTTATTTATTTAAATAAATAATTTTTATTTAGAAGACATAATTTTTTTATTTTTTTATTTAGGCTTTCTAATTATATTTTTTGTTTTTTCTATTTAAATAGAAAATAATACTTTTTGACACAAAATTATTGTTGTTAACGGTGTTAGATGGAACTAACGTTGACCGTTAGTCAACTTAATCTCATGCACATTTTAGATTATTTTAAAGTTTGTTTTGGAAAAACAATTTAGTTAGAGGTTTTATGTGAAACACACAAAATTAGATGTTTTAGTTGGAAAAATGTATTAAGTTGGAGGTTTTCTATGGTATTTTTCCTAAACCATTATAACTCTTTATCTCTCTCTCTGCTCCAATCGAACCGTTTCAGGTGCGTGTTTTGTTGATCAGATCTTTCTTTCACTTTCAGAAACTTTCTTCATCCGAGTTTTTATGATTGGATCGAAATTTCAATTGATTTTGTATTGCGGACCGCGTCGTTGATTGTTTTCAGGGGGGATTTATTGATTGGCTTGGTTTTGGAGTTTGATCTGTGAAAATGGTAGCGAATGATCTCAACATGGAAGAAAGGACTTTGGAGATCGGCATGGGTATGTCACCAATCATAGATCACACAATATTGATTTGTTTGTGTAGCTCTTCCTTTGTTTTTGTTGTTGTTGTTGGAATTAGCAGTTTAATCGAATCAATTCACAACTAACAAATCTCGTATTACTGGGGATTTTAATATCACTGTGGCTTGGCTTTGATAAGGCAATGAGTGGTTTCGTGTAGTTGATGTGTAACTTTGTATGAGTCTGATCATGAATCTTTGAATTGCAGAGTATAGAACTGTTTCTGGTGTTGCTGGACCATTGGTCATTCTTGACAAAGTGAAGGTAAGGGAACACAATTTGATCATTAAGCGATACTAATTTAACTGAACTGACTTGTAATTCTTGTACTGTATAATATAAATCAGGGTCCAAAGTACCAAGAAATTGTTAATATTCGTTTAGGAGATGGATCAACAAGACGTGGTCAGGTTTTGGAAGTCGACGGCGAGAAAGCTGTTGTCCAGGTTTAGCATTATATTCCATTTTGTACTTCAGAAATTGAAACACAATGCATATGTCGCTTACTCATTCTAAGGGTTTCAGGTTTTTGAAGGAACATCTGGAATTGACAACAAGTTTACCACCGTGCAATTCACAGGAGAGGTCAGCATTTTTAAGATATTTTGCTTCCTGTTTATTTTTGAGTTAACCTTTTTGTAACAAGTTTGTGTGTTTTCAGGTTTTGAAAACACCTGTATCATTGGACATGCTTGGGCGCATATTTAACGGTTCAGGAAAGCCGATTGATAATGGTCCTCCTATTTTGCCAGAGGCATACCTTGATATTTCAGGTAAGCATCAAAGTTGAAAATTGCTCCATTTGACCAACTATGAATCAATGTTCCGTATATATGTTGTTTTTTCTAGGAAGTTCAATCAACCCTAGTGAAAGAACCTATCCTGAAGAGATGATACAGACTGGGATTTCGACTATTGATGTCATGAATTCCATTGCTCGTGGACAGAAGATTCCTCTTTTCTCTGCTGCTGGTCTTCCACATAATGAAATTGCTGCTCAGATTTGTCGTCAGGCTGGTCTTGTCAAGCGTTTGGAAAAAACTGCTGATCTACTTGAGGTAAATCCTTTGTAAACATTTGATCAGAACAATTCGTTAAAGCACTTATTTGAGTTGTTACTGTTTCTACAAGTGTGTTGATGAATTTGTGGTACTTGTAAAGGCCTTAAATTTGACATGCTCTGCTTACTTTTGTTTTTCCAGGATCATGGAGAAGACAATTTTGCAATTGTGTTTGCAGCCATGGGTGTGAACATGGAGACAGCTCAGTTCTTCAAGCGAGATTTTGAAGAAAATGGATCAATGGAGAGAGTTACTCTTTTCCTGAACTTGGTAAATTTACTAGTTGTGACTTCTAAATCTTATTGCCACATCTTGCTGTTTATTTAGTATTATTATAGATTTCTACCTTAGAATGAATTTGACCTTCCATTTTTCTATTAGGCCAATGACCCAACCATTGAGAGAATTATCACTCCTCGAATTGCTCTAACAACAGCAGAATATCTGGCTTATGAATGTGGGAAACACGTCCTTGTTATATTGACGGATATGAGTTCTTATGCAGATGCTCTTCGTGAGGTAAAACGAAACTTTAATACCAAAGTAGCCCCTTTATTCCATACTGTGTTTTTTTTTCAAGTTTGATAATAGGATTGAGGGACTGTAGGTTTCTGCTGCCCGAGAAGAAGTTCCCGGAAGACGTGGATATCCAGGTTATATGTACACTGATCTTGCAACTATTTATGAACGTGCTGGGCGTATCGAAGGAAGAAAAGGTTCCATCACCCAAATCCCAATCCTCACTATGCCCAATGATGGTAAAAATCATATCTCTAATACAATTCTCAGATTCGTGTTTTGTTTCTGGAGCAACCTCAATACTTACTCTTTGTTTTTAAAAAAAAAATCAGATATCACGCATCCAACTCCGGATCTTACTGGTTACATTACTGAAGGTCAGATATATATCGATCGGCAACTTCACAACAGACAGGTAATAAACAACACCCGCAAGACCCTGATCTTTACTACTTTCGCTTATATTATGATCCGGCTCTGATTGAATGTGTCAATGTTTCTTCCATAAAAACAGATATATCCACCCATCAACGTGCTTCCATCTCTTTCTCGTTTAATGAAGGTTAGAATTCAACTCCATTTTGATTAATAAACCCATCACATTTCCTTCTCTACAACTTAGTAACTTATAATTCCTTATTCTGTTAGAGTGCTATTGGTGAGGGCATGACTCGCAAAGACCACTCAGATGTGTCGAACCAGCTGTATGCAAACTATGCAATCGGGAAAGATGTTCAAGCGATGAAAGCTGTTGTTGGAGAAGAAGCACTATCTTCAGAGGATCTGCTTTATCTAGAGTTTTTGGATAAGTTTGAGAGGAAGTTTGTGATGCAAGGAGCTTATGACACACGTAACATTTTCCAGTCGTTGGACTTAGCTTGGACATTGCTCCGTATCTTCCCACGTGAGCTTCTTCATCGTATCCCTGCGAAGACACTTGACCTATTCTACAGCCGCGACTCAACCACTTAAACAATCAGGTAATGGAGTTATCATATCGAAAACTCTTTTGAGAGGAAAAGTGTGGTTTTTGGGATGTATTGTTTGGTGTTTATATAGAGAGAGAATAAATAAATAAAAAGCTCGACAGTATACTTTTTCTCCAATCTGGTGATATTTTTTTTTTGGTTCTGTATTGTGTTCCAAAGTGAAAATAAAGACGGACAAAACAATGTCGTATTATATTACACCTTCACTTATTTTTTGTACGATTTTCTTGAGAGATGGAATAAAAATTTGTTGTCAACTAGACCAAA
The DNA here is from genome assembly GCA_028015245.1 of Cardamine occulta. Taxonomy (NCBI): domain Eukaryota; kingdom Viridiplantae; phylum Streptophyta; class Magnoliopsida; order Brassicales; family Brassicaceae; genus Cardamine; species Cardamine occulta. The sequence continues at coordinate 20,249,377 of CM051366.1, forward strand.
TTATGCTTATAGTTGTGGATAGAAATCATGATTATGACATGATAGACCACCAAAATAAAGGAATCAATGAGATTATTGAACTAAAACTGAGTTTTGTCCTTTTTCCAATCAAAACGCAATCTCCGTCATCTATCTATAATCATCTTCTCGTACTATCAATAGTCATAAATATATAAAACTCGTTGCTCCTTTAAAACAAACTTAATTTTACGCGTTGATTTATTTTTTTGCAAAAGAAAGAAGAGAACCTTAAGAGACCCTCTCCAAGGGGCCACATTGTGGAAAAAAATGATACCCTAACCTTCTCTAAACGCAAAAGCAAAGCACCCCCACAAACCCAATCATTTCATGCGAACATTATTTTTCTTTCTTTTAAATTGCATTTTTGTGTATTTTATCTTCCCTTCATTCTTATTTTAAAAGTACCTCCCCCAACAAAAAAAAAAAAAAGTAAAAAACACGGAATAAGACCGAAGACCATCCTACTTTGATCACATGCTCAAAAAAAACCATAAAGCTACCACAAACGATAGAAACAAAAACATTCGACCAAACATTTTTTTAGAAAAAACATTATGGGTTTTTGCTTCTCCAAATCACAAACTCATGAGATCCCAATCTCTTCTTCTTCCGATTCTAGCCCTCGTCACCACTACCAACCTCTCCCTAAACCAACCGTTTCTCAAGGCCAAACCAGTAATATCACCTCCAATCCTCGTCCCAAACCGGCTCATCCTTCCTCCTCCAGTTCTCAAATCGGTCCAATACTAAACCGACCAATGATCAATCTCTCAGCTCTCTACGACCTCCACAAAGAACTCGGCCGTGGACAATTCGGAATCACTTACCGATGTACAGACAAATCCAACGGTCGAGAATACGCTTGCAAATCCATCTCAAAACGTAAACTCATCCGTCCCAAAGACATTGAAGACGTGAGACGTGAGGTCATGATCTTGCAACACCTCACTGGTCAACCAAACATAGTTGAGTTTCGAGGCGCGTATGAAGACAAAGACAATCTTCATTTGGTCATGGAGCTCTGTTCTGGTGGTGAGCTTTTTGATCGTATCATCAAGAAAGGGAGTTACTCTGAGAAAGAAGCTGCTAATATCTTTAGACAGATCGTTAATGTCGTTCATGTTTGTCATTTCATGGGCGTTGTTCATAGAGACTTAAAGCCTGAGAATTTCTTGCTTGTAAGTAGGGATGAAGATTCTTCGATCAAAGTTACTGATTTTGGTCTCTCTGTTTTCATCGAAGAAGGTAAAGTAAATGTTATCTTCTTGATTACTACTAATTACTAATTCATTGTTTAGTTTCTCGTATTAGTAAATTTTAGTATTATAGAAGTCTTGTTTCGGAAATTTGTCTTTATTTTTACAGAGAGTAGTTAGTGTGTTTAGGAGATAAACCATAATGTTTTAAACTTGTGGTATAATCAAGAAAAAAAAATAGTGACAATATATCTCCGTGTGGGATCAATCACCTGGTCAACTTCGAAAACGACTTGGGTCAACCCAAGTCAACAGATGTTTCACACAAGATTGAAAAAATAATTGAAAAAAAAAAAAAAACAGAATCATTTTGATAGGGAAGTCTTCCTTTTTGAAGATTTTTGATTCACACCAAAAATCAAAAGACTTTTGAGACTATGTTTGAATTTATATTAGCAAAAACTTTAGTACTACATTTTGAAATCCTTACAAGTACCATATATGTATATGAATAATTTTGAGTAGGTAAAGTGTATAAAGATATAGTCGTAAGTGCATACTACGTTGCACCAGAAGTTCTACATCGAAACTACGGGAAAGAGATCGATGTATGGAGCGCCGGTGTTATGCTTTACATTCTTCTAAGTGGTGTTCCTCCATTTCGGGGTGGTATGTACAAAAAAATTGAATTTAAAGTTTATTTATCACATACTCAACTTGAAGAATGATGACAGGTGAAATGTTGAATTTAATGTCGTTTAGAGACTGAGAAGACTATATTTGAGGCGATCATAGAAGGAAAACTGGATCTTGAAACTTCTCCATGGCCTACTATATCGAAAAGAGCAAAAGATTTGATTAGAAAGATGTTGACTAGAGATCCTAAAAAAAGGATCACCGCAGCTGAAGCACTTGGTATGTTTGTAATGTGTCTACATTAATTTGTAACATGTTATCATTCCCAAGTCCTAATTAACTAGCCGTTGTTTTGTTGTTGTTTTTGTTTTATTTGAAAAAACCAGAGCATCCATGGATGACAGACAGGAAAATTTCAGATAAACCTATCGATAGCGCTGTTCTTATTAGGATGAAGCAGTTCCGCGCAATGAACAAGCTCAAGAAACTTGCCTTGAAGGTAAAGTAAATGATTTTAAAAAATGGAATCCTGAATATTCATTGTAACTTTTGTTTTTGTTTGAAGGTGATAGCGGAAAACTTATCAGAAGAAGAGATAAAAGGATTAGATCAAATGTTTAAGAACATGGATACAGATGGAAGTGGTACTATCACTTTCAATGAACTTAGAAGCGGCTTACATCGTCTTGGATCTAAGCTTACAGAATCTGAAATCAAACAACTCATGGAAGCTGTAAGAAATAATATAATTGGTTAATAATTATGAAAACTCATCCAAATTAAAGCTAATGAAGATTTATCAATGGTTTTATGTTCATATTATATATAGGCTGATGTGGACAAAAGCGGGACGATAGATTACATTGAGTTTATAACTGCTACAATGCATCGCCATAGATTGGAGAAAGACAAGAAATTGGTAGAAGCATTCCAATTCTTTGACAAAGACAGAAGCGGGTTCGTGATTTTTTCGTTTATCCATCTCCTTCTTTTCCCAATTTAGTCACAACTACTATATATATTAAAAGATCAAATCGTCTTCTAACATGTTCTTCTCTTTTTTAAAATTAAGATTCATCACAAGGGACGAACTTAAACATGCCATGACTCAGTATGGTATGGGTGATGATGCCACCATAGATGAAGTTATCAATGATGTTGATACCGACAACGTAAGATAAAACATTCACTTTTAGACGATGGATGTTAATTTCTTAGAAGAAAGAGGATTAATAATGGTGATGATTAAACAATAATTTATAATGATGATGATGATTGATAGGATGGGAGAATAAACTACGAAGAATTTGTGGCGATGATGAGGAAAGGAACTACAGATTCAGATGCAACGCTGATCAGATGATAATTTCAACTACAAAGGCAGGTGCTTTGCTTCTACTATAAAATAAAGTAAAGTAACAATAAAGACGAATGAAATGAGAATTAATGCATCCCTATGTTTTTCTCTCTTTACGTTTATAAAATACATTGTCTATATTTACAAAATAAAAAAAAATCAAGTTTCGTACACGATGAGTTGTTTTCCTGAAATAATCATATGTTTTTTTCTCAAAAATATCCTGAAAATATAGCAAACACAAAGGTTAACATGGATTAAACTTAACCGAAAAAAAAAACGAGTTTATGAAGAATATGTAAAAAATAAAGGTGAGATTTTTGACTTTACATGGTTCTTTGAGGGTTCTAGAGGATTGAGTAAGTTAGATAGTATATATCAACTATAATAGTTTTAGATATTATGGTGGTGGTGCCAGGGCCAGCCCCAAGTAATAATGATATTAAAAAAATAAAAAAAGCCCATTTATAATGATATTATTATAAATGAGCTTTTTTATTTTTACATGGATCTCTTCTCGTATCAATGGCATTAGCCGAGCTCGCGTACAGTCAAGTATCCGACTAGGACTCGTTACCGTCAATGGTCGAGTCGTTGATAAGGTTTTTTTACTTCAAATCCGATTCTTCAATTGTTTTGAAAGTTTTTCTTATGACTTCAAATCTGTTCCTTCCAGGTTTCGCACAATGTTAAAGCTGGCGATGAGGTCAATTGTACAATATCAGAGCTTCAACCTTTGAAAGCTGAACCTGAAGATATACCATTAGATATAGTTTATGAAGATAAACACGTTTTAGTAGTTAACAAACCAGCACATATGGTAATCACATTTTCTCAGTTACTAAGATTGAATCGTCATTAGAATTGTAATAGTGAGAATCTTAATTTGTCTTTAATTTTTAAAAAATAAAAAAAGCCCATTTATAATGATATTAAAAAAACTGCAGCTCACACGATTTGAACTTGGCAACCACAAACTCACAAATGCCGAATTGTCCACTACACCGAAACACATTTGAAAAATGATTCCCTTATCAAATACATATAGTTTTGGCGCCTAAAGCAACTGCCCTTCCGTGGTGGGTATGGAGATGACAACATTAGGAAACTTGATGCGAATATATTGACAATTGATACAATTTAGATTGTTATCATGTCATCCAGTGTTTAATAGTAAGAACCTATTGGAGTCGTTCAAATATGAAAATTCTTGGGAAATTAATTGTTAGTATCCCTAAGGTAAAATTTATGTAATTTTAGCTCAATTTAGATCACCAAAAATCCTAAAAATGTAATTATTTTGACATGTTTTAGTATTAGCATGAAACATATTTTGTACAAAATTCACCTATATTTTGTGACTATGAAGACTTCAGTCAAGTACAAATTGATGATAAACGTCATAATTTCATATAAAAAATCATAATTTTTTTTTTGCGTCAATATCTTTTCTTATTGTCTTCATTGACAACTATATAATAAACTTTGGTTGGTTCAAACAATCATATGATTTATTTTCCTCCAAAAGAACTAAAACTTCTTCAATGAGCTCTACATGTATAACACATAGATATATGGATTGTGCAAGAAGACGGAAGTTGGGTAGATCGCGTACTCGCGTACATCTTATGGACTATGACGAAGACGAGGATGACATGGTTTTAGATATAACTTCAGGAAAGAACCAGATCTTATGCATGACTTCGACACACTGGTGGATTTATGATATCGATACAAGAATATGGACATATGAAAGTTAAATACAAATTGATGATAAACGTCATATTTTAATTTTAAAAAATCATTTTTTTGTTTGCGTCAGTTTTTTTTTATTCTATAATAAACTTTGGTTGGTTCCAACAATCATATGGTTTATTCCCTTGCAAAATAACTAAAAGAAAACCTAAATCAAATAAAAGATTGTGAGTTTAAAATTATATATGCATTGAAATTTTAAGAGTTGTGATTTTTTTATATTCTTTGGACAATAATAATATTTAAAAAAATTTCGTTTATTATCTAAATATACTTTTAAAAAAGATTAGTTGGATTTTAAAAGTGTATCATAAAATCTCTTGTTTAGTTAAAAAAAATTGCAATTAAATGACTAAACAAAAGCAAATAAAATAAACACATATCAGTATATATTCGAAAATTCAGTATATACTATATACTATATAGTCATTTACTGCAATTACTCAATAAAAGATACAATATCAAATGTAATTATTCATGCCATGAATGAAATTATCATATGATGAAAGAACTGAGGTGTTTTATTTGCTTTTACTCCTGTCAAATGCCAATGATCTTTCTGGCCCATTTCCCATTTAAAGGCCTTAAAATTTCAAAGGCCTAATAAATAGATCCCGAATTTAGTAGCTTTTTCTTTTAACGACATCTTAAAAAAAAAAAAAAAAAAAGTGGGAAAACCTCTAGCCTATGTAGAAGCTTTCAATTTGTTACAGACCAAAACGGGATTTTGAAATTGACGACGATGCTCTCCATCTCCCCGAGTTTCTCATTAACCTCCGTCAAATCTCTTCGCTTTCCTTCTTCTTCTTCTTCTTCTTCTTCTTCTTCTCTCTCTATCTTCATCTCCTTATTCCCTAAGGTTTCGAAATTCATCAGAGCAAGTTCTGGAATCCCCAATTTAGTCGCTTGTCGTACGACGGAGAACATTCCAAGAGTCAATAACGCCGGCCTCAAACTCGAGGAAATAGTCGACGCTGTGAAAGGAAAGATTCGTCTTGATTCATGGATCTCTTCTCGTATCAATGGCATTAGCCGAGCTCGCGTACAGTCAAGTATCCGACTAGGACTCGTTACCGTCAATGGTCGAGTCGTTGATAAGGTTTTTTTACTTCAAATCCGATTCTTCAATTGTTTTGAAAGTTTTTCTTATGACTTCAAATCTGTTCCTTCCAGGTTTCGCACAATGTTAAAGCTGGCGATGAGGTCAATTGTACAATATCAGAGCTTCAACCTTTGAAAGCTGAACCTGAAGATATACCATTAGATATAGTTTATGAAGATAAACACGTTGTAGTAGTTAACAAACCAGCACATATGGTAATCACATTTTCTCAGTTACTAAGATTGAATCGTCATTAGAATTGTAATAGTGAGAATATATTTCCTATGTTTAGGTTGTTCATCCAGCTCCTGGGAATCCTAATGGCACGCTTGTTAATGGCATACTTCACCATTGTAGTCTTCCTTGTGTTGCGTATTCAAACCAAGAAGAAGATGACTCTGATGAAGAAACTTTTTCAGATGATGAAGAGATGATGACTTCTTCTAGTTTATATTCTGCTTCTGTTCGTCCTGGTATTGTTCATAGATTGGATAAAGGGACTAGTGGATTACTTGTTGTAGCCAAGGTTAGGGATTTTCTTGTTTTTTGGTTGCTCTTTTACGAACTACGTTTCTTGCTTCTTTTGTATTTAACGAAAAAAAGTGTAATGTGTGATGGCAGGATGAACATTCTCATGCCCATCTAGCTGAACAGTTCAAGCTACATACAATCGAGAGAGTATACATTAGCCTTACTTCTGGAGTTCCTTCTCCATCTCAGGGACGTATTGAGATACCTATTGGTCGTGATTCGAGTAATCGGATCCGTATGGCTGCTATACCTGGATCATTAAGCAGTGGAAGGGCTCGTTATGCTGCTAGTAGGTGATGAGAGCAGTCTTTTACAAGTGTGCAAAGCACTATAACACTGCATCTGTTCCTCAGAATTTTGAATATGCTCAAACAATGCTCTTTCATGGTCTCTTAGGTATAAGGTAATTGAAACATTCGCTGGAGGTGGCTCTGCATTGGTTGAATGGAGACTGGAGACCGGCCGTACTCATCAGGTATTCTCACATTTTTATCCACATGAAGGATTACTCAAATATCTTTCAATAGTTCTACTGCTTTTTATTTGTAAGAGCTTGAGCTAGCCTTTATGTTTCTATTATTGCCTCAAGTCATCTATTTGATCAAGCTGCTTTGAACTTGTGATGTCTAAAACGTCTCTCTATTCCATCTTGATTTGAAGTAGATACGTGCTCATGCTAAGTATATGGGAGTTCCTTTATTGGGTGACGAAGTGTATGGTGGAACAAAAAGCATGGCTGTTTCTCTTTTGCAGAAAAGAGTCTCCCGGAGTGATCAAGAACAAATCCTAGAGTTGGTTTCTAGAATGGATAGACCTTGCCTTCATGCCATAGTGCTCGGGTGAGAGAACTCAAATCTCAATCTCATATTCTCGATTTCAAACTTCAGAGAAGAACCTGTTACCTGTTAGTAACTAACTGCCTTTTTCTACTCTGTTTCCGGACATAGCTTTGAACATCCGTGCACCGGGGAAATTGTAAAGTTTTCATGTCCACCGCCTTCAGATCTTTCAAAGCTAGTAGGCTTGCTTCGTAGAAGCGGAAAAGAAAAAGTAACGCAAATCTCTACTTTCTAACTAACCTCATTGCCTTGGGATTCTGTTTTCGTTACAAAGATTTTGGTTATTGTTGAGACAGACATCTAAGTCTTGTTCTTGCTTCTTCGCAGGTAAATAATTCCTCACAGCCACCAATGGTGCAGACCACGGGACATGTCATCTAGACAAAGGGATCATACTTGTTCTTGGTGGTTTGTGACGAATAGAATATAGATTTCAGTTCATGATCTGTTATGATGTTGCAACGAGTTATTCTAATTTCTAAATCAAAAGCCTTTGTTTTATACAAAACTCTGCAAGTGAATTACAACACTCGAATGGAATCGAAACAAAAGAAATTCCAAAGATGTGTTTCAAAATTATTTCCGAAACCCAAGATCTTTCAGCATCGTCTTCTTCTCGCAATCAATTCCACAAACCTTCATCAAGGAGTCTTGTAACCATTTTCACTCTAACTTACGATGATCCATCTATTACGGTTGATCGCCACGGCGTTGTTTCTCAATAATCTCTCTTTGCTTCTCCGCGAGCTTATCTAAAGCAGACGAAACGGCGTCGCTTCCACCGATCAGCAGCCTTGTAATAACCTCCGGATCCGTCTCAAATCGAGCCGCCTCGAACTCTTTCCTAGCGTTCTCTCTCAGCAAGTCCCTCCACAGGATTCCCTTCGAATCAGTCCACATGAAAAACCGAGTCGCTCGGAAGATGTCTCTATACAAGCTCAGCGCCTCCCGGCGCGTGCTCGTCAGACGCCGCCTGTTCAAAAACTCGGCCTCGTCGTCGTTGAGTTTCTCTTTCTTCGCTAAATGTCTATCGATTAGCTCCTCTACGGTGTCTGGACCTTCGTGCAAGAACCGTATTGTCGATACAACGTCTCTCCGAGCCATCAGATCTATACGACCTGACAAATTTCGCCATTTCTGAAGCTTCGAAGCCATCGTCATCTCTCTGACTCTCTCGCAACATTGAAAATTTCGTGTCTGAGTGACAACAAATAAATTGGTCGATAGAAATAAAATGGGCTACAAAGGCTAAAACTTAATGAAGCTTAATGGGCTTATTCAGATGCCAATATGGGCCCATTTTCATCTCCAACAGAATCTGCTGATGATACAGCTCAATCCCTTCTCATCAAGCAAAGAAACAAAAAAAGGACCAAAGAAGTATCAATTTTTTGCCCGAGCTCTTTCTTGAGTGTCTTCTTCTTCATCTATATCGATTGAGACATGTTTTTAACAAGCTGATTCATTTCCTTTCTTCTTCTGCCTGAATCTGTGACTTTATCTCATTTCCCTTTACATTAATCTCAAAAACATCATTTATGATTTATATTGTAGTATCTTCTCTTGCAATCCATTCATAAAGTTTTATTATCTCTCAAGTTTAAAACATAATCTATGACAAAGAAACAAATGACCTAAACCAAAGTACTTGAAACTCGAATGTGCAAGATTAAAACCCTTTTTGAATGGATCGCAAGAGATAATGACTACAATATAAATGATATTGTTGGCTACAACATCAAGAAGAAAGGAGAATCTTAAACATAGGCAAAAGAAGATGGGTAGATGAATGTACTCATTAAAATATATCTCAAATCGATTCTTTGATTTCAAGAATTCTTAAAGCCAGTGTTAATTAATGGCCTTGCATGTCTAACATCTCATCGAGTCCTTTAACCCTCTCTAAACCTTCACTAATTAGATACCGAATCTTTTGTTTGTCGTTGCAATCTCTGTTCTTTTCCATCTCTTGCCTAACTGTCTGTTTCAACTCCCCTGCAAAAATTCAATCACAACACACTTATAAAAAAACACGAATCAACCAAAGCTTATCCTCCATAAACTCTGATCTATGACTACAAGAACTGGAAAAAAAAAACAAACTTTGTGCAATGTATGAAATTCCAAATTTTTGCTTTATG
>CM051366.1:20859054-21084054 GCA_028015245.1 Cardamine occulta
TGCAGTTCATTGCCAATTTCCAGGAATCTTCTGGCATCAAGAGTGGCTGGGGTGCTGGTATGTCCTTGCTTCGACTTGAAATCAGAATTGTTTCATAAAATCTAAACCACCATTGAAATTGGCATATATTACACAGCATCATACTTCGAACTAGTTTTCTTATGGTCAGGCTACATTTGTGTCCTAAGTTTTTTTTATGATAGCAGATTGCAAAAACTTTGACTTTATGTGTTAGAAAGGCTCTATCAGTGAATCAATTCTTGGAACCTGAACATTGTCATTTAATGTCTTATCTGTATCACACAGAGACAATGGCTCGAATTTTCGTTTGCCTCCTCTTGCTTTTGCTGCGTGAAAGTGGTACACTCAATAAGGGTTTGCAGTTTATTGAAGTCAGTTTTTATTTTCATGGCAGTCATTCTTGCAGAAATCATAGCTCTTATCGCTGCTAGCACAGTGCATCGGGTTTGTATTACAACCTGGTAAGTGGAAATTCATTAGCTCTGCTTGATTTATCAATCTTCCCTGTTTAATTATTGAATATCTCTCTCTTTCTAAAAGCGGGTGGTGATTAAGCTGCTGTTTCTTGATCTCCCTGCAGTTTCTTGTTCTCTGCTGGGCTATTGTACGAGATGAACAAGATCTCTGGATACATGCTTTCCAAAACCGAGTCAAAGTCTAAGAGACACTGAACCAGAGAATGGAATTAGCAAAGACATATTATTGTGGACTTCGATTTTGTTTGGGAACTGAGATACTTAGAAACCTTAAATCTGAATCTGCATCTTATACTTGATTTGAGTAGTAGATCTGTTTCCTTTGTAGCTTATGGTAATCAAATAGACAGATCATCTTTTTAGTTGTGTTTATGTCTCTTGGAATCTGTATCGATCCAGCACATCAACTGTCGTCTGATATCATCTCTGATTCAACTTCAATTACAACTTTACAACAATTGAAGTAGATCCTGAGCCAATGGCACAAAACAAAACATGTGCATTAAGAGCTGCCGTTATGAGACGTAATAATCTCTGTGGTTCACAGGAAATCTAAGAAAGTCAATCACACAAAGGCTCAATGACCAAAAGGTTCATCTTCTCATTAAGAAACTTGAGCACATCTTCTCTACCTTCTTTGAGAAGCAGCTGTCTTAATCTACCAAACGTCACACCTGATGGTCGAATCCCCATCTCAATCATCTCCTCTAACAAAACACAAGCTTTTTGAGTATTACGCTCCTCGCACAACCCGTTAATAAGAACCAAGAATGTATGCATACTCGGGAACACCCCTTTCTTCCTCATGTACCTCCACACTTTATCCGCCGTCTCCATCTCTTTCTTCTCACAAAACATCTTTTTCATCATAGTATGTGTCTGCATCTGGTTCACATTTTTTGATCATCTTCCTAAATACATCAAAAGCTTCATCTTTCTCCCCACGATCTATTAGATGCCGTAGAATGATGTTACATGACTTAGAGTTGGGCGTTACACCCTTAGTCTTCATTTCTTTCAAAACCCTATAAACATTCTTCATTCTATTTGCTTTGCAAAATGCACCGATCAATGAATTAAAAACCGCTACATCGGCTTTCATTCCACTTCTTTCCATCTCGAGGAAGGTATCAACCGCCTCTTCAAGCCAGTTCTCAGTTCCATAATTGTGTACAAGCACACTATAGATAAAAGTGGTCGGCTTGCAAATGCTTGGATCCATGCTTCTTACAATGCCAAGAGCTTCATCAACTCTTCCAGCTTTACAAAGTATGTCGACCATTATACTATATGTCACTATATCCGGGTGACAGCCCGCATCAATCATTTCCCGGAAAGCCTCTCTTGCCTTAGGCAAGTTGGGTTCTTTCCCCCATCCTTCAAGCAATATGCTATAGGTTTTGGAGTCGGGCGTAAACCGATCCCTCATCTTCTCGAATATCTCCTGAGCTTTCCTCAGATTCTTAGATTTACACAAAGCACTCAACAATCCATTAAAAGCCACAAGATTCGGCGGCAAATCATACTTGTCCATCACATTGAACGCGTATATCGCTTCATCCACTTTCTGCGCCCTCGCATACTTCCTCATTACGATACAAAAAGTCTCGACATTTAGCATCTTCTTCTTCTTCATTGAGTTGATGAGGTCCCACATAAGCTTGTACTGCCTTATCTTTGCCATAGACTCGATCATCATGTGGTACGCACGAACACTATGCTCGTAATGCCGTTGCTTCTCAGACCATTGAAAGAACCTGTATGCCAACAAACCAGCATTCCTGAATCTATTTAGAACATCTTCTACTACTTCCGGTGAAACCCTTAACCCGCTTTGATCTAAAGCTGAGTCAAGCACCAATTACGGAGAAGACATCATTACTTTAGATATGTTCTTCGCCACTTCTGCAACATCTATTGCTTGTTCGCTTGAACTATATAGCCTCGCAGACAGAATAGTTTTACAACGTAATCTGGATTGAATTCTGATCATCATTTTGAATTTAACCAAGACCGTCACAGCAGAGCTACATTTCCATAGAAAAAAAAAACGTAGAAATAAATCGATCATCCGACAGAAATCAAGTGATTTAATTCTAAACGCGTCATTGAGGCATTTCGTCGAGCAGTTGATGAACACTATATAAGTGTGCGCATAATATATATACATATCTACTTTATCAGAAAATATAAGGTTTTTTACCTACATGGATCAAGTAAAGTTGTTTCTGTTTTCAGGAAAACTGGTTTTGGTCATCGGAGAATAATCCAGTCGGCGACAGCGTAGAATGACGAAGACTGAAGACCGACGAGGATACGCACCGTTTTGGAATTGATGACATAAATGGGCCACATTTGTCAAATTTGTGTCTTTTACTAATAGCCAGCCATATTCAAAACTAATAATAAATCACCTAACTTTACAAAAAAAAAAAAAAAGATTTTTCATTCGACGACTGTAATCGAAACGGCGATGGTTGACCAACGTCCTCGCCGTCTTGCCGTCGCGGTGCTCGTGTTAATTGTGGTTATCAGCGATCTGTCAAATTCCGCCGGCGCTTCGAATTCGGTGTCGGCTTTCGTTCAAAACGCCATCTTGTCCAACAAAATTGTCATCTTCTCCAAGTCCTACTGCCCGTAAAATTCCAGCTTTCTCCTCTTTCTCAATTGAATTTGTAATTTTGAGCAAGGGATTCCAAGTTTTCGAGTTCAATCCTTATTCGCTGAGCAACTATGTGATTAGATATTGTGTTGAATTTGAATTTGGCTATCCTTTTAAATCTATTGATTGAGTTAAGTATGTCTTTGATTAAGCTTAATCGTCAAAGTAAAACTAAGAGTTGTGAATTTACTGACTTGCTAGGTATTGCTTGCGCTCGAAACGTATCTTCAGTGAACTTAAGGAAGAGCCTTTTGTTGTGGAACTCGATCAGAGAGGTATGACTTTGTTTCATTTTCTTTGTTACCTACCTTCTGAGTTCTGAGAAGGTTTCTTTTTGCAGAGGATGGAGATCAAATCCAGTTCGAGCTTCTAGAATTTGTTGGTCGTCATACTGTCCCACAAGTTTTTGTAAACGGCAAGCACATTGGTGGATCAGATGGTATGAGCTCTAAGCTCACTCTCTTCTCCAAGTTTCATTTTTTTTCTAATCTCTTAACCTAAATCTGGTTGTTTTATCTTGCTTCAGATCTTGTAGTTGCTGTGGAGAATGGTCAGTTGCAAAAGCTTCTTGCTGCAAGTTGAGTTTGAGAGCTTGGAAATAGAGGAAATAGGAATCTTTGTTAGTTGTAGACTGAATAAATGAATTGGTTTGTGTTTGTGTTTGTGTTTCTGTTTGTGTTGACTGACTCGATTGCTCCTATTATAAGTTATGATGCCTTTTATAAAGTCTTGATCTTTCTTGTTTCTCTTAAATATATTATTATGGTGCTAGTTCATGATTCTCCTGCAGCACATGAATCAAATAAAGCTGAGATTTGTGTATTATGATTTTCATTCTTGCCATTAGGCTTTGGAGGACCGAAAAAGAAGATTACAGAGAAGGAAGGAGAGCATTATTGCTTTAATCTATCAAATACAAGATCAAAATTCCCAATTCATGTTTCTTCACCTCTGGACCATTGATGATTGATCTTTTGTGTTCAAAACTGACTGAGAAAGTAATTTATCAGTAATCGCTTCGAAATGGCTTGTAGGACTTGAGGTCAAGAACAACTCCAGCTATTGACCCTGCAGCTGCAGCAATGCTAATTACCAAACAAGCTAAGCTGAAGACTTGAAGGCAAACCCATCTGGTGCTCCATCTTGCTATCTTCTTATGCTCAATGTACATTTCCACCGGAAAATATACTGTCAGTGGCCAAAACCCGAGTGCTCCGAGCAGACCCACAACGTCGTTGAAAAATGGAAGAAGCATTGAGATAACTGTTGTTATGATCACAAACACTGTCCTCCATATCAACCTGAGTAAGCTTTGATTATTAGATAAAACTCATGTCTAAAACTCAGTCCCCATTAGTTTGAAGAACAGGACTGTGTACCTGAAGAAATTCAAACGGAAAGGCTTGAAACCAGGAATGGGGATTTTGATATCTTTGGCTATGACCTCGCTATCAGGGAATCGAATCGAAGCTTGCTTCTCGATGAAAGCAAACAGAGGTTGACAATAGACTTGGTATGCACCAATAAGGTGAATCACAATGGCTGCATTTGCAATGTCAAGAAGCCAATAAGGATTATAAAAACCGAAACCGGTTAAGAGATTTCCTGGAGACATGTCTCCAAAGGCTGCATATCCCATACAACCACATAACATGTAGAACATAGTCGTTACACCAACGCTCACAAGTGTTGCCTTCTTCATTGTTTTCTCTTCTGATGGTGGTGACTTCACTGTGTCCTGTTTCAGACCAAAAGAAAAAAAGATTCAGGATGTGACCAATAAGTAATGACTTTGATCATTAAAGAAGGTAAGAGCACCTGAATCTCAATGAGAATGATGGAATAAGAGTAAGCAAAAGCAATGTCTCCAAGAGCTTGAAAGCTTCTCCATATCTTCTGTGTCTCTGTCACTGCTCCTATACTAATCCCAGTGAGACTTCCCTTCACCTTCCCGTTTGCTGATGAAACCAAAACAAAAACATTCTTTTTTGCATTTAGCATCCATAACTTATGAAATCTCTAATTTAAGTTTTTTAAGGTTCAAAGTACAAACCAACGACTTGAGCTATGCCAAGGGCGAGACCGGCTGAGGAATAAGTAAAGGACATAACGGCGGCGAGAATTGAGAGCCACCAAAGTTGATCAAAATCTGGAATCTGAGAGAATATAATCTGGACTAATCCAAAAGCTATCATGTAAGGATTACTGTTCATGTGACATGGATCTTTCCCTCCATTTTTGTGGAAACAGTTGGATCTCTTAATTGCCCTGTTTTTCAAAAAAAAATGTTTCTTGATCAAAATCTATAACTTAAGAAACACTCAAATTTAGTAGCTTTTAGTTTTAATTAGTGAGAACACTCACATCATGCTTACAGCTGAAGCAATTGTGTAGCCAATAGCAACACCAAAGAGATTAAGATACTGAACAATCCCACATAGCTTCACCTTCACGCCACCTGACCAGAACAATGAAACATGTTTATGTTCTGTTCTGTTCTGATCCTGTCTAATTTTTAAGAATTAAATTTTGTATTTACCGAGATTTGATCGGACAGCATCCATATAAGTATAGTTCCTCTTGCCGGAGATAGGATCGCCGGAGCGGTAACAGGCGGCGAGGAGAGTAGAAGTGAAATAAGTGACGATGGAGAAGAGCATCATCACTACCGGTCCAGCTAGCCAACCTAGCTGCGCCGTAGCCCAAGCCAGTGACAAAACTCCCGAACCTATCACTGCCGTTATTATGTGTGCACTCGCCGTCCAAACACTCCCTAAATCCCAATAATTCAAAAACTTAAACTTTCTCATTTTCCCAACGCGTAACAAAATTTTGAATAGTTATATAAATTAGTTTGAGAAGCCTTGTAACTAAAGTTACTAAATCACAATGAAAATCTAAAGTTACCAGTTCTTTTGATTTTTCCGTCGTCATCTAAGTACTTGGAGCCGCCGGTTTGTGGCATATCAACGGCGAAAGCTGTTAGCTTGTTTTGAACCATTTTGTGTTGTTGTAGCTCTGTATTTTTTGTGGGTTCAATATAGGAAGAAGTTAAATGCAGAGTAATAAGTGTTTGTAAGAGTTGTTTGATTTTTAGAAGATAAAAGACATAACCTAAGGGAAAATTTATGGTACTGTTTAATGCATTTGTCAAAGATATAATGAGAATTTAAGAACTCTGTTGAAAATCTCTGTTTTCTTTAACTGTCTGGTTTTTAGAAGTGGATGAAGAGAAACTGAAAGTGAAGTGCAGATTTATAATACAAAGAAGTTGGTAAAAAGTGTATTCCAAAATATTTTTAAAAAGGTCGTAAAAAAATTTTTAGGACCTACACTAGTGTGTTCTTTTGAAAATTTTGACTTGATGATGTATATGAATGATTAGAAAATGAAAAGAGTAGTGCTAAAGAAAGAACGAAGAAAACGTGGGAAATGGAAGTCCAAGATGCTGCCATCTTTTTCGTTTGGACTTAAATGTCACTGTACAAGTTTGAAAAATTTAATATGTACGCGTGTTGAAACTTGAAAGCTTACTTACAGCGTAACTAAACTATTCAATAACCTACACTTTTACTTAATTACGTAAATAACTTTGAAGTTTTCTTATTATGTAAATGTTTTCAAATGGATTATGTGCGGTTATACTTTCAAGTCTCAAGTCTTAACTATAAATTTATAACCAAGTTTTTTTTTTGTCGTCTATTACATCATTATTATTGGAAATCTCTAATCTAATCTTAATATGATGATT
Organism: Cardamine occulta; assembly: GCA_028015245.1. NCBI lineage: Eukaryota > Viridiplantae > Streptophyta > Magnoliopsida > Brassicales > Brassicaceae > Cardamine > Cardamine occulta. The sequence goes on from CM051366.1 coordinate 20,865,965, forward strand.
ACTCGATAATCTGGCACTAGATGCAATTACGATGAACAACTTCTTCAAACGACGACTCTAAGACGTAAAATTTTCTTGATAGGCGGTTCTGTATGTATGACATCCCCATGATGGACAGGTTCTCTCCGCAACACTCGGATCTACGAGAGATGGTTCTGCAGGTACAAGATCTCTATGATGGACAAGCTTTCCCCGCAACATTTGAAACCACGACGGACGACTCTATTTGCAGCATTCTGAAAATTTTGAAAAGCTTTGCACCTTTAATCTGCAATAAACTGTGTTATTTGAGATTCGAACCCTAAACCTGGTGTAAAAACCTATTAAACCCTGAATTAATGGGCCAAAGGTGTTTCTATAAATTTATAACAAAGGTTTGCGCTCATAAATTTGAAAAAATAGCGCAAATGACATGCTATTTAATTTTATTCATTTGGTGAGATTAGAAAAGATAACATACAATTTAGTATGGATGGCTCTAAAAGTATAATTTTTTCTTTTGTTCAAGAGAGACTCCAAGATAGAATTAATGGATGGTCGGCTAAATTTTTATCCAACAAGTTATGATTAAATCGGTCACAACAGCTTTACCAACATATGTGATGACATGTTTTAGGCTACCTAAAGCAATCACCACTAAGCTTACTAGTGCAGTAGCTAGATTCTGGTGGAGTTCAAATGGTACACAAAAAGGTATACACTGGATGACATGGAAAAAAATGTGCCACAGTAAAAAAGAAGGAGAAATTGGTTTTCGAACCATAGAGGAGTTCAATTCAGCACTTTTAGCGAAACAACTATGGCGTCTAATAGAATACCCAGATTCTTTGTTCGCCAAAGTTTTCAAAGGTAGATATTATCGGAAAAACAATCCAATGGATCCAATTAAATCGTACTCTCCCTCCTATGGATGGAAAAGTATTATCTTCGCTAGACCTCTGGTTAAAAAAGGACTAATTAAAAGAGTTGGTTCTGGGCATTCCACTTCAGTTTGGAATGATCTATGGATACCAGCTGATCTCCCAAGGCCAGCATTATGTAAATGACAAAACTTTTACCCTAATCTGATGGTTAATCAATTAATTGACCCGACATCCATGATGTGGAACATGGATTTGATCAATGAAATCATTGACCCAGTAGATATTCCATTGATTCGGGGTATCCTAATCAATAAAATATTTAAAGAAGATACATTTTGTTGGTATTTTACAAAATCTGAAAAATATACGGTAAAATCAGGATATTAGACGGAACATAATTTTTCCTCATTCGGTACGACACCCTTGTACTATGGAAATTAAAATGCCCCCCTAAAATACGTCATTTTATATGGTAAGCTATTACGGGTTGTTTATCGGTTAATTCAAATCTTGGAAAAAGGAATAAATTGTGACACCCACTGTGCTCGGTGTGGAGCGGAGGAAGAGACAGTCAATCATACTCTTTTTGAATGTCCACCAGTAGTATAAGTATGGCGTTATCCAAAATACCATCGGCCATTGGATTTCTAGGAAATTTGTTGTTCTCAAATATGGATCATTTGTTCTAGAGAATTCCTGAAATTTTCAAGGATGATAGTTTTCCATGGATTTTATGATATATCTGGAAAGCGAGAAATTATAAGGTCTTCAAAAACATCGATAGAAATCCGCAAGAAATTTTAAAATTAGTGGAAACAGAAGCTTTAACTTGGAAGTCGGCACAAGTTATAGATAATGATGAGACTAATCAAATATCTCAGAATACCGCTGCTTTACCTTTGTCTCGGACTTCAGCTTTTAAAGGGTTTCGTTATCATGTAGATGGTTCGTGGAAAAAGACGGATAATTTCTCTGGATTAGGTTGGTTCTGCTCTCAAGATGACGTGGCGGGAACAATTATGGGGCATGTAACACTCGTAGGTGTCTTTTCCCTTTGCACGCCGAGTTAGAAGCTCTTATTTGGGCCATGACAAGTTTGATTGCACAACAAAAAACAGAAGTAGCTTTCCTGACGGATTCCTCCGAATTGGTGAAGATGGTGTCTACACCGGCGGATTGGCCTGCTTTTTTGACACACCTTGAAGATCTTGTGAGGATCAAGAATTTATTCGTATTTTTCTCGCTCTCTTTAATCTCTCGTAATTTAAATTTCAAAGCGGACAAATTAGCACGCAATGCTAGACTTTATCCGCATTTTGTTATTCATGTAAACTTTGTTCCTCCGGTTTGGATTTCTAAACCATTTTAATAAATAATTATTGACAAAAAAAAAAACATACAATTTAGTAACTAACAACGCACTGTTTTTTTAAAAAATAACATGATCATTATGTAAAGAGCAGGAAAACATGATTAAAACGTGAAAAATCTAAGTACTGCATAGTTATAGTTTAATCACGAATGGAAAATTTCATAAATAATATGCATGGTTATTTTAGCTAATTTACCTTTTGAATAGCAATCGGCAACTAAAAAATTATTAAGAAAACAACTTGTTTTATCTTAAAAGTATTTTAATGTAAAGTATTAACGCATCAAAATGTTAAAAGATTCACGACATATGGATATGGATATGGATATGGATGCCTACTTAAAATGATGATTACACACAATCTTGTGTAGATTTCAAGATGATCATAAATTCATAATTAAAAAGTGAACAAATATTAGTATCAAAAGTTACTTATACTATGTCGTACCTAGAATTCGAATGAATATCTCTACCAACTACCATAAAAGTTTATCCAGGTAAACTTATATATAAGGCGTGTAAGCTATCTTTTATTCTCAAAATGAATTATTTTTGATTACTTTGCCAACTTAACTCATGAAAACATAAATGTCTCACACAAAATGTAGTGAAGCTTTTATCAAAAAAAAAAACCAAAGTATTGAAGCAAATCTACTATATATATTTACAAACTTTTGTCTTTTCACAACTATCAGTATTCATTGATTCGTGGAAAAGCAAATATTCCTTAATGGATTTATAGCAAATTTGTCGTCAGACAAGTCAATAGACTAAAATTCAAAGAAAAACAGTCAAACAGTTAGACAAATAGATTACCATCTTTGAAATCCCAACTTTGAACTACTAATCCATCAAAATGGTTGATTTATTTTTCCATATGTATATTGAAAAGATAATTAAAAATAAAGAGAGATCGAGGAGATCAAGAAAAAAGAATAAGGTTCTTTGGTTCAGATCATTGACTTGATTCAAGCCATGCTCAATTACCGAATTTAAAAGAGTGAACCATTAGACCCCCAAAAAAAAAAAGAGTGAACCATTAGACCCAAAAAAGATTAAAATTATGATCTTACAAATATATCAGTTTGGTACTTCCAAATTAATATTAAGAAATAAGAATGAATCTGTATTCTAAGTTTTAAATTCAAATTTCACAACTAAACACGAAATAATTTACATGAAACGACTATAAAATTCATGACAACGAAATTAAAATTTCCGAGCTGAATATGCTATAGAATAACGTGGTTTTTAGATCCGAGTTCAAATATGTTTTCATCAATTGTTTAAACTGATAATTAATTTTAACTTGTGTTATGAATGGATACACGAAAGAGAGATATATTGGTCAAATTAAATATCTAAGTTTAAAATAATAATAGTACTTTATGCTCTTTTGGTTTTACTTTTAGTTCAAGAAAAATCTTTATTGTCTTTATAAGATCAACATGACACCTAGCTTGTTGATAATTAGACATCTTTTAAGCAAGGTTTGGTGACCAATGTCAATTATATTGTAAAAAAAAAGTAATTCTTATTTAGAAAAGAAAAAAGAAAAGCAAGAATCGTAACTACGCACTATAAGAATCTTTCGTTGTAACTTGTAGCTTTCCGTCATTTTTCGACCAACCCACTCCGTGACTTTGTACAAATATATTTGTCACAAATCCTCAACATTATATGAAATTTAAATTATCTTTTACATGTTAAATCATAAATTTTGGTCCACCATAGATCGTTCTTATCAATTGTAATGATCACTGAATTTTCTTAGCACTACAATTTCTTGTATTTAATTCGAGAGTATACTAACTTAATTCAATGATTACCTCGTAGACTTTGACTCTATTACACTCAGATATTTTGTTTTGGACGCATTATTTGTGCTTCGTAATCGACTGACACTTGTGTAAAGCAATTGTTTCTTTTGAAAAATTGATTGAAGACTCACAATTTAAAGGGGTTGAATCAAACCCTTTCTTAAATATGATATACTTATATTTTATTTTATTTTGAAGTTTACAACTTACAATTTTCTAGATTTCAATTTGGATTATAACATCATTACATTTAGCAAAAACCATACTTATTTTTCATAGAAAGAATGAGAGAATGATCTACATACACATATTTATGTTATCATTTCAAAACATTATCAGAGTATAAAGTAGCTCAGTCGGTGGGAGTCTTACAGAAGATTAAGAATGTATATGATCGATAGGGTTATAAGATCAACAAAATATGCATATATATATATCCTTGCTAATCCATGTTTAAATAAAATATTTTAATAATTCTATAATAACATTTCTGAAACAGACAAAGGAATCAAAATCTTCTGATACAATACATTAGTCTCATTTGTAATCGGACTCTGTTGCTTGATTTTTTCGAATTCATAATCGCAACCGGATGGGAAAGTCAAACCATAATCCAGACAACGGTTAGCCTCTTTGTAATCGCCTGATTTAATGGCCACTAAAGCGTAGCTAATATCTACAAGAACACCTTTGTTAAACATATACCTACAACCGCTTAAGGTTGTCAAAATATTCTCGCCATATTTCGCTTCCTTGATAATCTGGTCAATGATTCCTATGACGGTTGAAGTTTGTCCTGCAGCGGTATTTATCGATGGTACAAGCAAATCTTTGAGATTTGTCGCAGCTTTGCTTGGTGGATCTTGTTGAAGAGAATTAATGCAAAAGTTGAATTTTAATTTTGGATTTTTAGCAGATGCTTTCTTACAAAAATCTTGAATGAGAGTTTATGCGGTTGAGAAACTATTTAAAAAAAAAAGAAGAAACACAATGAATGAAGCAAAATTTTTTTTTTTTTTTTTGAAAAGCAGAGAAAATAAGAGTCGATTAATGAAAAATATTTACACTTTGTGATTCAATTTATAGTAAATAAAACAAATAGTTTTAGAGTAAGAGTCTTTCCTTATCTAAGGTAAAAACTAAAACATACACATTTTGTATGGACAATGATTATCTATAGAGATAATATCATCAACACTTATCCTCTAAGATTATCATGTTGACATCATCGTGACAACATTAGAAGATAAGTATTGATGATATTATCTCTATGGTCAATGAATAATCATTATCAATAACAATTTGTAATTTTTTTTTCCTTAAATGATCAGTTTATTTGTTTGAAATTGGTCAACATACAATATTAATTTGCTTCTCCTTAAATTTAGTCAATTTATTTTAATGTGTTTCCAATTCCCAAATCATGCATAATATATAAAAAATGGCAACTTTTTTTTATTAAAAAAAAGTGTTAAATCTGCTAGAATTTACATGTCTTGCCATTAGAGAATCAGTACAAATATTAATGTTTGATATCACTTTTATTAAAAATAGTTTTGTAAGATTACAATGATTTATTTTCTACATGAAAACTCTCCATAACTTTGTACACATGATTTTAAAATAAGAAAACATCTCAAACAAATTTTAGGGTAATCTCAATCATTTACATATAGATTTAAAAAAAAAATTCATGAGTTATTTTCAAAATCAAAATCATTTTTTATAAAATAATATTTTCTATCTCATCATTTCAAAAAGAAACTATAAACTAATATTTTAAAATTTATTTGATATTTAAACATTTAAATATTTAACTCGTGCATGATACAATGATATAGTTGATGTACATATTATTAATTGGCATGTTTTTGGGAAGCAATAGTTCAATTTTTATTTTTTATTTTCAATTTTTCAATTTTTTATTTTTATATTTCAATTTTTCATTTTTTCATTTTTTTCTTTTTATTTTTAAATTTATAATTTTTAAATTTATAATTATTTTTTTCATTTTTTCAAAATGTTTTAATTTTTTTTGTTTTTTATTTTTAATTATTTTTAATATATTTTGTAATTGTTTTTGTTTATAATTTATAATTGTATTTTTGTTATTTTGTTACAAAAAATAGGTTATATAGTCTTTTACTTCTTTCTTTATTCACCATCTTCAAAAGAGTGTTATTCTAGTTATTTCCCATAAAATATGTGTTATTCTAAGCAATTCTCACAAATTATTTTTGTAAGATTATAATGATTTATTTTCTACATGAAAACTTACCATAGGTTTATACACATGATTTTAAATATAAGAAAACATCTCAAAACTTTTTTGCGGTAATCTCAATCATTTACACATAGATTTTTTTTATATAATTTCACGAGTAAATTTCAAAATCAAATCATTTTATAAAAAATGCATCTTTATATTGTTTTGATAAGTAGTATTTTCATCTATACATCTATCGAACTGAATACATTTGTTTGAACGGATAGGTTTTTTTTATCAACAAAATCTACAAGACAAGAAGGAAAAAAAAAAACAAAAAAATAGCCAGAAGCCCTAGCAGAGGAAGAGCTCTGGCGGTAGAGATGTGGGGCAAAACTTCTTTGCTGCAAACTTGTACTGCCAAGAAAGAAGAAGAAAAAAGAGAGTAAACACTTGAAGCATTATATTCATAATAATAAACAAGTGGAGTGCTTGTTACTTTGTGTTGACTGTACTTCTTTCTGATTGCAACTACATCAGCTGACGGATTCTCATGACACAGCTGTAGAAGATTCTTAACGCATGCTTCCAGATGTTTAGCCTTGTACCTTGTGTAATGCTCTAATGTAGCGTTCTGCAAAACCCCCCAAATTCACAGGTTTTTAATAGAACGTTGAGTTCAATAAAGCCAAGTACAGGAGAAGCTAGGAATGCAAAATACCCATGGTTTTCTTGAAGGGTGTAGTATGTATAATGCCAAGAAAACTGCAGAGGCTGACACAAGTGATGGAGAGTATTGAAGCATGGCGTAATCTAATAGCGATAGTTCGGTGAGATAGCTGGCTACACACTCAAACTGTAGTGATGGTACCTAATAAAAATCAGTAACCCAGTCAGAAATGTATATAACACCTCACCCATTGCTTGCGTATCTTCAATTGTCATTTAAAAACTATACCTCCTTTTTGCCTTGAGCAGCACGAAGAAACCGCCTAACCACCATTTTTACAAGTCTAGATCAGCAAGGAACCAAAAAAGATGATTCAAGTCAACATCAATATGATCAGAAACTACCTCAAGAAACATTTTGCTGTTGGAGTTGATAATTCGAACTTCAAGTAGTTCAGAACCGAAGACTCCATCTCCAAAATCTGCTAGAAAGCTTAAAGGTTAATGATCAATTATGAGCATTTTAAAACCACAAGAAGAAGAGTTTTTCCAGGGACGACCAAAACACAAACCTCGTTTCTTGAGTATGTGTTATCAGTGTTGTAACAGAAATCCTCAACTTGGGGAACACAAACTTCTTCATATTTTCTGGAATTTCAGTATCTGGTAAGAATTGCATTCTACTGAAAAAGAAAAAGAAACGAAACCAAATATGAAATTTCTATATTCCTTACGCTGCTATCATCATGCATGAAACACCAAGTAACTGCAGCTTTTGCTTGCTAATTACATTGCCTGAAAGATATCGGTCTACATAGTTCACTGCCAAATACAGCGTGTCTGACAAAAGCCTATACTCTTCAGCAACCTGTGGTTTCATGAAAATCCACAGAACAGCTTCGTCACTATATTATCCTACCAGTGAAAATTTTATAAAACGTTTTGTATATTACTAAACGTCTTGCCTTATCAATCTAAACTAAATATATTGTTTTAATGAACCGGGATTCAACGAAACCTTACCTCCACGAGCCAGTCAATCAGTATAGAACGCATGCTAGCATTGATGTTTAGTTGAATTCTCTCCATGTAATCCAAAGCTGGTCTTCTCTTAACCTACAGAGAGAATAATAAGCAAATTTTAAACCTTGACGATTCAGAAACAAAATCAAGTTAATATGATAATAGCTGTGACAGGGTAAATACCTCAGATACACGCAAATACTCGTAGATATCACAAGCAAAGGCACCACAAAGCTGTGGATCCACCAAGTTACTATCAATGTTCACAATCATATCATCTTTTTCCAACTCTGTGTATGATGGCTCTGCGTACTCTGGAAGAGTAATACTGCTCTCGACCATACATTCTACTGATGGTATTGACTGATCTGATTGAGTGGGAGAGGCATCCACAGATAATCCAGGTGATGAAGCTAGAAGATTATCATCGGTTTGAGGCAATTCAGTGTCTTCGTAAGGAACGATTATGTTTGATTTCACATTTGACTTTGGAGGTAAATCGCTATTGAGAATTCCCAAATTCCAATTACGAGATAAAGCAGGCTTTGGTGCTTTCTTTGATTGTCCAATCTTATTTGAGCAATGCACCTTCAGAGATGAACCATTTTACAGATTATAGACTACAAAATTCCAGGATAAACCCTAAAAACTAATTTTCTCGCGAATCATCACCCGAATTGAAAAGGAAAGAAACGGAGAAGAGAGGATACAAGTTAAATTACCAGAGTAGATGAAGAAGACGAGTTTCTAGAGCCATTCTTCTGGTTTGTGATATCGCCGAGAGCCGTACGGCGGTTTCCAGCATCGGAGAGTGAGGATCGAGTCTTGGCTAAGTTCGGCCGAGAAACTGGATTCTCCTGCGATTGATTCCTCAGTGACGACATTGTAGACGAAGAAATGAAAATTCGCCTGATCGGCGTTCTCGTTTTCTGATCAGATTTAGGGTTTTCTCTTCAGCGAGAGAGAGAGAGAGAGAGAGAGAGATCTTGAACGAGAAGAGGAAGACAACGGAGAAGGAAAATTCGGAACTAATATGTCTTATTTGGGGGTTTTCTATTTCTGTATTTATTAGAAAAATAACGGATCAATCCTGGCCGTTGATTGAAGTCAAAACCGTTACGATTTACGAGTGTTTGATTATCGGTGGGTCCCACTCTATAGTTGAGCGCGAAACTTTTCTCTCGCTGAGACTCAACCATATAATAAAAGCATTAATGAACCTTCTTTATGTGTAAGAGGGTTTCAACATAGAAGGAAAACAACTATTATTTGTCTATCGACATCCTCTGGTTGTTATGTAAAGTCAGAATCAATTTCACTGACATACATTCATTGATTGTGGTTCATTTCTTATTGCGTTGCATTTGTACTCTACAAATCCAGGGTATGCAAGTGATGACAGAGGCATTAATGTTGTTTGAACAAAGATCAAAGATTAGCTTTTGTTGCGGTTGGTTCCAAACCACATTCTCAAGAAGTCATGGGGGAGCCAAAGACTGCATATATACAGAGAAAGAGGTCTAAATCATGGTGTAGAGGTATGCATGGTCTTGTGTTTTAAGGTTCTCCGAACAATTCAAGTTTTTTTTTTCAGTTCTTCTTCTATTCTCTTTTACATATATACATGCTCAATCAGCACTAAGCTATATACATGCGTTTGTAAAAGTGTAAATTTGTGCTATTTCCGCAATTCCAGTAGAACCCTTTAACCGACATTGTGGTCATTTGAAGTTTGGTTTCATCTTATGTGACACATATCATCACCATCATCATCATTATGCCTTTGCTATACAGTTTTTAAGACAAATTTGGAATCTTTTGCAAACAAGACAAGAGTTAAGTGGTTTATCCCTTTAATGTTTCATGTAGGGAAAAAGGTTATTGATCATTTCAAAGTTTGAATTTTTACCCCTAATGTGTTTGCCTTTCACGTCTAAATCATGAAAGACAGCGTGCTCTAACTATTTTAGAGCACTTGATATTTGAAATCTAATCCCTTTTAATTCCGTCTATCTATTATTATACATACTTAACATATAGTTTTGAAAATTAAAATCCGGTAAAGAGCGTCAAAGAAAACAAAATTCAGTTTCTATGTGTTAGTTTATAATACTTTATATTATATTCCTCATAGTAGTATTAAAACTAATAAAGTAAAGATTTTTGTGTTATAATGGTGACCATTGTATAATTGAAAAGTTAAGTTAATGGTGGGGACAACTTGAAGCCAAGTCAAAGACGCAGATAAACTTCTCTAATCTCTCCCGCCACCCACTCATATCCTCCCTCTAATCTCGCCTCTCATCTCTCTCCCTCTCTCATCATATAAAAAAGACATTAAACTCAATTCTTAATCCCAACTCTAAAGTCATATCTCTCTGTTTTTGTTTCTTGTCTCTTCTTGAGAGCTAAAAAATACAGCAATGGCCATTGTCGACGTTGATGATTCATTCAAGAGACCAGGAACTATACCTTTTAGCTGGGAGATCCGACCCGGTGTACCCAAGACCTGGATTTCTCAACCCGGTAAAACTAACACTACCACCACTACTAGTCCCTTTCTTCACCCTCCCAAGAAACTATCTCCTCTCCGTTTAAAACCATTGTCTCACTCTCAGCCGCTTCTTCCGCCGGCGTTATCTCCTCCGTCGTCTTCTTTCATATCAAACTCCAAAAGCTGTCCTTTATCTCCTCTCACTCCTTCATATTCTACCCCATCGAAGCTCAAGCCACCACTAACACCGTCAGCATCTGGATTCTACTCTCCGGGACCTTCTTTCCGATCATCCCCACGTGCTTTCTCGGAAAGATGGCAGCTTCACCGCCCCAACAGGATCCGACCCGTATTAGAACCCGAACCTAGACCCGATTTTGCTTTTACCGGACTCGGCTGTTTCCCGTCGCCTAGATTTAGGCTAAGGAAGAAGAAAAAGAGTGACGAGCGGAGAAAAACCGGGTCGCGATCGGAGAATGGTTACTGCTCCGACTTTGAGACAATGTCGCCGTGGACTGTTTCTAGCCGGCGATCGGTTTCTCCGAGATGGGACTCACCAAAGTCGTCCTTCTCTTCACTCCGATTCTCGCCACGAATCACCAATGAAGCTGAATGGGTTGGGTTTGGGCTATTTTGAGCATATTTCAATGAATAGGCTCTAGATCGGTTCTTTAGCCATCCGAACCAAGGAAAGCTTCTTGATTTGGTCAAATCAAGTTAAAGCAAATCTTGGATTAGAATGGGACAATTCTAAAAAAGTTTAGGGTCCTATATCTAATGTCATTATAGTTTTCACATCTTTGTAGTATAATATGTGGATTGTGGATGTCCAAAGACAAATCCACCATTTTTAAAGTTTTGAGTGCGGGAGGAAAAAAATGTAAGATACATAAGTTCAAATTAAATTTTATAAACTCGTTTCAATGGAATCAGTCAAATCAAAAGTGTGGGGGTAAATGAAAAAGAAAAAAAAGTTTGGAGGTTTTCTAGGGGAAAACTTAAAAAAGGCGATCCTGAGTTGTTATTAGAGCTTTGTATTTGTACTTCCCAAACGAAATTTGAAGTAGCCAAGTAGGACACCATGAAACCGTCGCAACCGCTATGCAACCGCATTATTGATCAGCTCTTTGCCGCCATGATCCAGAACCGCTCATTCGACGCTGTTCTAGCTTCTTCAACGGTCACAAATCCATGGACTCAGCAGCTCGTCTCCGATATCCTCCGCTCCATCCCCAGATTCTTCTTCATTTCCCCACGATCCATCGGTCGGCAAACGGGTTTTCGCCACCGGTCACCGTTAAAACAGAGAAACCTCCGTGACGAATCACAACGACGCCGTTCTGAAGTCTTGGTTCTAGGTCCCGGCGCGTATATGGATCCTAAGAAAGTTTCACTCGGGTTGCAGAAAGCAATGGAGTTCTTCTTTTGGATCGAGACCCATTTCGGATTTGATCATAATGAGATCACTTGCAGAGATATGGCTTGTCTATTGGCTAAAGGCAATGACTTTAAGGGTCTCTGGGAATTTCTCCGGCAAGTCTCTAGAAGAGAGAATGACCAAAATGTGGTCACAACAGCGTCTATAACCTGTTTGATGAAATGCCTAGGAGAAGAAGGTTTTGTGACAGAGGCATTAGCTACATTTTATAGGATGAAGGAATATCATTGCAAACCTGACGTTTACGCTTACAACACAATAATCAATGCTCTTTGCCGAGTAGGGAATTTCAAAAAGGCTCGATTTTTGTTAGATCAGATGCAATTACCGGGTTTTCGATACCCGCCAGACACCTTTACTTATACCATTTTGATAAGCTCATACTGTAAATATGGGATGCAAACCGGATGCAGAAAGGCGATAAGGAGGAGAATGTGGGAGGCTAATCGAATGTTTAGGGAAATGCTCTTCAGAGGGTTTGTACCAGATGTGGTGACTTATAATTGCTTGATTGATGGCTGTTGCAAAACGAATCGGATTGGTCGGGCTTTGGAGCTGTTTGAAGATATGAAGAAGAGAGGGTGTGTCCCGAACCAGGTGACTTATAATTCTTTCATAAGGTATTACAGTGTTACCAATGAGATAGAACTTGCAATCGAGATGATGAGGACAATGAAGAAGATGGGTCATGGTGTACCTGGTTCAAGCACATACACGCCACTAATACACGCTCTTGTTGAGACTAGGAGAGCAGCCGAGGCTCAGGATTTGGTGGTGGAGATGGTAGAGGCCGGGTTGGTTCCAAGAGAGTATACCTATAAGTTGGTGTTGGATGCTCTGAGCTCAGAAGGAATGGTGGAGATACTTGATGAAGAGCTGCATAAGAGAATGCGAGAAGGTATAGAACAGAGATATAGAAGAGTCATGAAGATCAAACCGTTCATGGCTCGAAAAGAGGTTGTCCAAAAATCTGATTTTCACGAGATTGGCGTGAATCAAAATTCTGCAATGGAGGAAATCTGACAGTTGAATAGTTTCTGCTCAGATTACATGATGCATTAGATAGTTTGATTGAAACACTAATTATAGACTTAGCCAACAGAAGATCTAACTGATCGACTGACTAAATGGAGGCTATACCGACTTGAGAGTTATTCAGATGTTGTTGCCCGGATATTTCATATGGAAATCAAACCTTGTATCGTCCTTTTGTAATATTTCATTGAGACTTTTGTTATTTGTTCGTAGTAAGAAAGAAAAGTAAAAGGAAGAGAAATTTATACTAAAGATTTGGACTCTCATGAGCATTGAGCATGAACAAGCAGGGATTTAACAGTGTGTGGACATGAATCGCCACCAAATGTTTTGTTCCATACTGCTACAGAACACCTCCTCTTGCTCAGACAAGCCTGCAAAAATTCATAAGAAAAACTTGTTTGAGCTTTTATGATTAGAGTAACCAGGTAGAATTTACAGGGGCAATAGTAACTTACCTTCTGTATAACAGCTAAAGAGTTGGGCGAGTGACACTTTCCAACAGAATAGCTCCAACAATTTCCATTTGGAGTACCAAAGCTTGCAAACAATACCTTTGAAATTTTCTTGCCATTAGAACACTGCAGCTGAACCTTAGGCCTTCTATCATACAGGTGTTTTAGATGTCTGTGTTTATTTCGGTTGTGGCCTTTTCTTCTCCAAGAAATCACAGGAGGATGATGTGAAGTCGAGACATGACCACAGACTTCGGTGACTGACACTGTGTCTATAGTTATACCAAGAGGATTCCCTTCTCTTTCTTCTTCTAAAATGACTAGTAAGTTCCTGCTGGCTTTAAGAAAAGATCGCGGTATATGGTACCTAAAAGTAGGAAGACATAGCTTCAAAGAATCAAATCCAATTACTCTACCAAGACAGTTCAAATAGGAATGTGAACAACACCATACCATATCTGAGAAGGGCTCCCCTTGGAAGTATGAAATGAGACCCAGTACCGACCAATACTCTGGCCATTCACCCAAGCTTCTCCTTTTCCCATTGATCCTAAGTTCAAGGCCACTGGATCTTTCCCCTCTGGTGTGTCAAATGAGGCCTATAGATATAAAATACTTCAGAGATTGAAGTTTGAGTAATATATTTAAACTACTACTTTTTTTTACTATTTTGCTGTTATACTACCTTGTACCAAGTTAAAGGCTGACTTTGGGAGTCTCTGTAATGCTTCCACTGAACTTTTGCCGCCCCATTTTCTGTGTAAACATGGAATTTCTCCCCTTGCAGCCCAACCTCCACAACGATTTTGAGCCAGTATCAGTTAAAATGAAGGAGATAAGTTCTGCTGAAGAATAAAATTTAGAAGTTTTACCTGATAACCCCAACTATAATTGTTGAAGTACAGTGCATGTTTTCCATTCCAAACATTTACGCTCCGTGATCCAGTAACTCTCCTTTCTAGATGTGCTCCTGAATTCTGTGTTCCAAGGAGAAACAGTCTTCAGAAGAAAAAAAAACGTACTCCAGATGATTTTGATACTAAGCTACAGATACTCATGTAAAAGTACTCTGTTAGGAGCAAATATTAAAGAAGTTCAGAAGAGAAGATTGGGGCTTACCGGTAACCCTACCATTACACTGAGTAATGCGATGTTATTTGTGCCGCCATTCAATGACAATTTTTTGTCTAGCAGGAATCTACGCTCTTTAAAAGTTCCATGCATAGAACCTAAAGAGAAGTCAAAACTAAAAGCATTAAAACTTTGATGATAAACCTTAAACACTGAGTAGGATTCAAAGGTTCAAAAGCATACCTATGAATCTCCCATTAATAAATGCGTGAAGAACATGTCCAAGATGAATGACTCTAAGAATCGATGGAGCTCCTTCGGGTTGTTGAAACCTTTATTGCAAACGAAACATTATAACTTATGGAATCTCCAACCAGACTAGCATGTATTACTTATTATAACTACTGATGTATATCTTATGATATATAATTAGCTTTACCTGGTTATTTGCCACAGATAGTCAGAAGTATCCTGTGTTGTATTCATGTGCTCGAGCAAGGACTCTGATCTTATTGACGTTTCACTGAAACTCGGGACAGTTTCTGTAAATTCCTCCCACATGTGAGGAGAAGACAAATTTTGTCTTGGTTTCCTTGTTCTCGTGTTGTATTGCGTATTGACCTATCCACACAGCAAAAGACAAATGAATGCATTAGAAGAAAGCTGCATGTATGATAGTCTTGATGTATCATGTATGACCTTACCTTGGCAGTGTTAAAGGCTATATTCTTGCAGTCTGGCAAGATACTTATAGATTTTGGAGACAAAAGATATGAAGAATTAAGAAACTGCACGGTAGATTTGAATTTCTCTTGGTTCACAAGAAAGACAGCGCACAGGTCCTCCTTCTTCCCAAACATAAAAGCCTGTTAAATAAGACATATAGATCACTATCACAGCATTATTCATGATACCAAACAGGAGAAGATAATGTTGGATTTTACTTACAGTTTGTAGCTTCCCCAAAGATATTGTAGTTTGCAGTCCAGAAAGTAGAGGCTCTTCACACAGCTTAACTGCAGCATGTAGTTCCTTAAGGTGACCCCATTTTGGTTGTCTAAGTAATCCTGCAGCACCAACCATTTATGTTCTACTTTCAGATTAACGTTTGATTTTGGGTGTGAATGGTTTGAAATATTACCATATTCATCAAGTGGAGCTTCATCATAGTAACTGGTGGTCACGAACTGCGAAGCATTTCTCCCGAAGTTTGTTCCTCCATGATACTAGAATAAGACAATGTCAAATCATCATTCATTTCTGCATCTCATTTACATTAGAGGTGAAACCAGAGAGTGGAAAAGTACCATGTAGTAGTTTACAAAACTTCCATTCTTAGCTATGAATAGAGCAACCTGAAATGCTATATCCTCAGCTGACCTTCTCAATGGTTCCTCGCCATATGTTTGATAACTATACAAATGGAGCAGCTGAAAGTTAATTTTTTATCGGGGACCAGGGAAGCAAAAAGCAATATAGTAAATTAAAAGTGGAGACCATACAAACTCGTCCAGTTCTCAGTCCATATTGCAGGCTTACTTGGAGAATTCGGCCCTTTGAATGTTTCTCCACATTGCCTCCCATTACAAGCATTAATCTGATGCATAAGAGAAACCATAAGAAAGCTGAAACCATGGCAGATGAGCTACATTGCAGGACAAACGTATAACTAACCACAGGATCAGGGGCATCATCTTGTTTGCACATGACCCATGGCACTCCTGTTTCAAGCTCCACAGCCAATTTTGCTGCCCATTTGACATATGATTTCCCTTCTTGTCGAAAAGCTCTTCCTACCATCCCATACTCGTTCTCAATCTATTTAGCACATAACTTTGAGATCAGAAAAAACAAACAACTTCGAAGGAAAGATAACATGAAAAAAAACAAAATTGTAAAACCTGTGAGAGTATGATCGGTCCTCCTTGAGAAGCATACAACTTTTCTGATTTCATCAGCTTAACAATCATTTGTGCATATCTATTCATGTGATACTGCAAATAAAACGTATCTTCTTTAAACCATAGAAGTATGTAAGACATTTGAGTTCAGTATTTTTTGTTTGTTTGTTTTGAGTTAAGTACCTTGAATGGCTCATTATCTGTTCTAAAGACAATCCCCTGAACATTATGCAACCAGAAAGGCAAACCCCTGCAATGTGCATTGAAAATACTTAAATTCTACAAACATGGTATCACCGTATCGGATAATTTAACGATCTAATGGCGGCAAAAGCTTTACCCATAAGACCATTCACCCTGGATAAAAGGTCCAATCCGAAGACAGACATATAAGCCTTGCGATTGTATTTCCTTGATGAACTTCACGATATCACGGCGTCCACTGAAATCGAACTGCATAAAGCAAAATATATCAATCGCATTAACTTATATTGAACGACATTCGTCTAAATATATGGTATAGCGACGGAGGGACTGACCTGGCCTTGTTGCGGCTCGTGAATGTTCCAGAACACATATGTGTCGATTACATCTATTCCTCCAGATTTTGTCTTTGCAATCAAAGATGGCCACATCTGCGAGTTCGACTTCCCATTAATTTTTGCAGAAAATGAAAATGAAGAAGAAGAAGAAGAGGAAAAGATCCTGCCAAAGCATAGAATAGAAGACTTAACTGGAGGTGATTTTATGTAAATTCAGAACATTTGGGGTCGAATGAGAGTAAATTAGAAAATAAGAGCTCTTAGTTACGCAAATTTCATAAGTTCAAAACGGCCAATTCGAGTGATAAAACAGAAAAGACGATTATATCCTCCTTCTACCTAACGGCTCATGTATTTCGTCTTCGCAACCCGACGCTGACTCAGTGTGCTAATTCACGTGACTGATCGGCGCGATTTCGCCGGGAAATTGAAAGAAGCTTTAATTGCCGACGAAGATATACAAATTCCATTAACGGAGGGAATATGAAGTAAAGAAGAGGAAGCTGGAGACGGAGAGAAAAATACCTGAGGAGTGCTGCGAGGATAATGGATTGAGCCGGAGAAAAGGATCTTATGTTGGCCGTTGATGATCAGCGATCTGCCGTCGTAGGTTACGTTTGCAGCATCTCCGACTACGATAACCGCCATGAGAATGAACATAGCTAGTGAATTCCATAACGACGCCATTTCTACTGTAAACACTGACATTAGACGATTTTTGGAATGTTTTATAGTTTGGGTTGATACTGTGTATCTCTCATCACCATCGTTTCGACGTTTCGAATATATGTAGATTTTTATTTATTTTAAATTTTAAAAATGCGGCAATAAAGAGGTTTTTTAATGTAATCTGAAAGCCCAATAATAGCAAGGCCCGAAAATATGTAGACGAGCCTGGTGGCAAACAATAGTGGAAATCTCTCAAAATCCAAGAACCGGGATTTTGTGTTTACCAGTTCACTGGCTGGATGATCCATTCGGGTCGCGGTCGAACCGTTTGACGCCGATCTTCATTCTGGTAGTTGAAGAAGAGTCGTCGTCGACCGTCGTCAACGTAAAATAGCACGTGAGAAAATTCCCGCACAAAATTATACTCTTTTCGTCTTCTTCCCCAATCATCTGGGATTCCTGGATTGAATCTCCGGAATCCATGGATCGTGCTTTAACTTCCCGTTTTGATACTCCGTCTACTCTCTCCCCCTTCCGATACCGCCAAAGTAGTTCTCTTGTCATCACTCGACGATTCGCGCCGGCGATTGTTTTCGCGAAACGATCTCCGATCGATGGAGTGAGCGATGACCTGAATCTAATCGCCTCGCAGAACATAGATCAAGCTCCAGCACGAAGGCGATCCCGGTCCGCTTTTGTTGACTTGCAGCAGCAGCTCGATCACTGCTTGTTTAAGGTTGCATTGACTCTTATTTTTTATATCAAAATCTAACATGATCTCTTTTCTAATCATCTGAATCTGTTGACAGCAAGCTCCGATTGGGATTAGAACTGAGGAGGTAAGCTGTGATTTTGTTTATTTAGTGAAGGAGAATACAAAGTCAAAGTAGTTGTTAAATCTTCTTCAGTGAATATGAATAGTGGTATGAGAGAAATTCAAAAGGGGAAGAAATTTTCTGCAAGAGTTGGTTGCCGAAATCAGGCGACGAAATCAAAGCTGCGGTGTGTTTCTGTCATGGCTATGGCAGCACTTGCACTTTCTTCTTCGATGGTTCGTTAGATATTTCTTCTACTTGCTTCGTTATTTTGAAGCCTCTTCTTCTATTAATATGTGTGAAATCTTTTTGGGTTTCCTTCATAGGCGTAGCAAAGCAAATAGCAGGTTCTGGTTATGGTGTTTATGCTATAGATCATCCTGGTTTTGGCCTCTCAGATGGTTTACATGGTCACATCCCAAGTTTTGATCACTTGGCTGAAAATGCTATTGAACAGTTCACCAAAATGAAAGGTATCCAAATTGTACATGTTTCTGCTTTTGTGTTGAATCTTGTTTTTGGGTTTTTCTTAAGTGTTTTGATTCCTAGGGAGACCTGAATTGAGAAACTTGCCCCGGTTCTTGTTCGGACAGTCAATGGGAGGAGCCATTGCTTTGAAAATTCATCTGAAAGAACCTCACGCTTGGGATGGTCTTATCCTCGTCTCTCCAATGTGTAAAGTAAATCTCTAACTATTTCATTTGCTATGACATGTAATTGAGTCTGGAGATTTGTTACCCAAATCTGCACATAGAATTATAGTTTCTGAAAGCATTTTACTCACATTTTACGTTCATGTTTGAAATACCTGACCTTGAGTTGCCTCAAGATTTCAGAAGATGTAAAACCTCCTCCACTAGTCTTGAAGGCGTTAATCTTGATGTCAACACTATTTCCCAAAGCAAAGCTTTTTCCAAAGAAAGACTTGAGCGAGTTGTTCTTCAGAGACCCGAGTAAAAGAAAATTGGTACTTTCACTTAGCTTTTCACCGAAACACTTTCTGAAGCAGTTTCACTGACTTCCTCTTTGATGTTTTGGTTCTCTACGGATCAAGTCTGAGTACGATGTGATTAGCTACGATGATCAAACGCGTCTGAAAACCGCTGTTGAACTTCTAAATGTGACGAGAGAGATCGAGATGAAAGTTGACAAGGTTAGTTTTAAAACCAAAGAAATAAAGGAAAGTCCTTATCATTGACAGTCGCGTCTCTAATAATATTTTCTAAGTTGCAGGTCTCATTGCCATTGTTGATACTTCATGGAGCCGCGGATAAAGTCACAGACCCCACTGTGAGCATATTCCTTCACGAGCATGCAATCAGCAAAGACAAGACTCTAAAACTCTATCCTGGTGGCTACCATTGCATTCTAGAAGGTGATACAGATGAAAATATTTTCACTGTACTCAACGACATAGTTGCTTGGCTCGATGCCCGCGTCGCTCCCAAGTAAAGTGAGATTATCTCCACATTCACTAGCCTATTTATCATTATCTTCTGAAAACCCTCGAGTCTCTGTGATTAATTACATAACCAACAAAATGTGGCTAGTTCTAGCGTTTGGGTGCGCATAGGTCAGGCTTGGAATCATGTTGATGAATGTTATTCTCATTTCAACCACATCACTCTCTGAGATCCTTGAGAGCTTGTGTTCTATTTTAGAGTGTTGTGCATTTTGTCTATGAATATGTCCGGTCTAGAACACTTACGGAGGAACTCTTGATTCTTTTAGTCTTCCTGAATACGTTGGACTAGTTCTGCCCCATGAGCACTGAGCAATTACTTTTTTCGAGTGAAGATACCACGTGTACTATGACTACATGGTGTGCGGTGAAAACAAGACTGGTACACACGAGATTGCACTCGGCTAACGTTGCACCAATGTTGTTGACACGCGCGTGAATGATCCCCCGATGAACCATGGACCGAGCCATTACTCCTAATACCTTGATCAGGTCGTGGCACCTACATTGACCAAATAAGTAGGGTTGGAGAAAATACCTGAACAAAAACGCTTTCCAACTTCTATGTATTGTGTGTACTGTGTTATGTGTGAATCAAAATAAAACATTTCTGATGAAGACAAAGTACTTACCAAAAATAAGAGGAGAGAAACAAAAAACGATAAAGATAAAAAAAAGTCACTGAAAGCCCAATAATAGCGAGGCCCATTAATAAAACAAATAAAAATATAGTCTAGATTTTCGTCCAAGCCAGTGCCACCGGTGACTTTACTATTTGCTCTTTTCCCTGCTCAGATTTCTTCTCCGATAGGAAAACTCCCATAGTTTCACTCTGTAAACCCTAATTTCCCGATGTCGGTAAGTCTTCCTTCTCAAATTCATCTTTCAATTTTCCAACTGTTTTGCGCAATGATTGAACAATGGTTTGATGGACATTGTTGTGGTAATGCAGATCTTCGAGTACAATGGAAGTGCCGTCGTAGCTATGGTGGGGAAGAACTGCTTCGCTATAGCTAGTGATCGGAGGCTTGGTGTGCAGCTACAAACCATAGCTACCGATTTTAAGAGAATCTCTAAGATCCACGATCATCTCTTCATCGGTCTTTCCGGTCTCGCCACTGATGTCCAGACATTGTAAACTCTCGTCACTATTCCATTTTCATATGTTTTAGTCTTCTCCTCCCATAATTTTAGGTGAATTGCAAAATTTAGGGCTTCGTTTTTTGTTTGTCTTTGGAACTGAAGGTACCAGCGACTCGTATTTCGTCATAAGTTATATCAGCTTCGAGAAGAGAGAGACATGAAGCCAGAAACTTTCGCTAGTCTTGTATCCGCCATTCTTTATGAGAAAAGGTTGTTCCTAGTTACCTTAATCAAGCTGATTTCTTATAATTTGTGTGCAATGCCACGACTAAGTACCAACTTCTTCATTTCAGATTTGGTCCGTACTTGTGCCAACCTGTGATCGCTGGATTGGGAGACGATAACAAACCCTTCATTTGCACAATGGATTCCATTGGAGCCAAGTATGCTCACTCTCTTTATTTGATGTCTCAAGACGTTATTTCTCAATTTTCATATGTAATACCATTTAATTTGGTTAGTCAGTGAGTGTAGTCCTGGAACTTGCTAGGTGTGCCAGAAAGGTCGTGGTTCAGTATTTTGGTTTTAGTTGGAACATTGTTCTGGTCGTTTGTCATCCAATGCAGTGTATTGTCATGTAAAAATGGACTATACCCATGGATTTGATATTTTATATTATTTTACATGTGTTAGCTGATTGAGATTCGAGTTTTAACATAGTTGAGTTTTTACTGAACATGATAGTTGCAATGGCGAGCATGTCTTGACATTTGTTCTCTGTAAATGCAGGGAGTTAGCTAAAGATTTTGTTGTCTCTGGAACTGCTTCAGAATCTCTATATGGTGCCTGTGAAGCCATGTTTAAACCAGATATGGTATGTGCCTTTAATAAACCTCTTTTTCTTTACTACCAGATCACTGAAAATCCATATGCTTGTTTTGCTAAGCTCACTGGAAAACTTGGTAAAATCCTTCATATGTAAGAATTCTTTTGTAGAATCCAGATTTTATGGGATTATTTGTGTACATACTACTGGGTATAGATGACAGAACTCCAGTGGTTTTCTCTCGAATTTCTTCATTTAGCTTAGTTAGGAGTGAGGTGCTCAAAGTTCACTTGTGTTTTAGTTACACTGCTATGACTTACCTGCTATAATTTGGAGAAAATAAAGATTGATATTCAAGGGCATCATTCTAAGAAGTGATTTGTCACAGACTTGATTTAATGCAACGGTATAACATAACTCGAGTCAAAAACTTTGATATCCAGGAAGCTGAGGAATTGTTTGAGACTATTTCACAGGCACTTCTTTCTTCAGTTGACCGCGATTGTCTGAGTGGGTGGGGAGGACATGTCTACGTTGTGTAAGTTTTGCTCTCATCATCGTCTTCTTCTTTTCATCTACACTTATATTCTAAGGAAAAATATTATAGAAATAGTAACATACTTTCATGGTGATGATGTCCAGAACACCAAATGAGATCAAGGAGAGAATCCTCAAGGGAAGGATGGACTGATCTAAAATCACATATCTGCTTTTTTCCAAGTTCAGTTTACCCCGTAATCTGGTTAAGTAGAAGAAGCCACTCTCGTCTTATAGTAAGTTGGTAACTGTTCCTTTTCTGAAACTGGATATTGTGGGTTCCTTCTCTTGGATGTGTTATTTGCCATTGATAAAGTTGGAAAAAAATATATATGAAGAATTGCACTTGTTGTCTTGTTCCAATAGTCGATCATTATATGTACCTTGTTGTTTCTGGTTTAAACTCGTACGAAGTGTTTCAGATTTCTGTTTTGTCACCGAGTTTTCGAGGTTGGTCTGCGATTACGTTTTGTTACTTGTTTTACTGATGTAAACGACCATTGCGTAAACTATTTTCTTTTTATAGTTCCTATCACAATTTTAACAACAAATTGTAGTGATCATCGACTGTTAAAATTCTTACGTTCCATGTCTTGACGAACTACGTATTACAAAATATATAGTATGATTTAGCTGAAATCTATCAAACATAAGCAGGCCGTAAACAATATGACTGATAATTTGTGACACCGTGAATGATTTGCGTGTCCTGTTCGGTTCGTTTCGTGGTGTTTACATTGAGTCATTGAACGATAGTGTTGTCAGACGCGTGAAATATATGCGCTTTAATGATTTGTTTCATAAAAGCACGTGGCATGTGCAATAGTTCTGGTCGTTACACGAATATAAATCAAATCCTGCCGACCTTATTTCTCTCGGTGCAGTAAAGTTCTTCTTTTGCAATCATTAGTGATGTTCGTAATTCATGCATTTTAATCATTCTGATTATAATACGACGAACCATCCACATCCTGTCACGTGTCTAAATCTCACTTTTGAGCTTTTTATCAAATTCAACCCACCAAAATAAAAGGCGGCCGAATTCACATTGCCGCTCTACGTGGCAAATATCCAAGCGTCTATCTATTAGGTGGCAGATATAGCTCGAGGTGACGTTATCATGTCATCATGTGGTCTCTCCATTAGAGAAAATGACAGAGTTAAGTGGCATTGGAAATTCCTTTGTTACCTTTTTCTATTTTCATGATAAGTTGATAACTATGACAAGCTGTGATTTAACACCAACAAACAAAAGTGTTTGCTCAATTATTGACCTTAGATTTATAGGCTACAAAAACATTTTAGTTTAAGCAAAGAGTGTATACTTTAGTGACGATCGTATAACAATAATTCAAAACTTTATTAATACTATCGCAAAGAACGAGCATAATCTCATGAGATCAATGAGAGAGGAATAATTAAGTTACGGTCAACGTTCGGTCTCCTATGTGAAAGAAAGTACACGCGTGAGATCCAACGTGTCGATTCTTATAGCTCCTTTCCAAAATCGACATGCCTCGGACCGCTATAGTCCAAATAGTCTGACGTAAGCAATGACAAAACTTACCTACATTACCGTCTGCCACGTGTCCATCTCCATCTCCTTCAATGAATCCTCCACTACAGTTTAACCTTTTTTTCTATTTTCGTTGAGATTCCATTCCACCAACACAAAGCCCCTGTATTTCCGCCACGTGTCCAAACCCTTCGTCTTATATATTCATCTCTCTTCTTTCCTTACGAAGTTTCAAACATATTTCTGGTTCTTTCGGCTATATTCAAAGAACCAATATATAAGGAGGAAAAAGTAAATTATGATGAAAGCTGGGGCTGATTTGCAATTTCCACCTGGATTTAGATTTCATCCGACGGATGAGGAGCTCGTCCTCATGTATCTCTGCCGTAAATGCGCGTCGCAGCCGATCCCTGCCCCGATCATCACTGAACTCGATTTGTACAGATTTGATCCGTGGGACCTTCCCGGTACGTTTTCACCCCTTTGAATCACTAAAGAAGATTCGGTTATACCCTAAATCGGTTTAAGAATTGACAACTGAATTTCAATTTGCAGACATGGCTTTGTACGGTGAAAAGGAGTGGTATTTTTTCTCACCAAGAGATCGAAAATATCCAAACGGCTCAAGACCGAACCGGGCAGCTGGTACTGGCTATTGGAAAGCTACAGGTGTTGATAAACCGATCGGTCGTCCCAAACCGGTCGGTATTAAGAAGGCTCTAGTGTTCTACTCCGGAAAACCTCCTAGGGGAGAGAAGACCAATTGGATTATGCACGAGTACCGGCTCGCTGACGTGGACTGGTCGGTTCGCAAGAAAAACAGTCTAAGGGTGAGTGATTTCATCGGTTAAACCCGAAACTTTAATATGATTTGAAACCGGGTTTATCTAACCGGACGTGTTTTGATAATTCTGATCAGCTGGACGATTGGGTATTGTGTCGTATTTATAACAAGAAAGGTGTCATCGAGAAGCGACGGAGCGAGATCGAGAACGAAGTGAAGCCTATGACTGCCACGTGTCAACCGGAATCTGTAGCGAGATTAATCGCCGGCGGCTCGAGCTGCTCAGACCAGGTGGTGTCACCTGAATTAACGTACGAGGGTGAGAGCGAGAAAAGGTGGAGCAACAGTAATCGGTTGAGTAACGCCATTGATTTTCCGTTTAATTACGTAGATGCCATCGCCGATAACGAGATTATCTCATGGCTATTGAGCGGGAATCAGATGTGGTCGACGACGGATCCACTTGTGGTTCGGCAGAGAACTTTCTGAGTTGTTGTTACGTGCGAGTTAGTGGAAACTATCACTCTCAGTCGCCACACGTGGTGGTTAGCTGGTTTGAAACCCGCTAGATGAAACAGAAGGGAAGATACGGGTTGGGCTTTTCAGCTACAATTGGGCCTTGAGCTTTTCTTCTCTTTTAATTTGGGTATGCATTATTCGACAAGGCGATACCAATGATTCTGGAATAAGAAAAAAATACAAATTCACTTTGAAATCTTCTAAATAGTTTGTTCCTGAATTAAATTATGGAATGGCAAAAAATTTGTGATTTAGCAAACCTGAGACAACAACACTATAGATTTGTTGTTAAAATAGTAAATAAAACAAAAGAAAATATAGAGAAACCGGTCGGAGGATAGTGTTAGGAGAAGAAGCTCGAGATCCAATTAGAGTGACTGAGTCGAATTGGAAATTGTCGGTAAAGGTAGGGTCTGACAGATAACAGTCTTATCGTTGCAACTTGCATCCAAACAAATCTCCTTCTTCTCTTTACTTCTATTTAATTTGTTTTTGTCCTTTCTGTATATTTATTAGATTTTGACACCAGTTTATCTTTATAAATTAAAAAAACACAAACTATGATTAGTTTAACCAACCGGCTGAATTAATCAAGTTAAATCGGATTCCCAAACTATCTATTGAAAACGACGACCGAAATTTCATGAAAATAATTTATCTTAAGTAGTTACTTTAAATGTCATATCGTTGGTATTTAGTTAAGTTTATTAGTATCATTACCATTATCTAATAAATTCTTTGAAGTACACATAGAATTGTTACACATTTATCTAAATAGATTATCTTCAAATGCAACTGCAGTTTACAATATATATTTTGTCATATGAAAAGTTCACAAGTCTATAGATGCGGTTTCGACCCAAAAAAAAAAGTTCTATAAGATGCGATTTAGATAACGCTGTTAAATTTGTTATCAACTAGTGTTAATTAAAAAAACATGTGAATATATTTATGGGGTCTCTAATACTCCCTCTGTTTTAAATTGATTATATTTTTAGGAAAAAAAATTATTTTAAAAAATCATATTTTTAGGTTTTCTATGCATGTTTTATTAGTTATTAATGATGAATTGTAAATTTCAAAAAAATTTTTTGAATATTATTGGTTTAGAATTATAGAAAATTGTTATTTACAAAAAGATACATTTATAATCAAATTTTAATAACCAATCTATCCTTACACTTTATACTAATTTATTATTCATGTTTCCAATATCAACAAAACAGTTTTAATCATATTTAACTCTTCTCTTTTTTTTTTCGTACTGAACCAAGAAACTCAACTTTCATTTCATGCTTACGCTATTTCAAACAGTGTAAATCTGTTATCCACATATACATTGTTGTGTTTAAAACTCACATTTGTTACAGCAAAACTAACTATTTATCTTTAACCAATTAAGTTATATTGTTAATTTTTTTTATATATAAAAAGTTATATTGTTATTGTATTGTAATGTACGTGTATACCAAACACGAAAATTGTTGCAAATGGAAAATAGTAATCACATTACTACACCGAAGAGACAACAGATTATACTACCAAATTTGTATATTTTATAATTTTGACAAAGTTGAGGGGCAGATCCGAGGATCACGCCTTTGTTAAATTAAAACTGCGAGAGAAGAATCTTTTTCTGCCTAGGTTAAAACTAATGCTATATTTTCATGGGACCTTTGTCTTGTGTGAGAGATTTTTATGTATAGATTAAGATGGATAATATTTTTTTAATCTGTTTTATCACTTTATTGTAAAGCATTTGAATTTAGTTGTAGTAGTATATAATATATACCTTAAAGAAATCGTGTAAACGCAAATCAAATATCAAATGTATAACGTAACACAATACTTTTTCATATGTTTCGCATTTGTATTTACAATTTGTTAAGATATTAATATTATATGAGAAAATATATCTTTCTCATATGATATAGTAACATCTAAATACATCACCGAACTTTAAAATTTTAACAATTATAAGTCATAGTGTAATGAAAATTTATATAAAAACGATAAGATGGCAAAAAGAATTAGTCTCTGTGTACCCATTTGAAATTAGCTTAATTATGGCAACATATTATTTGATTAATGGTTCTGAGTAAATAGACCGACCCGATCATATATGTACTTGTAACAAAAGACTTGGTCTTGTCTTGATACATCATTATATTGTCCATCTTTGCTTTAAAAACAAAAAATATATTAACGTCGTTCTTTTTTTGCAGACCTTTAAAATAAACTATTTTAGACGTACTTAGGGCTCTTTTACCGGTCTATATGAGAAAAAAAAAAAAAAAAAAACTTCCAATCCTTCGACCCCAATCCGAAGTTATAAGTTATAACCCATAAAAGTGCAAAATAAAGAAACTATGAAAAAGGTAAATCTTTAACAAGTACCAACCATATATTTTCCCCCAAAAATCAATTCAAAATTGAATAAGCTTAGCTCAAAAATACATAGACACGAACAAAGACATTGAAGAAGTCTAAAACTGAATGGGATTATAAAATTTTATTGTCAGCATCATGTTTGGGTATTCAGAATTATTCGACTCTATTTTACCCTTACTCTATTATTATGGATCCCGTGGATAATTCAACAATCAAATTTTCAATCATATACTACTACTTTTTCAACTAAGATGTGAAATCTTTTTTGAGTTTATGGAGCTAAATAAATATATTTGTCCCGTGGATAATACAAGGTTGTAATGAGAAAATAAATAATTAAGAAGAAGAAGAAAAAGAGTGGATAATTAAGGGATCGAAAAATGATAATTAAGGAAAGTAAATAAAAGGAAAGTTAAAAAAATAAATAAACCAAACAAAAAATAAAATAATAAAGGGACTGTTCTCTTCTCTCTGCTCGTACGTTCTTCTTCCTCATTTGATGTAAATTTGGCATTTTGATTTCGACAACGACAAAGAGAAAAGGTGATTTTCCTTAAGAGCTTCATTGTCTATTAAAATCGTAATGCTCGTACGAATTTTCATTTCTAATGTTCTTATTATTTTCACCAATTTGATCCGTTCCCAAAAAATACTACGAATCCGTTCTTCGCTATTTTTGTTTATGCCCTAGGATTCTCTGTGATCCAATCTCTTTTTTTCTCCTCCTCGTTACTGATTTAAGAAGTGTCTGTTGTTTATTTGAATTTTCAGAAACGGAACTTTGTAGGTGAGTTTAATGCTGGAGATTTTAAGGTGATGCGGATTTTGAGTTAGAAGCGAGGCGGAGGGATTTCATTGGTTTCTTCACCTTCCACAAGGTCTGTGTAATTTTCTTATTTATTTTTCCAATTTATTAGTTATAGCCTTATAGGATTGAAGCATTGCAAATGTTGATTTTTTTTTTTACTATTTGGGTTAAAGGTCGTTTATTTGGGATTAGAGAATGAAGATATTTGGCATAGTTGAATTTCAAAAGAGGATATTTTCAGTTTTTATAGCAAAAAGTTATGAAGATTTTTTGCAACGAAGTTATGTTTGGTAAGCTTAGTCAATCGCTTTGATTGTGGTTTTAAACTTACACAAAGGGTTCTTCTACATTTAGGAAACCAAAGGCTGAAGTTATAGGCGAGTGCTTATGCAGATGTTGAAGGCTTTCGTTCCTGGAACACAGGAAGAGGATACATTATCTTCCTCGATGTCCGGGTAAGCACTTTCTATATTTGAAGCGTATTTAGAGAAACTTGTAGCAAGTTCACCATGATGAGGCAGTCAACAAAAAAGGCCAACCAACTTTTCAATTTTTTTTGTCATATTTTCATTATCCTTCTGCAATTTCTGTGGTATGAGAAATAAAAATATTAATCATTGCCTTATATGTACAGGGAAGTCGATGCAAAAATGGAAATGGACGATCCAGAGAAGGCAATGGCTACAGTTGCTCAGCTCATAGAGCAACTTCACACGAAAACTTCTTCTCCGCAAGATAAAGAACTCACAACAGCTCGTCTACTAGGCATTGCAAAAGGCAAAAGGGAGGCAAGACGGCTGATTGGTTTGTATGCCCAAGCAATGCCTTTATTCATTTCCATGCTTAGAAATGGGACAAGTTTGGCCAAAGTAAATGTCGCTTCAATCCTTTGTGTTTTATGCAAAGACAAAGACTTGCGACTAAAAGTTCTTCTAGGAGGATGCGTCCCCCCATTACTCTCGGTTTTGAAGTCTGGAAACCTTGAAACTAGGAAAGCTGCGGCAGAGGCTATATATGAGGTTTCTTCTGTCGGAATTTCCAATGATCACATTGGCATGAAAATATTTATCACAGAAGGTGTAGTGCCAACTTTGTGGGATCAACTTAGTCTGAAAGGAAATCAGGATAAAGTGGTTGAAGGGTATGTTACTGGAGCTTTGAGGAATCTTTGTGGCGTTGATGATGGTTATTGGAGACTGACACTAGAGGGTAGTGGTGTAGACATAGTTGTGTCTCTTTTATCATCTGATAATCCTAATTCTCAAGCAAATGCTGCTTCTCTGCTGGCTCGTCTAGTACTGTCCTTTTGTGATAGCATCCAGAAAATACTAAATTCTGGAGTTGTGAAGTCTCTGATACAGCTTTTGGAACAGAAAAATGATGCCAACGTTCGTGCCAGTGCAGCAGATGCTTTGGAAGCTCTTTCATCAAGATCCGATGAGGCTAAGAAATGTGTTAAAGATGCAGGAGGTGTTCATTCTCTCATTGGAGCCATTGTAGCTCCATCGAAAGAGTGTATGCAGGGAAAATATGGGCAATCTCTTCAAGAACATGCAACTGGAGCTTTGGCAAATGTGTTTGGTGGGATGCGCCATTTAATTATATATCTTGGAGAAGTATCGCAATCCCCTCGTCTAACGGAACCAATTGGCGATGTAATTGGAGCCCTTGCCTATGCTCTAATGGTTTTCAAACAACCAGAGGTTTCAGAGAAGATATTCGATCCAAGCGTGATAGAGAGCATATTGGTAAAGTTACTAAAGCCTCGTGACACAAAGTTAATCCAAGAGCGGATCTTGGAGGCTATGGCGAGCTTGTACGGAAACAGTAGTCTATCGTGTTACCTAGATGATGCAGAAGCTAAGAGAGTTCTTATCGCTCTCATAACTATGGCCTCCGCTGATGTACGAGAGCATCTCATAGTTTTCTTGTCTCGCTTATGCCATGACAAGGTTGGAATTTGGGAGGCGATTGAAAAGAGAGAAGGAATTCAATTATTTATATCATTTCTAGGTTTGTCTAGTGAGCAACACCAAGAGTATGCTGTTGAAATGTTGGAAATTTTGACGGCTCAGGTAGATGATAGTAAATGGGCTGTAACTGCAGCTGGGGGGATTCCTCCACTCGTCCAGTTGCTCGAGACTGGATCTCAGAAGGCCAAGGAAGATGCTGCTTGCATCCTCTGGAATTTGTGCTGTCACAGTGAGGAAATCCGCGATTGTGTTGAAAGAGCTGGTGGTATTCCAGCATTCTTGTGGCTATTGAAGACTGGTGGACCAAATTCCCAGGAAACATCTGCGAAGACACTTGTGAAGCTTGTTCAGACAGCTGATCCTGCCACAATTAATCAGTTGTTGGCTTTACTTCTGGGAGATAGTCCGACTTCGAATGTTCATGTAATAAAAGTATTGGGTCATGTGCTCTCAAAAGCTTCACAGGAGGATCTTGTTCATAGAGGATGTGCCGCTAACAAAGGACTGAGGTCCCTTGTTGAGTCCTTAACATCTTCCAGGGAAGAAACAAAAGAGCATACAGCTTCAGTTTTAGCTGATCTATTCATCTCAAGACAAGATATCTGTGGTCATCTTGCAACTGATGACATTATTAATCCCTGGATCAAGCTCCTTACAAACAACAATCAGAATGTGGCGAAACAGGTGGCTAGGGCTTTGGACGCACTGTCCCGCCCGATTAAGAAAAATAATAATAAAAAGAAATCTTACATTGCAGAAGGAGATTTTAAGTCACTCATAAAATTAGCTAAGAACTCATCCATTGAGTCTGCAGAAAATGCGGTTTCTGCCCTGGCAAATCTTCTGTCTGATCCGGATATCGCTGCAGAAGCATTAGCTGAAGATGTTGTTTCAGCTTTCACAAGAATTTTAGCTGAAGGATCTTCAGAGGGTAAGAGAAATGCATCACGGGCACTTCATCAGTTACTTAAGAACTTTCCAGTTTGTGATGTGCTAAAAGGAAGTGCTCAGTGTCGCTTTGCTATACTTTCACTCGTTGATTCTCTCAAGTCAATTGATTTGGATAGCCCAGATGCTTTCAACATATTAGAAGCAGTTGCACTCTTGGCAAGGACTAAGAATGGGGTGAATTTCTCTTACCCTCCATGGATTGCCCTTGCCGAAGTGCCATCTAGCCTGGAGACCCTTATGCAATGCCTTGTCGAAGGCCATACTCTTGTGCAAGATAAGGCAATAGAAATTTTGTCTAGGCTTTGCTCGGATCAACAATTTCTGCTCAGCGAACTTATAGTTTCAAGACCCAAGTCAGCGGGGGTTCTGGCTGATAGAATAGTGAATGCATCCAGTTTAGAAGTGAGAGTTGGGGGGACAGCGCTACTCTTATGTGCTGCAAAGGAAAAGAAGCAGCTGATCACGGAGACACTTGAGCAGTCTGGTTTTTCAAAACTCTTGTTACATGCCCTAGTTGATATGATAAAGCACAATTCTAAATGCTTTTCTCTAGAAACTGAAGTCCAGACACCTAAAGGTTTTTTGGAAAAAAATGTTTTCCAGGATACAGGTGGTTTTTATTTTCCTGATCCAGCTAAAATCTTGGGTGGTACGGTCGCATTGTGGCTTCTATGCATACTCACTTCCGTTGATGCTAAGTCAAAGATCATTGTCATGGAAGCTGGCGGACTTGAGGTGCTCTTAGGGAAGCTTGCTATGTATACTTCCACTCCTCAGGTAAATGTTTATTTTTCGGACATAAAAACTTTATATTCATCTTTATGTTTATCGGTCATGGTAAAGGGTACCTTCGTTGGCGATGAGCCAAATTCTGAGTTGAGCTATATAACTTTGTGGGGGTGGGGGTTTGGCCTTTAGGACCTTCTGTTAGTTCAGAGGTTCTGTTACAGTCAAATTTCAGAAGTTATCACTTCTTTATATAGTTACAGACTTGTCAAGCGCTAATTGTACATTTTGGTATTGAATCACACTGCTCTCAATTTCTCTTAGGTTTGACTTGAGTCGTACTCTTACTTCTTTTTGTGGCAAATATGTCTTGTATGAATTTTCCCCCTTAAAAGTAATCTTGAGCTAATTTGTTTTACCAGGCTGAATTTGAGGATACAGAAGGCATTTGGATTAGCGCTCTCCTCTTGGCTATTATGTTCCAGGATGACAATGTGTCCTTGTCTTCAACGACGATGCGGATCATTCCAACACTTGCACTTTTGCTAAGATCTGATGAACTGATAGATCGGTGTTTTGCTGCCCACGGAATGGCTAGTCTTGTTTGTACTAGGAACAGAGGAATAAATCTGCAAATTGCAAATTCAGGTGCTGTTTCTGGGATAATAAACCTTCTTGGCTATGTGGAACCAGAGATACTGAACTTGGTTGCTTTGGCAAATGAATTTTCTCTGGTGAAAGAGCCTGATCAAGTCATTCTTGAACACCTTTTTCAAATTGAAGATGTAAGGCTTGGCTCCACTGCACGAAAATCTATCCCGCTGCTTGTAGATCTCTTAAGGCCAATTCCAGATAGGCCTGGAGCCCCTCAGTTTGCTGTCCAACTCCTGATTCGCATTGCTGATGGAAGTGACACAAATAAATTATTAATGGCTGAAGCTGGAGCTGTTGAAGCTTTAACGAAGTACCTTTCTCTAAGTCCTCAAGATTCAACTGAGTACGCCATATCTGAATTTCTTAGGGTATTATTTACCAACAACGAGCTTAGACAAAACCAAATGGCACTAAGTTCCTTGAATCAGCTTATCGCTGTACTGCGGCTGGGTTCGAGAAGTGCAAGGTACAGCGCAGCTGGGGCGCTGAATGAACTATTTGATGCTGAAAACATGAGAAATTCTGAAATCGCCTGCCAGGCTGTTCAACCACTAATGGACATGCTCAGTACTGTATCAGAGAGTGAGCAAGAGGTAGTTCTCTCTGCATTGATCAAACTAAGCTCTGGAAATACTTCTAGTACATCTCTTCTGATTGATGTGGAAGGAAGTCTGCTGGAAAACGTTAACAAAATCCTATCATCTGCTTCTGCTTCAGAGGAATTAAAGATAAATGCTGCCAGACTTTGTTCTGTTGTTTTCTCAAATAAAAACACCAGAACAAGTCCATCCGCATCAGGATGCATGAAGTCTTTAATAACACTTATGCAGTCTGACAGAAGTGCAGCAGTTGAAGCAGCTGTTTGTGCTATTAAGATATTATTGGATGACGAGCAACAGTTAGAACTAGCAGCCGCGCATGACATTCAGGAGCTTCTTGTTGGCTTGGTTTCTGGAACAAATTACAGGATTATTGAGGCTAGCTTATCAGCTCTCATTAAGTTGGGCAAAGACAGAGTACCACGCAAGTTGGACATGGTGGAAGCTGGAGTAATTGAGCGATGTCTTGAGCTACTACCTGGAGCCTCAAATTCGTTATGTTCTTCTGTTGCAGAACTGTTTCGAATTTTAACAAATAGTGGAGTAATTGCAAGAAGACCAGATGTTGCAAAAACTGTAGAGCCTCTTTTTGTGATCTTGCTCCGGTCAGACTTGACCTTGTGGGGGCAACATAGTGCCCTACAAGCACTTGTAAACATTTTGGAAAAACAGCAAAGCCTTGAAGCTTTTAGTTTTACACCCAGTGAAGCCATCGTGCCTTTGATTTCCTTTTTGGAGTCTTCATCCCAAGCTATCCAGCAGCTTGGAGCAGAACTGCTGAGCCATTTTCTTACAATGGAAGATTTCCAGCAAGACATCACAACACAGAGTGCTGTTGTTCCTCTGGTCCGGCTTGCGGGAATTGGAATACTGAGCCTGCAGGAAACTGCGATAAAGGCATTGGAGAAGATATCTGCTAGCTGGCCTAAGGCTGTTCTTGACGCTGGAGGCATTTTTGAGATATCCAAGGTGATTCTTCAGGAAGATCCTCAGCCCCCTCTTGATCTATGGGAATCAGCTGCTTTTGTTCTGTCCAACATTCTGCAGTATGATGCAGAATTCTTTTTCAGAGTTGAACTGCCAGTGTTGGTAAAATTGTTGTTCTCCACGATTGAAAGCACAGTGTTGCTGGCTCTTAAAGCATTGATGATTCATGAGAAGAACGATGCTTCAAGCACAGTACAAATGGCTGAGCTTGGCGCAATCGATGCATTGCTGGACCTCCTGAGATCTCATCAATGCGAGGAAGAATCGGGAGGCTTACTTGAAGTAATATTTAACAATCCAAGGGTAAGAGAGTTGAAGTTATGCAAATATGCATTAGCACCACTATCTCAATATCTGTTGGACCCGCAGACAAGATCAGACCCTGGTAGGCTTCTTGCTGCTCTGGCACTTGGGGATCTTTCTCAGCATGAAGGGCTTTCTAGATCTAGTGGTTCTGTTTCCGCTTGTCGGGCACTTATTAGCGTGCTAGAAGAACAACCAACAGAAGAATTGAAAGTGGTGGCCATCTGTGCGTTGCAAAATTTTGTGATGAATAGTAGAACGAATAGACGAGCTGTTGCAGAGGCTGGTGGCATATTGTTAATTCAGGAGCTACTGCTTTCTTGCAATGCAGAAGTTTCTGGGCAGGCTGCATTGATGGTCAAGTTTTTGTTCTCCAACCACACACTCCAAGAATATGTCTCGAATGAGCTTATACGATCACTAACAGGTAATTTTTCAATTAAACCTGCTGAAGTTTCCTCAGGGCCTTTGCTCCACTTTTTTATATTCTGATAATTTTCTTTTGCTCTTATCTTCAACTGTTTTGACATATCACGGTTGAGTAGCTGCACTTGAGAGAGGCTTATGGTCAACAGCAACTATAAATATCGAAGTTTTGAGAACCTTAAATGTGATTTTCACCAACTTTCCTAAGCTCCGTGCCTCAGAAGCTGCTACCTTCTGCATCCCTCATTTGGTAGGGGTGCTCAAATCTGGTGTTGAAGACGTCCAGGGATTAGTGTTGGATATTCTTTACTTGCTAAGACACTCCTGGACGAATATGTCTATAGATGTTGCAAAGTCTCAAGCCATGATCGCAGCTGAAGCAATTCCCGTCCTGCAAATGCTGATGAAAACATGCCCTCCTAGGTTCCATGACAAGGCAGACAGCCTATTGCACTGCTTACCAGGTTGCTTAACTGTGAACGTTATGCGTGCCAGTAACTTAAAGCAGTCCATGGCAAACACAAACGCCTTCTGTCAATTAACAATAGGAAACTGCCCTCCACGGCAAACTAAGGTAAATCAAATTCATACTAGTAGAGAATATTTCTACACTCCCACCATTACCAGTAACCTTTTCTTGTTCTGTTCCCTATAGGTCGTGAGCAATAGCTCTTCTCCTGAGTGGAAAGAAGGCTTTACTTGGGCATTTGATGTTCCCCCAAAAGGACAAAAGCTTCACATTGTATGCAAAAGCAAAAGCACATTCGGAAAGGTAACATTTGTAACGATGAGTCACACTGTCCATATTGCAGAGTTGGAATTTGATAGAGATCTTCAAAATGTATGATAGATGTTGTCTTACATGGTCTTTTTCTAACACAACACATTCCTTTGTCTGCAGACGACTCTAGGCCGTGTTACTATCCAGATCGACAAAGTCGTGACAGAAGGAGAGTACAGTGGATCACTAAGCCTGAATCATGAAAACAGCAAAGATGCTTCTTCCAGATCACTCGACATCGAGATTGCATGGTCCAATAGGACAACAGATGATACTCTTTAAGAAAAAACAACAACTCCATCTTCACAAGTACTATGCTTTGGTGAAGGGGAGACTATCTGTCCGATGGCTGCATTTTGGTAGTAGAAGAAGGAAAGCAAAGTCTGCAGCAGATGTATAGCAATACTTGTATATGGGTAATGAGTATGGTATGTGAAAAGGGAACATAGAAGCAAAGAGTTCCTACCTAGCAAGAAAGAATGTCTTTTTGTATAGGCTGTTTCTCTTTTTATTTTTTCTTGTCTACAGTGTTCTGTATTAACATTTTGTTTGTGAAACCATTTCGCTCGGGGATCAACTAAGCAGCACGAAGTGCTCTGATTCCTGTAGCGATGTTTAAGTTAATTTACCATAATTTTTCCCTGGGTACATAGATATGAGTCCTATCAGAATGGAAGAGCATTGAAACCTATTTTGATCGAGGAATTGAAAATATCAATGTCTTTTGAAACTATTCATTGGTAATTAAAGAGCAAGCTTTGTGTCACAAACGCCATAAAATGTACAGAGACTATCCAAAAACATCACCGAGGTAAAACATTCTATAGCGGTTTCTTTAGATGGTGCATATAAGCTACTGCGGGTAGCTTTCCTAAATGGTAAAAACATGGTTTACTTTGCTGCACCAACCAAGACAGACCGGGCTTGTGTGAAAGTAGAAATGATAGCTCCAAGCTGCAGTTTGTCGTTGCACCCAAAACTCAATCTGTACCTATCAACAGCGAAACAACTCTAAATTAAACACAAGCTAAGACTCCTACTCCAAGCATTCAGAGTTAAACAATCTGCAAAAGTTTGAAGACAAGTTATTTGCAAAAGATACTAACTCGATGTCTGCCAAATCGTTTATCAGTTGAACTCTGACATCTGAAGGCATCTTGATCTTAAAAACAAACCTGATTGAGAAACAAAAGTTAGTTCATTGATGCACAGATAACACAGCAGTAGAAGCAAGCAACCAAGTATGTCACTCACATGGTAACCTCTTTGACGATATCAACAATGGCAAGTCCTTTTCTCGTCTTCATTTCTGATATCTCTGCAGAGAGTAAAGTAACAATCAGGAGTCAGGACTATGGAATCAATAACTTAGTAAAGACAATAAAATATCAGTTATGGTTCAATACTTTTGTAGCTCTCAGCAAATGATTCATTTAGAAGCCAGGAAGATATCTGCTCAATGTCCTTGGGCAATGGGTTTCCGGTGCAGAGGTAAACCTCTTCCTCTGTAATTTTCTCTGACGCCATATGCGTTGACTGCCCCACACCCATAAACCCGTTAGAAAATTTTCCAGATCAATTAATAGTGACAAGAAAATGTATTATCTTCTTTAGATTAACAATTGTCAATTAGGAGATAGAACCAAAAGGAAATATTACAGAACCTGCAATATGTTCAATGCTTTTCTCATGTCCCCATTGCTCAGCCGTACAAGAGCTGCCAAACCACTCTCACTTACATCAAGCCTAGTCCAATTATAAAAAGAAAGCACAATACAAAGGGATCAACAAAAATTAATATTAAAGAGAGAAGGATGGAGAAAACACAACAAAATAAACTTTACAAGAACGAAATAGCTTAATTCTCACCCTTCAGCTTCTACTACATGTTTAAGACGTTGACTCACATGAACAGGATCAAGAGGGGCAAATCTAAATCTGGTACATCTGGACTGCAAAGCTGGGATGATCTTATTGACATGGTTTCCAATGAGTGCAAACCTAGTACTTTTTGTGTATTTCTCAATCACTTGCCAAATTTAAGAAAATAAGCATACTAAACATGTTAGTACCATACTTAAACAAACTAAGCAAGAGGGCTACTATAAGGTTTTTACCTCTACGCAAGGCAAACTGAGCATCTTTTGTCATGGCATCTGCTTCATCAAGCAGAACCAGCTTTACCGAAGATTTTCCTCTGCAATCATGAAATTTAAATTTTTTATACCCACAACACACTTATCACACAAAAAGATATCTTATTCTACTTAGCATGATGCTACAGTTAAACATAGCTCATGTCATCACAATGCATTCCACAATTACAAGTTGGGGTATCTAAAAAATCCTTACTATTCTGATAAGCAAACACAAACATGATAGGAAACTCACAATGAGAAGCTCTGCGTGCTAGCGAAATCTTGAATCTGCTGCCTTACAACATCAATTCCTCTATCATCTGACGCATTCAGCTCAAGAATCATATTACGGTACTTAGGCCCGTATAGTTTCCGAGCAACGGCTAGAATGGTTGATGTTTTGCCTGTACCGGGAGGACCATACAAGAGAAGATGGGGCAATCTGTTCTCATTGGTCAGCCTATCAACTGTTTTAAAATCACCAAAACAAAAACAACAGAAGCTTCTGTGAGTAATAGGTAAGAAGCTATATCATGCATCAGTCTCTCAATCCAACTGAGTAAAGAAACTACAATAGAAAAATACCCAAATTTCAAGTCACAATTGTTTAGGTTTTCTAGAAATCTCTCCAAAAATGAAGTAGAAAACTGAAAATACTATACTAAATCCCTAACCCTAGTAGCTGGAAAATGAGGGAGAGTAAGTGTGTAAGTTCAATTACTTGTATCGATAATGTCACGATGTGCTGCCACGTCATCGAGGGACTGAGGTCGGTATTTCTCGACCCAAGGCGTCGCCTTACTCTGCGGCGGACCACCAAAACCGGCGACGTCTTTGCCCATGTTACTCGGCTTGCGAGGCTGATTTTCGTCTACGTCAATGTCCATCGCCGATGTTATCTCAGTCATCTTCGCCGCCGCGTAATGAAAATTGCTTCAGAATCCCTTTTTTTACTCTCTCCCAGCTGATGGCGCCAAACTCTAGTTTTTGAGGTTTCCTTCCGCCATTGTAGACTGTCTTCGTTATCTAATTCCTTTTTTACCCTCAAGAAACATTGATTGTGCTGGGCCCATTTTGGTAAGTTAACACTTTACTTGGAACCTTCCGTTTTTTTTCTTTAACATCAAATTTTTCAAGAGAAGAAAAAAAAACACTCACACAGGTGAACTTTGATGCATTTTGCATTTTTGGCTCTTCAAGATTATTGATGATTACGTCTGATGACATAGACAAGGGATGTATATGTATATTCACAAAATATTTCCTTGTTTCTATGATAACAACATAACCAAAAACCTCAAAGACTTGTTATTACACCACTAAAACTCTCTCTCTATGTGTATCAAAGCTCTCCATCTGCGTCCAAGTTCTTAGAAGAATCAGTTCCTGAGAAAAGCTCTGTTATCAAACCAAATCCTCTTGGATAAGCCTCCTCCGAAGAATCTTCGCCATACTCCTGATTCACACTGTCATCAGAAAAGTTCAGAGGCTAACAAAAGAAAGGTAAGAAAAGAGAAATTGTATTATAGATTTGATGAAGCATCAGAAAAATATATTAAAAAAAGAGGTGAATAAAGAAAGGTTCAGAACTTGTGAAGCTTGCCACAGTCTGAAGAAATCCATCCAATTCTCTGCTTCTCATTGTCGTAGATCACCATTACTCCTTGGAAAAATATGTCTATCACACAGCCATGAAAATACTGTTGTCATGTTATGATCTTAAAAACTATAATCGAACACTTAGTATATCATTATTCTTACCTCCAATGATATTATGGTCGTTGAGCCCGACTTCAGTTCCGTTCAGGATACCCAAACATACATTTCCTTTTTCCTAAAAACAACAAAACGAAGAAACAGACTCTCAGCCATGGATTTTAATGGAGATACAAGTCATGCATAGTCGATATATATGTGACTCACGGTGATAATGAGATACGACTCAGGTGGAACCTGAAATGGCTGACCATTCTTTTGATTCCCAAATCGTAAAGTAATTGTCTTGAAGTTTTTCTTGACCTCATCAAGTGATTTCAGAGGTTTTTTGTCTTTCCAACAGACCGGTAAGCTTTTATCTTCTTTTGCGTCCGTCAAAGACTTCCCATTCAAGTCTTTCCTTATCTGTAAGAGATATATGCACACCAAATTAGTCATTAAAAATGTGGTAAAACACAACTGGTGACACTAATCTTCTGTTTTTGTTTTCAGAGAAGAAATTGTCTTACAAGATCGAGAATGGCTTTGTATGCTTTGTCATTGAAGTAAGTGTATGAGCTTCCACTATCGAAAATTACGTTAATGCCTTTGACACCTGTGGTCTTGTAGTTAAAGACAAGCTCTGCTGGTCCAGCCATGTAGTTTTTACTAAAGAAAACAAATTGCAACATGAGTTTCAACTTGGCAATTATAAAAGAGTGAGTAAATAAGAGGCAGTTATAAAGAAGATAATGCTCAAAGATTGCTCACCTAGGTAAGTTACTAGCCAATGAAGTCCATGTAACTCCAGAAGAAGGAACAAGCTCATCTCCAATAGAGAGAAAGCCTTTATCATTGTGACTTAAGCAATGCACAATGACATTCTTCGTTATCCCCAAGGAATTTAGCTGTGTTGAGATGCTCACTTTCCCTCTGCCAAGGCCAAGGATTCCCGCTGTTGGAGGAGGAGGGTGTGGACCAGGGCTCTGCTGATCATAACCACATCTGAAAGATATATTGGTTCAAGAATCAGGATCACTAGCAAAGATCACCAACTTTTACAGAGGTATAAGAACACTAACCCAAATGTCAAATGGGGAGTCATAGTGGAGCCATTAGCGAGTCTTAGAGGAAACTCATCAGTTACAAGAGCACCCAAAGATGATGCCTGATCGGAGTACCCGATTTCATAGTCACATTGATCCTGAGGGTCGTCACATGGTCGCTCCTGGGTAAGGTCGAGGCCAGAACACAAGAGGTGTGAACAAGGCAAAATGTTGCGATTGGGCTTGTACTGACTAGCACGAGGCTGCAGAGAAAGAGAGAGATAGATTCTAAGATAAAAAGAAAACAAAAAAGACCTTTGCTTAGTATGTCACACGCTAAAAGCAAAATCAAAGCGATACCTTTGTGCAACCTTTGCAAGGTGCATCACATTGAACCCAAGTGAGATCACTACCAGTGTCAATGTCCAAGTCAAAGAGCTTAGGTGGGTTGCCTATGTTAAGTAACACATAATAGTACCTGCAAAGAAGAAAAAGATGATTTCTTGAAATGAGCCAAGACTTGAAATGCAAACAAAAACTCAAGCAATCAATTGGTGGTTTCTAATCGAATGCAATATCAGAATCAACATTGCCAAAGTTCTGCAATTTGAAATCCCCTCACATCAGTAATATATCAAGACTTCACACGTCGAAAGTTCTACTTTCAAGCATTGAAACAGTTTACAAGTGAAGAGAATCACCACCGATGCAAGAAGCCACAAAGTATCCGCACAAATTCAAAATCCAGACATCAGTCAACAATCCCGAAATGGAATCGGAGAAGATCAAACACATAAATGGGTCACTAGAGAGTGCCAAGAAAACGAGGGAATCAAACAAAAGATGTGAAATTTGGCAGATTAGCTTACCCAAGAGGATACACATTCCCAGAGACTGGAAAGACGACGGAGGAGCCAATTCGACGATTCTGTAACTTCACTCGTCCAACAGAAGAGTCTTTAGTAGCTTCAGAGAGTTGAAAGCAACCACGAAGGACGAACACATAGAAGAAGACGAAGAAGAAGAAGAAGTAAAGCTTTCTTGTCTCCTCTTTCGGATTCATCTCTTTTTTATTTCTTTGACCCAGGAAAGCGAAACCAAATCCCAATAAAGTTTCCTTTTGACACCAAGGCAACAAAAAAGGAAGCTGCTTTCTTGTAGAATTACTGCTTCCTGCTAATATCTTCAAGTATTTATATTTCTCACTCAATCAATTTCTTGCAACTTGCAGCAGATGTTTTCTTTGAGTTCCCGTAGCTGTTGGCATTTCGCTAAATTCTCAATGCGCAACGCCCCCACTCTCTTATAATAGACGTGTATAGCACGCGCGTCTTTTGATTTATTAAAAGGCCGAGAGAATTTTTCAAGCCCAATATGCTCACATGAGATAGATATTATCATTATCCAAATAGATCCAACTGGCAACACATCGTTAAGTTACTGACACATGTCTTTTTAAACTCTCTCTTCCGCCGCTTCTCTCCGCCGTGACTATGGCTCTTACTCTCTCCGCCGCCTCTCACTTAGTCTCTTCCTCCACCAGAGTCTCTCTTTCTTCGTCATCGTCCCCTCCTGTTTCTCTTTCTTCCTCTTCATCACCACATTCTCTGTCTTCTCTTCGAAGCATCGCCTCTTCTTCTCTGTTTCCTCATTCCTTCCTCGTTCAGGTATTCATTCCTACCTCAATCGTAAGATTCGATATAGAATCATATTTTAGTTCTCAACATTTTTCTGTTGATTTTAGAGAAAACATCCGATTAATGGGAAAATTTCACCGAAATGTGCGGCCTCTGATGCTTCTCAATTGAGAAGCGCTAAAGATGATATCAAAGTGCTTCTCCGGACTAAGTTTTGCCATCCCATTTTGGTGAACTTTCCTTTCTCTTTCGTTTTGTTACTATAGATAGAGGAAGAGAATTTGAAATTTGATAGTTACATCTTTACATTGCAGGTTAGATTGGGATGGCACGATGCTGGTACATATAACAAGAACATTGAGGACTGGCCACTGAGAGGTGGAGCTAATGGAAGTCTTAGGTTTGAAGCTGAGCTTAAACATGCTGCTAATGCTGGTACTGTTTCCATCACATTCACAAGCTTTGTGGCTTAAGACTTTTGTTTTTTTTGTTGTTTTTATATTTGTGCTTTCGACGTTCTTACAGGTCTCATTAGTGCTCTAAAGCTCATTCAACCTATGAAAGACAAGTATCCTAACATCTCTTATGCCGACTTATTCCAGTTAGCTAGCGCCACTGCAATTGAGGTCCTCCTTCACTATTCTTAGCAGGAAACTATAATGGTCTTAAACTTCACTGATGAATCTAGATTAACTTCAGGAGGCTGGTGGACCTGATATCCCGATGAAGTATGGGAGAGTTGATGTCTCAGCACCTGACCAGTGTCCAGAAGAAGGAAGACTCCCTGGTTAACTAATCTTTCCATTGTCTGTTTCATGGCTTTCAATGAGTATGTTCAGATTTTGTTATGGGATGCTGAAATAAAGAGGTGAAAATATGCTATTATTATGTTTAGATGCTGGACCTCCTTCACCAGCTGATCATCTGAGAGATGTATTCTACAGAATGGGACTAAATGACAAGGTTATTTTTCGTTTCTTCTTCCCTTCTCTGTTGTTCTTGTTAAACAGGATTGGTTCTCATTTGTTTTCACATGCAGGAAATTGTTGCCTTGTCTGGTGCACATACCCTAGGAAGAGCCAGACCAGATCGTAGCGGTTGGGGAAAACCTGAGACAAAGTACACGGTATAACAAAAGACACAATAAAGCTTTCTTATGTTGTTGTAGCAATGATAGTGTAGAGATGTTATAAAAAAAGTTCAAAATGGCAGAAAACTGGACCTGGAGAAGCAGGAGGACAGTCATGGACAGTGAAATGGCTTAAGTTTGACAATTCTTACTTCAAGGTTT
This sequence comes from Cardamine occulta, assembly GCA_028015245.1. Taxonomy (NCBI): domain Eukaryota; kingdom Viridiplantae; phylum Streptophyta; class Magnoliopsida; order Brassicales; family Brassicaceae; genus Cardamine; species Cardamine occulta. The sequence continues at coordinate 20,909,471 of CM051366.1, forward strand.
ACCTCTCTATCTGTCTTAGTAACTTGGAAAAAAGTTTTCTTAAGAAATTTCTTAATCATTGACTTCTATGACTTGCAGGATATCAAAGAAAAGAGGGACGAAGATCTTCTGGTGTTACCCACTGATGCTGCACTATTCGAAGATCCTTCATTCAAGGTTAAATAGAAGAAAAAAAGTGATTGCTAATAAGATGCCGCAGAATTAGTTGTTACTTGTGAGGAAATGTTATAGAAAGCTCTTTGTTACAGAACTATGCAGAGAAGTATGCTGAAGATCCGGCTGCATTCTTTAAGGATTACGCTGAAGCTCATGCTAAGCTCAGCAATCTTGGAGCAAAATTTGATCCTCCCGAGGTACCTAAAAGAGAGAAACTCTCATTTGAACTGACTTGTATTAATCATAATGAACCATGCGTTTGAATCCAATTCAGTGACTTAACCATATGGTTTAAAACTGCTAATGTGTAACTACATAACGAATCAGGGCATCATCATTGACAATGCTCCAGAGAAGTTCGTAGCTGCTAAGTATTCCACTGGAAAGGTTTGTCCTTAGTGCTTAACACAAAAGTGTTTGTAGATTATTGTAATATATACATTTTGAGGAAATGATTACTGTTTTTAATTTGTTTCCTGGAATATTTTCAGAAGGAGCTTTCGGATTCGATGAAGCAGAAGATAAGAGCAGAGTATGAAGCAATCGGAGGAAGCCCTGATAAGCCATTACCCACAAATTACTTCCTCAACATCATAATTGCAATTGGCGTTTTGGTCCTCTTGTCCACTCTCTTTGGTGGTAATAACAACTCCGATTTCTCTGGTTTCTAATTGACAAAAATTAGAAATATACATAATCATTATATAGTTTGCTTGAATATAATCTCAGCTTTAATAACATTGCTTATTTTCTTACCCCCAAAAAACAAAACATTTCTCCATTTAGTGGTTTTGAGATTAGTGTGAGTTATTCAAATACGGATATACCCAAAATAAAGTGCGTGAATCACTGCTACGCCTTTGCACGAATATTTTGGGTCGAACATTAAAATAAGGTTTGGTCGAGTGTCAAAGACCCTTTTAAAGATTCATTCAAGATTCTTCTCTTTTTGATACTAAAAGAAATAAAAAGTCTTCTCTCTTGGATTAGGTTAACCATCGTACTTGTTTCTAAATCTATACAAACAAAAAGAACAAGTTTATAGAAGTTTTCAAAGTTTTAAACACCACGTGTGAGATAGACGTGCGTAGTTATGCTCGATCCATCCTTCTTTTTGATCATTAAAATTTAGTTGTTGGGAAAAAATCAATGTTTCTTTTACAACTACCAACTTTAAATATTTAATTATGAATCTAGAAAGATGTATGAACTTGGTTGGTATAGAAAAAGATGTGCCTACTTCTAGTGACGCAAGAAGCTTACGATGAGCCGATGGGATTGGTCAGACTCATTCACATTCTTCTAATCGATATATTAAACTTTTTTCTTTTGTATATATACGAATGAGGTCATATTTTCTCGTTTGTTATGACGAAATTAATTTCATATACTATATATATTTAGTGAAATGGTGGTATAGCATAAACATAGACACACCCACGACCCACCTTCTTATGCCTTTGTCTCACCCGTTTAAAAGAGACTTGATTTTTCCCAACAAAAACGCAATGTCTTATTGGGTAGTTTTACAAGAAAGACAGCAAATTGTTAGAAATTCGAAAAGGTGAAGAAAAAGAAACATAACCTGATTTTAAAAATGGAAGTTGGACTCAAATGAATGAGTTAAATGACCTATTACTAAACAACACAATCATTATTGTAACAGCACTTGATGTGTGTTTCTCCGTGATTTAAAGATAATTAAAGGAAAGCAAGGGGGCAATCATGTAACTCAATCATTGATTTTGAGAATACAAACGAAAAATGATGCAATGGAGGTGCATGTGAAATCGATTTGGCATCACATGTCCTATTTTTTCAACCCAATAGTTTTAATGTCTCATGTTATACATGCATTATTTGTTACAATGCAAAACAATGAAACTTTCTTTTTTGATAAAAAGTTGGAATATGAGACTTGGTGACGATGTTTCATTTTGAGTTTTTGTTTGAATGTTTATTAGAGCGACAACCAAATTATAAAAGTAAAACACTCGACTACTATTCTGAATGAATTGTGAAAAAGACAAATACACGTCTTCTTGGTCAAACTACTGAACTCTCTCCCGGTGAATTGTGAAGATTGAAGAATTTGATGATATAAAAATAACAAACTAGTCCTTTTTTTATATGATTTCATTCATCATCTCGTCGCTCCCACTTTGTTTCTTCATCAATTCATTCAATTGCAATTAATATTTGCTCAGATCCCTAGCTTTCCTCGCACATCTCTATCCATTAACTTTCCTAAAGTTATAGTATTAATTGCAACACGACCAAATTTGTTTTTTTTTCTTTTCCTCTTGTCTATCTCTCCTCTTTATTCACGTATTCACGTTTAAAATAAATCAGCAGCCATGGATTCTTCTGTGTTTTCTCCTCTGTCACTCATGCACGAAACATCTATTCTCCTTTTATAAAATCCCTTTTTATACACCACGATCATAGCTTTAAACGAGCCTTCTTCATTCTTTAAATCTAATTTGCTCTGTTTTTTTTGGCCGCCGTTTTCTTCAACTTAAGCAAACTAAAAACTCGTGATCTTGGAGTTCTGTTCATATGGACTCTACTTGGGTTCCATTAAAATAAGAGTTTGGATTCCAAATTAATTAGCTAGGCCTTTTCTTAGCATTACTTGTATTTAAGTTTCCTTGGTCTCTTCCGACGATGATCGGAGACTGGAAGCAGAATGAGACTTGAAACACCGTCTACAATATTTCCGACGTCGCAGTTGACATGGGTTGTGGAGGATCAAAGGTAGATAATCAACCACTTGTCATTCTCTGTAGACAGCGTAAGGAACTTATTAAAGAGGCGTCGCATCATCGTTCTGCTCTCGCCGCCGCTCACCTCGTTTACTTCCAGTCTCTCTCCGACGTCGGCGAAGCTATTCGTCGTTACGTTGACGGGGAAGTTTTAGTTGCTTCTTCGTCGGATTCTCCAGTTCTTACACTTCCGTCAGACGAAGGTAAACCTAATAAACATAAGAGGTTTTCGCCTTCTTCCACCACCTCAATTTCTCATTCCGTCATCGAAGAAGATACAGAGGATTCGCATTTACATCTAACTTCCGGATCTGAATCCGAATCAGAAGATGGATCTAACGATCATATCCAAATTAATAATAGCAGTCCAGAAAAAGAGGAGGAAGAACGGTCAACAGATACATTTCATTCCGCTTATGATCCAATAACATATGCTCAACCGGGTTACTCGTACCCGGTTGGAGGAATGTATTTCATGAAGAAATCAGCGCCACAATCTCGACCGTTTATTTTCCAACCGGAAAATCATCGAGTGGAGAACGCACAATGGCCGTCCGATTCTACTAATTTCGGAAACTCGAGCTATTTCCCAAACACTGGAGTTCAACGGAGATCGCCGGCGACGGCTCTTCCGTCACCGCCTAGGGTTTCCACTTGGGATTTCCTGAATGTATTTGATGCATATGATTACAGCAATGGTCGTTATCGTGCTTCAAGCTATTATCCGGGAATGACATCAATCTCAAGCAGTCCTGATTCAAAGGAAGTTAGAGAGAGAGAAGGGATTCCTGAGCTGGAAGAAGAATCAGAGCAAGAAGTGATCAAACAAGTATATAGACGTCCCAAGAGAACACGATTGGAGAAAGTGAAAGAACACAGAGACGAAATTCGCGTGAAGAACATTAACAAAAGAGGGTATGTAGCTGAAGAAACTTTGAGGAAAGTGTCAATGCCAGAAAGAGTCACTGAGAGCTCCTTAGATTCAGAGACAATGTCTTCTTTTTCAGCAAGTGATGACGAATCTGAGTTTCACCATGTTGATGGTGGTGAAGGAAAGAGCAGCAATAGTTCAACCACTATCATGGGGACAAAGAGTTCGGGAGAAGTAGAAGAAGAGTATGGGAATAAGAAAGGAGTGAGCTTTGATTTGGAGGAAACGAGTACTTCCTCTTCTGATGTTGAATCTTCTAAGATAAGTAGCTTATCCAGTTTGTCGATTCAGGCTACTAGGGATCTCAGAGAAGTTGTCAAGGAGATCAAGAGTGAGTTTGAGGTTGCTTCTTCGTGTGGGAAGGAGGTTGCTCTGTTACTTGAAGTCAGCAAGTTGCCTTATCAGCATAAAAACAATGGCTTCAAAGGTACTGTGTCTTAATTCTGATACATGGAAACAATATTTAGAAATCATAACTCAGAATAAGCCATGACCATATTTCTCGGGATATAGTTTGCAGTTAGAATGAAACTATCTGCCTTCAAATTTTGTAATGTTTTGTCATAGTTTCAAAGTAATGGTGATGACCTTTAGTTTAATGGTTATCTGATGAATTGTTGGACGTACTGAGCTGAGAACTATATTAACTTTGATGTAAAGGGAAATTGTCTGGACTGAATAATTATGAATCAAAGTGTTGGAAATTCTAAAGTTCAATATGATAGGAAAGTATCTTGATCTCTTGTTATTAAATGATTCTGATTTAAACTGATTTGCTTTGAACGGTAGATTTAATGTGTACACTGCTTTTTCGATGAAGAATTTTTTGTTTGAAATGAAATGTTTTACTTTTCAGTTATCTTATCGAGGATCATGTACTTGGTAGCACCATCCACACGGTCATCGCACTCTAAGCCTAGACTATCCATACGTTTAACATCTAGGACACGAAAAATGGCGAAAGCATACAATGGACAAGATGTTAATAGAGGCTTACATGGAAACCTCTCTTCAACCTTGGAGAAACTTTATGCGTGGGAAAAGAAACTGTACAAGGAAGTCAAGGTATTAATGCTTTATATATGATGTAGCTTTGTGTTTCTGAATCTCTTGTGGGACTTTATGTCACTTCTAGACTCTTGCGTGCTGTTACATTGTGATTTGCGTTTGGTGGCAGGACGAAGAAAAGCTTCGTTCCATCTATGAAGAGAAGTGCAGGCGACTTAAAAAAATGGATAGTCATGGTGCAGAATCTAGCAAGATCGAAGATACTCGAGCATCCATTATGAAGCTACTAACAAAAATCGATGTCTCTATAAGATCAGTTGATTCGATTTCCAGCAGAATCCATAAACTTAGAGATGAAGAATTGCATCCACAACTGACACAGTTAATTCATGGGTAAGTCATATTTCTATATTTCGATATCCATATACAGATTAAGCTGTAAAAAAAACCCTGATAATTTGTGTGTTTTCAGGTTGATAAGAATGTGGAGATCGATGCTTAAGTGCCACCAGAAACAGTTCCAGGCAATCTTGGAGAGCAAGGTTCGATCTCTCAAGGCGAAAACAACTTTACAAAAAGATTCTGGCTCTGGAGCAATTCTTGATCTTGAGATGGAGCTTAGAGAATGGCGCAGTAGCTTCAACGACTGGGTAAACACCCAGAAAGAATACGTCCAGTCCCTAAACGGATGGCTCTCGAAATGCCTTCATTACGAACCTGAAACAACAGAGGACGGAATCGCTCCTTTCTCTCCTAGCCAGATTGGTGCACCGCCCATCTTTATCATATGCAAAGATTGGCAAGAAGCAATGGGTAGAATATCTGGAGAGAACGTGAGCACTGCAATGCAAGTTTTCGCTTCAAGCTTACACGAGCTATGGGAGAAGCAAGAAGAAGAGCGAAGAGTGAAAGCGGAATCTGAGCAGCGAGATGCAGAATCAGAGAGAAGCGTGGTTTCGAGAGGGCGGTCAGAAAGCGGGATATCGGCTTTGGATGATCTGAAAGTGGATTTAGATTCAATGAGAAAGAAACTAGTAGATGAAAGAGGTAAGCGTAAAGAAAATATTAAGCTTGTGAACAATGCGTCTTCTAGTAGCTTGAAAGATGGTTTAGTTCCCATTTTTGGGGCATTGAGAAAATTCACTGCAGAAGTTGTGAAAGCTCATGAAATTGTTAGGCTTCAACATTCTCAAGCTTCTTCTTGAGTTACAATTTTCACCGTTTTGAAGTTTTGTTACTTGAAAAACAGATATAGGTTTTATATAGGAAATTGTTGTATAGATAAGTTTTATATTCATTTATTGGTTGGTTAGTTTACTTTGTAAGCCGTTTTTAATGGTGAAGAAGAAACTATCCACTTTTTTCCATTCAAATGTTGCTTGTGGATACTGAGAATAATTTATATGCTCGCCAATTCTTCACTCTTCACTTTCGTCTCATACATAAATTAGGATTTTGAAATTGACAAGAGTATTGAGGGTTTTAAAAAGAAAAATGGATATAAGAATATGGTGTCATGGTGAAGATATGTCGAATAGATTAGAGTCTATAGTTAGGCATGGTCTATGGCGGGCTAAGAGAGTCTCAATAATGGCTAGAAATCAAACTAAGATCGATTATTCGATTATCAATTGGTCAACTATTGGATCGGTTTTAGAAAAAAAGAAAACAATAACTACATATGAGCCATCATTGTAACTTTTTTCTTTCTTTTTGGTAAAAAAAAAAAATCATTGAACAATTGTATTGAAATTTAGATGTGAAAATCACAATTAAAGGTGGAAATATTACCTACAACTATGCAAAAATAAATTTATCCGACAATAGTTAAGAATACACTGTAAAGACATATATAAGGCTATGTTACTATTGTGAAGGCATATGGGGAACATATCCAGAGGAGGAGAGAATATTTGGTTAGGCAGGATCTATGGGATTGTTATTAATTTGGGATAATTATCATTATAGTCAAATCTCCATTATAATTCTGGTCAGTCATTTTTAAAACACATTAACTTTTATGTTGACTCAGCAGTTAAGAAATGAGAAAAGTGAATTTCTTTCTCCTCATTATGATATTCAAATTTTCACTGATGGTTATGGAAATAAATAATGAAATATTAATAACCGTTGAAGTCAAGAGTCAATGCAAAATCTTTTGCCAAGTTAATGAAAAAAAACAATGACGAGGTATTATCCAATGTGAACTCGCCACGTGTTAAAAAAGCGCTAATATATATACCTTCTTGCTCATTGCATCATCATCATCTGAAACACAAGAGGGAGAGAAGAAAAGAAGAGCGATAATAATGGCGTTTAAGGGTTTTGCGTGTTTTTCGATCCTTTTGTTATCTCTTTTCGCTTCATCCGTAAGAAGTGAACAGACGGAGACGAAGGAGTTCGTCTTGACTTTGGATCACACTAACTTCACCGAAACCATCAACAAACACGACTTCATCGTCGTAGAGTTCTACGCCCCTTGGTAATTCTCAATTACTCTTTTAATCTATGTGTTTCAATCTCAATCATGAGCTCCCTTGTTGTTGTCTAGTGTTGATTTGAAATGGTAAAGCTTATAGGTTTCGATATGTGTTTGTTTAGTTGTATTTGATCTATGTGGATAATAATTTGTGAATTATCTCCGATTCATTTGGTAATCTGATGTTTTTTTGATGTTATTCAGGTGTGGTCACTGCAAGAATCTTGCTCCTGAGGTTAGAAATTGGCTTTTAAACCATTTAATTAGGATTTTTTTTTTTAGTTAAAATTTTGAAGAAACCAATCTTCTAGAAGTCTAACATGGGGTGGTATCTGCTTGTCTTACAGTATGAGAAGGCTGCATCAGAGTTGAGCAGTCTTGGTCTCGTTCTCGCCAAGATTGATGCCAGTGAGGAAGTAAACAAAGGAGTTGCAAATGAGTACAAGATTCAGGGTTTTCCCACTCTTAAGATTTTGAGAAATGGAGGAAAATTTATTCAAGATTACAATGGACCTCGTGAAGCCAAGGGTATTGTCACTTATGTGAAGAAGCAAAGTGGGCCTGCTTCTGTTGAAATTAAGTCAGCTGATGTTGCCGCTGAGGTTGTAGGTGACAAAAATGTTGTTGCTGTAAGTGCCTCTAATATATCTATGTTTCTTGGTTTCTTCTCATCTTGTATTGCAGCCAATAATGTCATATTATCTGTCGTCTTAGGTTGGAGTGTTCCCTAAATTATCTGGTGAGGAGTTCGATTCTTTCATGGCCTTTGCTGAGAAATTGCGTGCTGACTATGACTTCGCACACACTTTGGATGCCAAGCTCCTTCCTCGTGGAGACTCATCTGTGTCAGGACCTGTTGTGAGGCTATTCAAGCCTTTCGATGAATTGTTTGTTGATTCTAAGGTAAAAGGGAACCTTTTTTATTTTGTACACTACATCAATGAGTAGTCATGTTTTATGCAATAGTGTTGGAAATTCTTTATTTGACTTTTGAATCATGAATTGCAGGATTTCAATGGGGAAGCTCTAGAGAAATTTGTCAAAGAATCAACCATTCCACTTGTCACCGTTTTTGACAGTGATCCAAGCAACCACCCATATGTTAACAAATTCTTTGAGAGCGATGCTACTAAGGTAAATTTATTTTTGAATCTCATTGATTGCAGTGGACATTTCAGTTCTGCCTTACACATTTTTACTGGACAAGTATGCTGCACTTAGATTTTTGAAGATGGTAGTTTAGTAAGTCCCTGAAGTTTAAAGCTTTTCTTTGTTGGTGGCAGTGTTGGCTATAGCATAAGTTGTGACATTATTTTCCTGTTCTGGTTTTCAATATCCTTTTTTTTTTTTTTTGGTTTCCAGTCTTAGATGACTTTCTGGTTTTGATGGGTAGTAATATTTTGAAATTCAGGTAATGATGTTCATTAACTTCACCGGAGCAGCAGCTGATTCTCTAAAATCAAAGTACCGTGAAGTTGCTACAGCAAACAAAGATCAAAGTATTGCCTTCCTTGTTGGTGATGCTGAGAACAGCCAAGGCGCTTTCCAGGTTATTATTTTTCAGTTTGTTTTTCAATCATTTTCTCCTGCCAATGTTTACACATCTCTAAGCTAATTTTTTAATTTGCATGTATTGGTTTAACAGTACTTTGGACTCGAAGAGAGCCAAGTTCCCCTCATCATCATCCAGACTCCTGATAGTAAGAAGTATTTGAAAGTCAACCTTGAGGTTGACCAGATTGAATCATGGGTGAAGGACTTCAAGGTTTCATTCTCTTTTGCAATCATTCATGCAAGCTTTATGTAGAAGTAGGCATAATCAATTTAAACCTAACCAAAGAACATGACTTCTTCAGGATGGAAAAGTTGCTGCCCACATAAAATCTCAACCAATTCCAGCTGAAAACAACGAACCAGTGAAGGTTGTTGTTGCTGAGAGCCTTGATGACATAGTTTTCAAGTCTGGAAAGAACGGTGAGCACATTTGAAAACTCTAATAATAGTCGTTTCAATTCCATTACAAAACAAAAACTAATAAAAACATCAATTTATCTATCAGTGTTGATTGAATTCTATGCACCGTGGTGTGGACATTGCCAAAAACTTGCTCCAATCTTGGACGAAGTGGCTTTGTCGTTCCAGAACGACCCAACTGTGATCATAGCAAAACTTGTAAGCCTCTCTTCTTTTTTTGGGTCTACGTTTATTCCAGTCCCACTGGATTGAGTTAACTGTGTCCGTGTGTGTGTTCAGGACGCAACCGCAAATGATATCCCAAGTGATACCTTCGATGTGAAAGGCTTCCCGACCATTTACTTCAGGTCAGCGAGCGGAAACGTTGTAGCGTACGAAGGAGATAGGACAAAGGAAGATTTCATAAGCTTCATTGAGAAGAACAGTGAGAAGAAGACAACTTCTCATGGAGAAGAGTCTATTAAGATTGAGGAACCGACGAAAACCGAGGAAACAACGGCCGCAAAGGACGAGCTGTAAAAAAAAAAAAAGTCTTGAGTTTTGAGTAGGAGCATTTCTCTTCTTCTCCCTAACTATAATATCCATCAGGAGTTTTTATTTTCTATATTTTTAAATTACAGCTTCTTCTTTTTCTGCCATTGGAACTAAAGTCTCTCATTAATAAAAGTTTCATAATAATCATCTAATTTGTTTGATGTTTGAGCATATAGTTGGTGAGATGGTATATGGTTCTCCGATATTATTGGTATATGGTTCTCTGATTTGATTTGATTGATATCTATATCGTGTTCAACTTGTAACTAAATAACTAATCCCACGAGATATTGTATGACGCTACTTAGATGCGATGTATTAATTAAATGACTATATGTCCTTTCCAGCTTTAATAACATAACAATGATGTCAATATTTTCAGTGGAGAACGTTTTATAATAGTGATGTCAATAATATAACAAACCATAAACATAAAATCTACACCAATTCGTCCTTAATGAATAAACAAATGGTGAATTATTCTTTCAGTGGTTCCTTAAAGTGATATCGTGGTTCACGTGGTTTTCTTAGTACCTGTTAAGATTTTATTAATTTGGTTCAGATTCTTTTTTTTTCCCTATAAAATGGCACTCTCTATGACTGTTGAAACCACACTCATACAAAGTCTCCATCTATCTTCTTTTATCTTTAAACCAGCAGCAATTATGTCAAACAATCTTCAAGATTCCTTAACCACTTACCCTAAACCGGTTTTAACCAAAGAAGAACAAGAAGTGGAAGAGAAAATGGTGAGCTTGCATGCGGAGAGTATCGTCAACTCTGTGGCTTTCCCAATGGTTCTCAAAGCCGCTTTGGAGCTTGGTGTCATCGACACGATCGCTGCTGCAGGAAACGACACGTGGCTCTCACCGTATGAGATAGCGCTCAGTCTCCCAGCCAAACCCACCAACCCGGAGGCGCCGGTTTTGCTCGACCGGATGCTACGTTTACTCGTCAGCCATTCGATCTTGAAGTGCCGTATGGTTGAAATCAGAGAAAACGGTCGAACCGGACAGATCGAGAGAGTGTATGCAGCCGAACCGGTTTGCAAGTTTTTCTTGAAAGATAGTGACGGCTCTGGTTCTCTCGTGTCTCTCTTCATGTTGCTCCAAAGCCAAGTGTTTTTCAAGACTTGGTAGGTACTCCATTATTCTAAAAAATGTTCTATACAAATTTATCATAAATTAACAAATGAAGATTTTTCTTCACAGGACAAATCTTAAAGATGTGATACTAGAAGGAAAAGATGCATTCAGCTCTGCACACGGCATGAGACTTTTCGAATACATTGGTTCGCATGAACCATTCGCTGAGGTGTTTGATCGTGCCATGTCAGAACCTTCCACTCTGATCATGAAGAAGGTTCTAGAAGTTTACAGAGGGTTTGAAGATGTTAACACTTTGGTGGATGTCGGAGGCGGAACTGGCACCGTTTTAGGTGTAGTCACTTCCAAGTATCCTCATATCAAAGGTGTTAATTTCGACTTGGCTCAGGTTTTAACTCATGCTCCTTTTTATCCAGGTATGTACATAACTACTTTATATTTTTGATAAGTTTTATATTGAAATTCTAACATAACTACTCTTAAGTCTTAAATCTTAAATCTTTTTTGTGTCTATTTTTAATTCTACTAATTATAGGAGTCGAGCATGTCTCGGGAGACATGTTTATAGAAGTTCCAAAGGGAGATGCTGTTTTTATGAAAGTAAGTTTTTTGTGTATATATAAAATAGTTTAATTAAGTCCATTATTGACAAAATAAAATGGTTAAATTATTGACAGTGGATACTACATGATTGGACGGATGAACATTGTATAAAGATTCTAAAGAATTGTTGGAAGAGTCTATCGGAAAAAGGAAAAGTAATCATTGTAGATATGATTACACCAATGGAACCAAAACGTGGCGACTTGTCCTCTAACACTGTGTTTGCGATGGACTTGTTGATGTTAACACAATGCTCTGGTGGTAAAGAGAGATCGCTTTTGCAGTTCGAGAATTTAGCACTTGCGTCAGGTTTTCTTCGATGTGAAGTCATTTGTCTTGCCTATTCATATTCTGTTATTGAATTCCACAAATAGATTTGGAGTTAAATGGGAAATAAAACAATGATTGGTTTGGTGTTTATGAAATTAAGAGCTAAAAACTTTATATTTTACGTATTATACGTAGGGCGGTCTTAAAAAATATGGGGCCCAAGCCAAATTTTTTTTTTTGTTGGGTCTTATAGATAAATTTTAAACTTTGAGACTAAATCATAACATTTCAGAACATTGGAGCACATTTATGCAATAAATTATTTTCAGGAGCTTAATTTTGCAATACAAATATTTTCGGGGCCTAATTCTACAATAAAAATATTTTTAGAGACCTAATTTTGTAATAAAAATTTTGGGGCCCATACCAATGTTTCATGGGAATTGGTGCAAGGTTGCTGTAATTTATGCGAAGAGCTATTTTCTATCATGATTATGTTGAGTGTAATATAATATATAGTTTTATGGTATTGGCTTGTTCTATTTTATCCGTATTTTAAAGATTGTTGTGATTTGGTGGACAGATGGATCCTGTTTAATAATGCACCTGAAATGTATTTTTTATAATGATCGATCATAACATATAATGGAGTCACGGCAATTACTTCCACTCCACTCTGTTCTGATCTGACTTTGTTATCTATCTATTTATCTTATGTTTTTTTCTAGACTAGTTGTCAAACCTCTATAAATATTAGACATAATGAAGAGTCATTGGTTACCATATCAAAAATGGGTCCACTTGGCTTGAGATTTCTCCCTATAAAAATAGCACTGAAGTTTGAGAGTTAAAAAACAACATTCTCAAACCAAACTCTACCTTAGTTATCTATCTTCTTTCAACTAACAACAACTATGTCAACCCATTTTCAAGAGCCCTTAACCAAAGAAGAAGAAGAGGTCAACGAGAAAATGGTGAGCTTGCAAGCGGAGAGTATCGTCAACACTGTGGCTTTCCCCATGGTTTTCAAAGCCGCCTTGGAGCTTGGCGATCGTTGCTGCAGGAAAAGACACGTGGCTCTCACCGTATGAGATAGCGCTTAGTCTCCCAACCAAACCCACCAACCCGGAGGCCCCGGTGTTGCTGGACCGGATGCTACGATTACTCGTCAGCCACTCGATCTTAAAGTGTCGAGTGATTGAAACCGGAGAGAACGGTCTAACCGGAAATACGGAGAGGGGATATGCAGCCGAACCGGTTTGCAAGTTTTTCTTGAAAGATAGTGACGGCTCCGGTTCTCTCTCGTCTTTTTTTATGTTGTGTCATAGCCAAGTCCTTTTCAAGACTTGGTACGTGCTTCCCTATTCGAAAATAAGTCAACTTGCTAAACCAAATTACAAAAAAATGTTATATATAAATAAACCTATCTCTTAAATGACCAATTCAATATTGTATATATATTTTAATTTGATAGGACAAATCTCAAGGATGTGATACTAGAAGGAAAAGATGAATCCAGCTCTGCCCACGACATGACAATTTTTGAATACATTGGTTCGGACGAACGATTTGCTGATCTTTTTTCACAGGGCAATGTCGGAATCTTCCATATGGTCATGAAGAAGGTTGTAGAAGTTTACAGAGGATTTGAAGATGTTAACACTTGAGTGGATGTAGGAGGAGGAATTGGCACCACACTAGGTCTAGTTACTTCCAAGTATCCTCATATCAAAGGTGTTAATTTCGACTTAGCTCAGGTTTTATCTCATGCTCCTATTTATCCAGGTACATAACTACTTATATATATATATATATGTGTGTGCTAATATAAATAATGTACCTCCTAATTAAACCTATTGTTTTTGTTTAATTCTACTAATTAATTATAGGAGTCGAGCATGTTTATAGAAGTTCCAAAGGGAGATGCCATCTTCATGAAAGTAAATATTTGTGTACATAGTATTTTTATTTTTCAAGGTTATTTAAGTATACTATTTCTGAAATAATTTGTTTTAATTATTGACAGAGGATACTACATGATTGGACGGACGAACATTTTATAAAAATTCTAAAGAATTGTTGGAAGAGTTTAACGGAGAAAGGGAAAGTGATAATCGTAGAGATGATTACACCAAGGAACCAAAGCGTGTGACTTATCTGCTAATACTGTGTTTGCGATGGACTTGTTAATGTTTACACTATGCTCTGGTGGTAAAGAGCGATCTCTTTCGCAGTTCGAGAATTTAGCATTTGGATCAGGTTTTGTTCGATGTGAAATCATATCTCTTGCTTATTCATATTCTGTTATCGAATTCTTTTTTTTTTCATCTATAACTCTCCATATTTCTAAAGCTAAAAGATGGATTATCACACAGTAGTAGTAAACTGCAAATTTCAATTTTCATTTACTGTTTTAACTTTTCCGGTGAAATTAAGAAAGAATGGAGAAAGTCGATGTGTCATCAATAAATAATAATTGACTTCAATCTGTAAACTACACGCGTCTTAATGCATGGCACTAAGTATTAAGTGTGGATTCCTGAAATCAATTCTCTCGACCTTTTGTTATCTATCTATGATTTTCTACCAACAAAAACAAGAACAATGGCAAAACCATTTACATGAATCCTTATCCTTTCGTGAAAATAAATTAAATATTAGACATAATCTTGGGTCATTATATTGATCACCAAATCAAAAGTCGGTCCACTTGGCTTGACATTTCTCCCTATAAAAATGGCCCTAAGTCATGTGAAAGTTAAAACCACTTTCTCAAACCAAACTCTATACCTTGGTTATATATCTATCTTCTTCAATCTTTCAACCAATTGCAACAACGATTATGTCAAACCATCTTCAAGAACCCTTAACCACTTACCCTAAACCGGTTTTAACCAGAGAAGAACAAGGAGTGGACGAGAAACTAATGGTGAGCTTGCAAGCGGAGAGTATCGTCAACTCTGTGGCTTTCCCCATGGTTCTCAAAGCCGCCTTGGAGCTTGGCGTCATCGCCACGGTCGCTGCTGCAGGAAATGACACGTGGCTCTCACCGTACGAGATAGCGCTCAGTCTCCCAACCAAACCCACCAACCCGGAGGCGCCGGTGTTGCTGGACCGGATGCTACGATTACTCGTGAGCCACTCAATCTTAAAGTGCCGTATGATTGAAACCGGAGAGAACAGTCTAACCGGAAATACGGAGAGGGTATATGCAGCCGAACCGGTTTGCATGTTTTTCTTGAAAGATAGTGACGGCTCTGGTTCTCTCTCGTCGTTGTTCTTGTTGCTCCATAGCCAAGTCCTTTTCAAGCCTTGATACGTATACTTCCCTATTCGAAATAAAACAAATGTTCTATTTTATAAACCTATCGTAAATGACCAGTTGAAGATTTTTTTTGTTTGAAGTAACATAGGACAAATCTCAAGGATGTGATACTAGAAGGAAAAGATGCATTCAGCTCTGCCCACAACATGAGACTTTTCGAATACATTGGTTCGGACGAACAATTCGCTGAGATGTTTCAAAAGGCAATGTCGGATTCTTCCACAATGGTGATGATGAAGGTTCTAGAAGTTTACAGAGGATTTGAAGACGTTAACACTTTGGTGGATGTAGGAGGAGGTATTGGCACCATACTAGGTCTAGTTACTTCCAAGTATCCTCATATTAAGGGTGTCAATTTCGACTTAGCTCAGGTTTTAACTCATGCTCCATTTTATCCAGGTACAAAACTACTTACTAGTTACTATAATATATGTTGTGCTACTTTTAATAACTAATTAATGTGCCCCCAAACCTTTTTTCTCTTGTTTAATTCTACTAATTATAGGAGTCGAGCATGTCTCCGGAGATATGTTTATAGAAGTTCCAAAGGGAGATGCCATTTTCATGAAAGTAAGTTTTTTTTTTCATCTTTCAAGTTTAATTAAGTCCATTAATTATTGACAAAATAAAATGGTTAAAATTATTGACAGAGGATACTACATGATTGGACGGACGAACATTGTATAAAGGTTCTAAAGAATTGTTGGAATAGTCTACCGGAAAAAGGGAAAGTGGTAATTGTAGATATGATTACACCAACGGAGCCAAAGAGTGGTGACTTTTCCTCTAACATTGTGTTAGATGTTAACACAATGTTCTGGTGGTAAAGAGAGATCGCTTTTGCAGTTCGAGAATTTAGCTTTTGGATCAGGTTTTGTTCGATGTGAAATCATTTGTCTTGCTTATTCATATTCTGTTATAGAATTCCACAAATAGATTCGGATTTTACCAAGATAAAACAATGATTGGTTTAGTGCATCCGTAAAATGAATAAATTATGCGTAGTTTTTTTTTATGATTTGATTGCAGGTAATAATATAGTTTTACGGTATTGACTTGTTCTATTTCTCGTTTTCGAGAATGTCGTGTGATTGTAAAGTATCAACCGGGTGTAACAATTTATAATTGTGATAAATGTGTTTTGCTAATTGTATTAGGTTTGTAGTTGAGACATTTAAGAGCATGATCAATGCAAGGGGTGCTTATGAGATGCTTAGCATATATTTAATTATTAAAGTTGGTTTAAGCACCTATGTTAAGCATTCTTTTTTGTCACTGTTCCAATGGGAGAATCTTATTAAATGTGCTTAAAATTTTTTAAAAAATTTATTGGAGGATTCCATTTAGTCCTTTCTCTACGCTCTCCAGGCGTGTCTTCACCGAAGCTTAAATCTTCAGTGCATTGAGTACTAAACATAGGGACTTGGGATGATCCAAGTTGTACAGTAGGGTTTACAGTAGAGTCGGTTTGGGGATCTTCTTGACTGGACAACAGGTCAACGAAATTGGGGCCATGACTAAATGGATTCATAAGGTAATGGTGTAGAAAGAGGATAAGAAACAAACTGGAGCAAATGTGTTTAAGAGATGGTAAAAGAATGATGAAGAAGCTGATAAGAAAGAGGAAAAATGTTTTGTTTTCCGAGAAGAGCAGAAAGAGAACAGACTGTGTTTTCAAAGAATAAAATAATAAGAAGAAAAAGAAGAAGAAGTGGGTTTAAATGGTGAAAGGAAGCAGTATTTGACATGTATCTAACTTATTCATCACATTTATTACTAAACACACATTAACAAATGATCACATCCATTCATCACAATCTCAACCATATTCCTAAACCCAACCAAGTAATAAAAACAGAAGCTAGTTATTGTGTTTACCCGTGGTAACATAAGAAGCAGGTGAATAAAAAACTTTGTAAAGTAGATAAAGAAGCAATGATCACAAGACATTGTGGACAACAACATAATAAACCTTCATGAATTCATTAGAGTGAATCATACAAAACCTGATCAGGTATTTTAAAACGCAACGCATACACAATGTCTGTTGTGCTCAGATCAACAGCACAAGTCAGACTCAAACTTGGTAATTAATTTGTTTAAACAAAAACAGTAAGCCTGCTAGAAAACTACAAATCTCTATGATCCAAACTATAGCTTCAGATATTCATAAACTGATCATTGATTACTTATCAAACCAAATAATCTAGGAAACAACAACACAACTGTGAAAAATCACATGAGACACAATTCTTGCTTCTGCAGAGAGATTCAAGCTCAATCCTTAATGAAGCTGAAGCATGTGATTTGGCAACTCAAGCATCATAAAAAACAAAACTTTAACCAATTACTACTACTACTCATTCCAAGTTCCAAATTTTAACAATAACAAATATGAAAGTTGTAATTTTCTCATTTCCTCAGGGTAAATGAGTAAACTTTAGAGCCAATCAAGCAAGATCCAATCAAGGGCAATTGTGATTTACCTTTGGGGATGGTGAGAGCAGGTTGCGAAGAGCAAGAAGACGCTGAAACGGCTTAGGCCTCTGTGAGTTGGGAGTCCGACTTTTATCTCTGCCGTGTGCTTCGCCATACGAGATACGCCGATCTGGCTTCTAAATTTGAGTTGGAATTTGCAGTGAATCAGTTGTTGCAGTGTGGAAAAATTGGAGAACCGAATGGATTCGAGACTCTAATTTTGACTTTTTGATTTAAGCATCAAATAAACCAAAAGTGTAAATATGTTTTGTCCCAGAGAGAACTTGACTACTCTCTGACTTAATTCTCCCGGAAGATCTGCTTCTCCGATCTACCAACAACAAATCAATCTACGAACTGCAAAGCAAACAAAAAAAAAGCAGATATAAAAAAATGGAGGAGTTAGAATGAGTGACACGTGCACTTTAAGAATCGATTATTAAGTATCCCAAATAAGAATCAGTTCTTAAAAAAATTAGTATTTAATCTTTAATTTATATAAGAAAACACTTAAGAAACCCATTTAAGCACCTCCGTTGATGATGCTCTAATGGGTCTACACAGGACAAATATTGCTTGGAATTCTTCTTTTGTTACTTGTCCGACAACAATTCTATAATGTTTTTAAAGTAAGGTAATAAGGAAAATCTTGTTTTGCAAGGAAGTTTTATTAAGGACCACTCTTGTGAATAATGTGTGTAAATTCATACAAATAATTATTCCCTCTGATTTTGATTACAAGGTTTGAAGATTACAAATCAATGATTGCATCGAACGAACCCGTTATTACTTTAGATACTTTCTTATTACATGCCATAGACCATGAGAAAGAATCCACTTCACATGCTAGACTTGAGATCCTCTAACTGAACCAGAGGCTTCCATGATGGGTTTCGAGGAAGAAACGTATCCTTCAAAATCACACACAAAAAACTCACCAATTCAATAACTTCAAAAATCCAGAAACTTCGATTAGATTCTTAAAAATTACGCACCGAAACATAGGAACAGGTAGGGAAGACGGAGATGGAGTGAGAAGAAGCGTGTTCGAAAGCAGCGACGCAGAGATGAGAAGCTAAACCTAATCCTCGTTTGGATGAAGGAACATAGGTATGGACCAGATCCATTACTTTTCCGTTGTTTCTCATCTTGTATTCTATGAAAGCTTCGTGATCCTCCGTCTCGAATCTCTGTTTCCCCTGATTCCACACTATCTTCGGTGGCTCAACCGCCGTTTTCGCCTCCGATGTCGCCGCCGTGTTCGTCATAACCGTATATAATAAAATGTGAAATCGAAGAAGAAAATATGTTTCTTATCTAAATTCTTCCCATTGTTTGTTTGGGCCTTTTAATGGGCCTTCGTTTGGACCTTTGATAGTATAGCACCCAATAAGTTGCAACTTGCAAAAGAACAAACATTAGGATTTCAATTTTTCAACAAGGTAGCTACTAGCTGGTAGTAACATAGCAAAAACGACCATTCTAGTTTTGAAGTAAAACCATCCATCTTCTCTGGATATTATTGAGCTTACAATGGAGTCATATGAGCAGTTTCGTCTAAGAAGAGGCAGCCGAAAACATAATTGAAGAAATCTCGGCCTTTAACGATACCTCTTCCATCTATGGTTTCCATGTCGTATTTGCAAGCCCTCATGCAGTCAGGACAATATGTAACCTGTGTAGCACAATACAATCATGGTTAAGAGAACTTTTCAATTTCCAAGAGTTTGTTACAACAATTATATGTCAACGTAGTTTTAGTGACCAACCTCCAAGATTTTTGGCTCGAATGAACTATCGAGCATTACATCTACTCCGTAAATGGCTCTAGATTTTGGGGATTGCATCTCTGGATGCGCTTGAGCTGCCGCCTCAAACACTGCTCGTATCATTTGTTTTACTTTCTCATGGATATCCATCCATATAACTATTGAGAGTTGAATTGTGTTATTGATAAAAAAAAATGCACAGAGATATATATAATATGGAGGAAGGAAACCTAAATGTAGAGTATACCGTTATGTTCTTGTTCAAATTCTATCACAAACTCTCCAGTGGGCTTGTGATTCAACTTCCGACCACCATAGTTCTGAAACGCGTAAGAGAATGGACATGGAAAACGGAAAACGTGAGTTGTTGTCGCAATCTTTACAAGAACTGCAGAATCATTATGTGGAAAGAGTGTTCTTAAGAAATACCATGACAGTGAAGTGAGTTTCATATTCAAAGAAACTGTGCTTTTCCAATGAATATGGATTGTTAGACAACCTAACCTGAAATCGAACAAGTAGGATTGGCACATATGTTGTTTATCCAAAATGAGTAAAATAATCGCTTATATTGGCTGTGATGAAGTATTAAAATAAGCATTACCCAAAATATCTCTGTTAGGTAAATCTCCAGCGGGTCAATACTCCGCACTAGGACAACGTATCGCAGATCAAACTTTTTCCCCTTGAACAAAGCAGGGTGCTCTATATACTTCTGGCAGATCTTGGGACCAGTTTCCATCATGCGGATGATAGCAGATACATTATCGGTTATACTTGTGTCTATTGTCCTTGCCATGTTCCATGGTTTCAAGATCCACAAATTGTTCATTTGATCACGTTTACGTACACAATAGTCTCCAATAAACTGGGACAACTGTGTCTCAAGATTATAAGTAGGTTGTAACCATTTTGGAGACCCATAACCCTGTAACATAGAGATTAGAAAACTAGTTAATAATGGTGCTGTGATAATCATGTAGTATAATCTGCTAAATTTACCATTTGAATAGTCTCTGCAAGATGATGCTTCATAACAAGACAAGCCTCAAAGGGAAACTGGTTTATGTATTGGTCATCTGTTAATCCTACCACCTTTTTAACCTCCTCATCCACCTGCATACTCGTCCATATAATGTCTGCATCTTTTGGTTCATTTGCTGCGAAAAGGCAGGTGACACAACTCAGAAACACACAAAAAAGCTCAGGATTGTTTAGTATGTCTATCCTAAATGAAAACTAGGAATATACAGTATCATGAAAAATGGATCAAACCACATACTGAGCACAAACTCTGGTCGTGTCAGAAATTCTTCAACTTGAGGTAGATCCGTGTATACCAGCAAAGGAGACCCATCACTGTGGCGTATGCTTGGGGAAACTGAAGGGTTGGAAGGTAAAGACTCAACAGCTTTCGGCTGCAGCTTTTGTTGGTATTTCTCAAATTCCTAGGAAATCAATAACAGGGAATCTGTTAAATTAACAAAATTCTCGGTAGGAAATGAGACAACAGGAAGTCTGTTAATGAACAGAAAGCTAAAGAGAACACTGGGGAAGTACATGGATAAAATATTTCTCAGGAGTTTGAAACCAGGCTGTGAGCCTGGCAGACCGCTGTTTGTCCTCCCCAATACCAGATAGAAAATCACGATTGCACTCATCACGTTTTTGAATATTTTTGATTGGCCACATTACTGAATAGCTGGAACATAGAAACCCAAATAAACATGTGCATATGTCAGAAACACAAATAGTAATATTGTAGAAAATATTTGCACACACAATGTGCAAGCCCTCATCAAGAAGCGCATGTCAATTCACATTACACTTTTAAACTACACCAAAGTAATACGTGTTTACATCACATAAGAATTAAATTCAAAACGTTAAGGTGGAGCAATGCAGGAAAAATTGAAAAATATATACCTCACAGCAGACTCTAGTTTCCCAGTAGGCATGAAAAGGAAAGGAGCCACTTTGAAATTGGGTTCATCGCTATGTCTCAAAGCTGAACCCAATTCATCCATCACATACCTGCAAAAGAAGATATCATTGCGCCACTCACAGTCAGCAACATCCAAAAACACACAAAATTCTTACACAGCATTATATTTCTATATCGATGCGCCTAAAACTACAGACAAGACTATCCAGAAACTCTTTGATTCCCCCTCTTAATTCTAACCTTTTAGGAACCGGACTAGCATCAAATGATCATTCCATATATATAGAAACTTTGCACATATAACCACAACAAACAAGACCTCTCTCAATCAAATTAATGAAGGGTTGAGAAACAAATGCTAAGGTTAGGGGTGAGAATACATTTTAAAAGTGAGAATGGTCATTCTGATATACAAAGAGTGGTAGCTTCTACTACTTTTGGTGATTGGATTAGAATCGTCACAAATATCATTAAAAAATCTTGCATTAAATTCGGTAATGTGTTTCTCTAATTTATCTATTTAAATGAAAAATGTTAGGATCCTTTAACTAGTATATACAAGCAGCACAAAAGCATCAAAGATTCGGGAGGCTTTTCTTATGTCAAACAAATCCACCACAGTATTTCTAATATAACAGAAAAGAGAAACATTGCATACCACAAAGAAGTTTCATCAAGCTTTTCCTCATCTGCGAGGCGATAATTCATCACATACAACCACATAGCACCAAGAACACGGTCAACAAGGTTATCCTCAGGATTCGGCTCAGGAATGCGTGGTTGAAGCATTGAATCAACAACGTGCTTTCCATTTTCAATTATTTTAGCTGTATCAACGCCATTCAACAAAGAAAGGTTTGGGAGAAACTCAAGAATCTCTACAGCATCGTTTCCAAGAGGTCCAGGTATGTCAACCTACAAACAAGAAGTAGCATTTCAGCATACATATGTTTTAGTTAACCCTGTACTATAACCCCAATTTGTATCTGAAAATGTAATGACAACTCCCAACAATTACTTCTAAGGAAGACAGTGAAGGGAAGAGCTTCAAGACTTCAAGTAGTTCTCCAGCAGAATTCTGATTCAACGGGTTTCCACGGATATTTAATTCAGATAGCAATGGCATCTCGTGCACAGAGAATGCCTGAAAATGAAGAAAGAATAAGTAGATAAATCAGACTTTTTTGGGTGAGAATAATATGTAGGATTCTATAAGATACCAAATTGCAACATATATGTTCGTCAATGATTGTTGTCTTTTCAATCAATAAACTACACTCCCTGTCTCTTTGAGAGGAAGTAAGGGGACAAAACTGACCTTATTGACTAGATTGTGTATTGACCGGTTTGAAAGGTCAAGTGAGGTGACATTGCATAAGGGTTGATCCTGCTGCACACAACCAGGATTATCCTTCCCAAAGATGTCTCCACAGAAACCAAGTGCCCAAACTCCGTAATTAGCGGTAAAACACGAGTTGTAGATTTCCATACTTGGAAAGGCTTGCAGTATTTCGTCAGCCATACAGCGTTCACTGAAAAGCATATAAATACATGAGAAAACTAGTACATAAACCCACCATCCATATGTTTTTTAAATGCATGTTTACCTCTTCTGAAGAACAGGATTGTCATTCAGCCACAAAGCCTTTAAATTCTTAAACTTCATAACTTCTTGTATAACTACATCCGCACTCTCAATTTTGTTCCCGATAAGACTAAGCGCTACTAAATCCTACCAAAAAAATTGACAGCAACACAACAAAGAAGCTTTAGAATCTAGCATTTGAAGAATTCATTATATAAATATGAAATAAACCTTCACCATCTAAATTAAAGTCTAGCATGAAAGTATTGAAGAAGAAAAAAGATCTATAGACGTGCCTGAAATTTACTAGGTAACTTCAATGACACCAAAGAGTCATCAACTAATCCAAGACCCTCCAACTCCAACCATCTTAGAGAGTCATCTCCTCTATCTGCTGCATAACTAATTTCATTCTCAATTATCTGATCAACAGAGAGTTCCTCATCATTCTCTGCCACTTCTTCTTCTCCAGCATTTTCCTCTACGTCAGTATCAACACCCATCAGAGAAGCCATCCTCTCAGCTAATCCCGGAATTTTCTGAAGCTAAAATTAGCCAAAAAAAAACAAAAAACAGTTTGAATTATACTCTCAAAACCACTAAGATGTAGCAAAACATGAGGAAAAAATTGAAAATTACTCCAGCTTGTAACTTTTTTTGTAACAATCTTTCCGAACATTTTACTGGTAATTAAGGACTTGTTATTTTTCAAACTTGTACCATAAAAATGAATTATTTTTTTGTTTCAAGTAAAAATATTTAAAACAAACAAAGCTTCAATGTGCAATCCAAAATTAATTTGGTGTTAGAAGACAGACCTGGTTATAGGCATCAGGAAGACGAAAAGTCCAGGCGTGATCGACAAGGAAGACGTCAGAATCTTTAGGCATAGATTCAGAAGTGAGGAGAAGCTTGCGTCGGCGACCATCTTCAATCTGAAAGTAAGCGCCACCATCTAAAGTATCGGAAGCAAGTTTCTGGAAGAGGCGTGGGTACAGTTTCGGTGGCAAACCAGAAGCAGCCAACAGTATTCCATGAACCTCCACGAAATCATCCAAGCTCTCGATTTTGCTCATTTTACTCAGCTCAGGGTTTTGCTAAGGTTTAGCTGCGGCGAAGGGAAAAGGAAAGGAAAAAGTAATTCAAAAAGTAATACAAGAGAGGACTTGAGGGATTGTGATTGAGATTGAGATTGATTGGTTTAGTATGTGTAAACCGGGAATGTACCGGAATTTGTTTACATGTTTATCAACAGAATTAATAACAGTTAATTAGTCCCCATTTCAAATTTCTTTTTCATCTTAGATAAAAGCTTCCATCTTCTTTCTGTGCAACATTCAAACCTCTAACAAAACCTCTACTAAATAGTTTTAATTTAATCCAAAAGTTTTATTTTGTACTTTTGCATTGGAGACTTTGGAGTAACTTTTAATTTTTATATTTGGATTATAAAGTGGATTAATGTAAGTTTAACATCTTGCTTTGTTGTAAATTTTTCGAAATTCTTGATTCTTTTCTCTATCAAAGCAAAACAACTCTATCTTTTGATAGAAACATCAAAGACATTATAAAGTTAACTTTTTTTTGTAATGAAAAAAGGTCAAAATAATGAAGAACAATAAAAAGAGGTCCTACCGGGAGTCGAACCCAGGTCGCTGGATTCAAAGTCCAGAGTGCTAACCACTACACCATAGAACCTCAGATGCCTATTATCTGCATTTGTTATATTTATATTCTTGACAACAATCCGAAGATCATGCTAACTTTAATAATCACAGATTCACAGTATGAATCATTAACAAACATCACATAGAAGAAACTTACTAAAAGAAGATTGAAATCTTTAGAAAAATCATTTATGGAAAATCCCCTGAATACACTAGACATAACATTGTAGATTTTCTTTTAAACTACAAAGGATTCAAAATCTGAAAAAGGAACAAAGAGGTGTTAAACCGTTAAAAGGAGCTTTTAAACCTAACATATGGCCTCTGCCTATGCCCAAAGTTAATGCTAAATCGCCAGATGTATCCCATCTTTACTTCTTGTGAATACCGTAGCAAAACCATTGCGATTCTTCTCAGAACTCCCTCGGTTTGATGAAACTGGCACTGAAACAGCTGCGGAAGAAGAAGATGAAGATAAAGATGAAGATGTTTCTTTGGTTGGTTTGATGGACTCAGGATGATTTCTTGCCATGAATGTTTCGTTCTTGTGAGCCTTCCAACTCTCTGAGCTGCTGCTGCTGCTTACACCATTTGCAACCATAGGAATGCTCGCTGTATCGATCAAGAAATCTTCAAGTGTTGCAAGAGATTGCAGCTGTTTTCCCAATGAAGCTATTGTTTTCTGACAATTCGCAAGTTTTCCTGCAGCTGTTTCTATGTCTTCCTGCCATATATAGTCAAGTTTTAGTGGAAAAAGGATTATGATGGAACGCAGAGCCAAAGTTTACTAAGACCTAAATTTTGGAGACATACCTGTTTGATCTTGGGTTCTATAGTTTCGTTCTTGATTGCGTTTTCTTGATGGAGAGAGACCTCTTCTTCAAGAGCCTCACATTTTCTCCTAAGCTCATCAGAAGTTAACCTCTCCTTTCTCATGTCTTCTTCCAAAGATTCGATCTTTGCGGATTTAGTCTTTGCTTCTGCTTCCAGGGCGTTGATTTGAGATTCCACTTCTGCTTTGAGTTCGTTAACCAGTTTCATCTCCGTTTGTATCTCCTCCAGCTTCATCTCAATTTCTTGCAAACAAACTTGAGATTCTTTATATTTATCTTTGATTATGTCAAAAGATATTTGCAACTCAGCTTTCTCAACCTCCATCTTCTCCAACTTATTTTCCAGCTCCATTTTATCACAAGTAATAGTTTCGAGCTCAAATCTCAATGTGTTCTCCACTTCTATGTTACATTTAACTTCACTTTCGAGCTCATCTTTCTCCGCTTCTAACTTCTTCAACTTCTCTTCAAGTTGCTTAGTTCGGGAAGTCAATACTTCTATTTCAGCAGCCAAAGAGCTCTCGGCCTGAATAACAGCCTCTTCTATGTTACATTTAACTTCACTTTCAAGGTCATCTTTCTCCGCTTCTAATTTTCCCAACCTCTCTTCAAGTTGCTTATTCCGGGAAGTCAATACTTTGATTTCAGCAGCTAACGAGTTCTCTACGTGAACAACAGCCTCTTGTCGATTACATTTAACTTCATTTTCAAGCTTATTTTTCTCTGCTTCTAACTTCTCCAACTTCTCGTCAAGTTGCTTAGTTCGGCAAGTCAATAAGTCTATTTCAGCAGCCAACGAGCTCTCTACTTGAACAACAGCCTCTTCTCTATTACATTTAACTTCATTTTCAAGCTCATTTTTCTCCGCTTCTAACTTCTCCAACTTCTCTTCAAGTTGCTTATTCCGGGAAGTCAATACTTCAATTTCAGCAGTCAACAAGTTCTCTGCGTGAACAACAGCCTCTTCTGTAACTGATTCAGGTCCACTCTTACCGTTCTCATCTGCTGTCTCAGGCAATGCTAAAAGACGTTCCATCTCAAGAAAATCACCCATGAGATCAATTTCAATGGAAGAAGAAGTTCCCTGAAGGCTTCTTTTCTCACTCAACCATGAGTCAGAGCAGCTCATCTCCATTCTTTCCCCTCCATCCGAATGACTATCCGTAGATTGATGATCGTTAAACGAAGCTGATGATTTAGCCAACATCCGAAGCTTCCTGCACTCAGCCTCGAGTTTCGCCACTTTCTTTATGCTATCTAACTGCTGCTTGCTGGCGGTTTCAGCTGCTTGGGTGCTCAAATCCCTCTCGATCGTTCTGATCTCTAGCTCTTCGCATCGCACAAGAAGCTCGTGTCTCAACATCACGTTTTCGTTTGCCACAGATTCCGCCATTTGGCTAAGCTCCTCAGATTTTCTTGCAGCTTCAAGAATCTGATTCTCGAGACTGGTTTTAGATGATTGAAACTCCTGCGTTCTCTCGATCACAGCATCTTGAATTCTCTGTTCTTGTTCATCTCTTGCTTGCCTTAACTGTCTAACACACTCCTTTAAAGCTCCATCGAGATGGCTTACTCTATCTTCCAACACTCTATTCTTATCATCAGCAGCCTCAAGCTTCTCCTTCACCTCAACCACTTCATTCTCAGCTTTCTCCCACCCTTCACAAGAGCATATTTTCATTACAAAACTCGCAAAAATCATAATCAAAAATGCAGAAACAAAAAGATCGATACCAGCAACAGCTTCTTCAGCGACTTTGACATGTTGCTTCACCAGCTCATCTTTAGCACTCACATTAGCAAGAGCAGCTGAGAGTTTCTCAGTTAAAGTCTTAATGCTATCTTTCAAATCGTCATTTTCATTTTCTACTTCCAAAGAAGCCGTTGGTGATTGTATCTCATCATCATGAGACTCCACTGTGCTCTCAGGCTTAAGAAAAAAAAAAAAACACTCATCATAATTATCTTTTAGACACAAAGAACATAGATAAGAATAGAAAACCAAAAAACCAATACTGTTCTGATCCCTTACTTGAATTTCACAATCCTTGTCAGGTTCTGATTCACCAAAGCTTATCTCCATTTCCAGTTTCAAAGATCACAACAGTCTTATTGAATCAACACATAACAGTTTCAGGATCTGAAAAAAAAAAAAGAGAGAAAACACACATATTTGATGAAATGTATTCAAAAAAGATACAAACTTTGAGAATGAAGAAAACTCAACCAATCACTTAACATGCAAGAGAAGAGAGAATCTTGAAGAACCCAATCATTTATCTTAAACTGATAGAAAATGAATAAAATGAAACTGATTTTGTCTTTATCGTAACAAATGTGCCATTTTTTTGTTCCAGATGTCCGTAGAGAAAGCTACAAAACAAATACAATTCTTAAACGTTACGTACATTTCAATTTTCGAACTCATTACTTCATTCATCCACAAAAATAAAGCATCTGAGGCATAAAACAAGGAAAAAAATTGAAAAAAAAAACAAATCCGAAGTTATGTATTAGTGTTTAAGTATATTATCAATCTTCCTCTGAAGAAACGAAACTCTAAAAACAAGTCACGCCTTAAGAACATTGAGCTCTCCAGAAAACACAAAGTAGTTTTAAGGAAAATAAAATTCGGAAAACTAACAAAGCAAGAGAATTAAATACCTTTGTCAGATGTTTGGGGACTATCTGAAGAACTTTGAGATCCGAAAATGCGACAATGGAAACAAGAAGCAGCGATTAAACAACAAACAAATTTTAAAAAAATAAACAGAAGAAGAAGAAGAAGCTTTGGTTTGTCTGGGAACACTATTACGATTTTTACAGCGACAAGGCAGAGAGAGAGAGAGAATTCTCTTTATCTTGTTTTTTGCTATTTTTAAATTTCTAAAATTTTAAAACATTTTTTCTTCTTTAATTCAAAAGATAGAGTGGGCATGTGATCCTCTGTATGTGGAGCTGTGAACTCTAAACATTAAAATCTTACTTTTCAGCTTTTTTTTGGAAAATAATAAAAAAAAAATTGTGTACAAATATAAACGTAGCTTCTATAAATTATAAAATTAGTACTACTCAAATTTAAAATGTTGACTTAATATGAAATTCTTCTATACGAGTTTCAAAACATAACTTGCCTGTATTTACCGCCCGTGAATTATCATAGAATTATTGTTCTGTCTTCACTTGCATTATTCTTGGTGTGAACTGAGAACTGATGATGAAATCATGAAAAATTAAATTAAGTTTTTGCATAATTTTTATTGTTTACTAAGAAAATAAAATACTAATTTAGAAAGCCGCTGCTCAACTTTTGAATTTAAGGAAGTTGCTATTTGAGTATGGGATTAAGAGCTCACGCGTCTCGCTGACGCTGGCCATTGTCTTCACTGAGATACACAATTTATCCGACGGCTGAGATTCCTCCTCCCACTATGCTTCGAATCCCTTCGGCTTTCTCCTTGTTTTTATTCTATTACTACTATTAATTTATACACTAATTTCAATATCGACTAATTTATTAACTCCTACTCTCCAGTTCGTTTTTTCCCTTAAATGTTAGTCGTTGGTAAGTTAGCTTTATTTTCACTCCAAATTACAATTAATAGTCTCTTTCCTTATGTCGTTTATCTCGATTCCCAAAAATTACTAAACTAAAAGCTAGTACAGTTTAACCAGAGACTCATATTTTGACAGATGGATTCTTTTAATTGGCAACAATTGCCTTACTTTGATAAAGGCCCATTAAATTGTATGGGCTTTGCTGAGACCCATAATTCTTCTTTCTTCCCACAAAAATCACATACTGACATACACATCAAAGAGAAAAGACACACAAGTTGTGTAAGAGTTATAAGGCTTAGTAATGTACTTTTAGAAACTGAGTTTTATGTGTTTGCTGTGTCTTTCGAATGCTTTGGAAAAAAGAGTAAAGGAAGAAGAAGAAGATTTTAGGAAGCATATAATTTGGTGAGGTCTTCAGAGAACTCCCTCTTTATTACATCTCTTTTAAGCTTTAGAGCTGCTGTCACTAAGCCTGACTCTGGTGTCCATGGAGATGCCAACAATTTGATCTTTGCTGGTATCTCAAACTTCTCCAATCGTGATTGTTTAGCCGCCTGAAAACACACAGATATTATAAGAAACTGATTAGGGGGACTCAACACGCTGGGTAATGCATTTTCAGAAACCGGCCGATGAACATACCTTGACAAGAGACGCATACACTTCTTTCACAGCTTGTTCTTTTGTGCACAGTTCTTCAAAGCTGGTGAAGTCTATTCCTTGCTTTGAGGCCCAACTTTCAAGTGTTTGTTGGGACGCGACCACAAGAGCCACACAGTAACTGTAGAATGAATCAGCATGAACCATTATGTTTTCAACATAAGGACTTATACTGAGAGCTGCTTCAACCTACCAAAGAAAAGGAGTCTGTTAATAAGCTTATCTGGAGAATTGAGTAAAGAGAAAAGAGAAAGGGAATTTTCGGTTTGAGAAGACTATACTTTGCCCAACGAGACATATTCCCCGTGCTGAAGTTTAACAATATCCTTTTTTCGGTCTATTATCTCAAGGCAGCCATCAGGATGAAATCGTCCTACGTCTCCTGTGTAGAACCACCTCATCCCCTTCTCATCAACCTTTGAACATTCAAGTATATAAAACAGTTAGAGGAAAACAAAACCAATCTCAATAATTAACATTGCTGAAACCATTAACGTTGATTTTCACCATGTACACTTCTTTAGTTTTCTCCTCATTCTTGAAATACCCAAGCGTGATATTTGAGCCACCAATTACAATTTCACCACGGGGCATTGGTGTATCACTGGTTAGATATCCGCCTTCCGCCCAGTCTACTAGCTGAAACAAGATATAAGCATATGATCATAAGAGGCAACGACATACAAATTGATAAACTATTAATAGCTAACAAAGCACTAAAAGTGGACAAATCAGGTAAAGAGGTTACCTTTACAAAGGAGCAAGGAAGTGGAGCACCCACACGGCCAACGGATGTGTCATCAAACTCCGAGAAGGTTCCACCAGCACAAGTCTCTGTGAGCCCATATCCCTGACCGATTGGAGCCCTGAGGAATAACAGAATGTTAGATCATAGAAATGGCAAAGGGGCAAAAACATATTTAGGGGCCACCCTAAAGATTAGAGAGTAGTGAATCTCGAGGAGATATTCAGGGATGCTTTTACCCAACGCATAAGTTAATGAATCTCTGAGTGTCACCAGAAAGAGGGGCACCACCAGAGAGCAAATAGCGAATTTGACCTCCCAAGACTGCACGGATTTTACCGAACACAAGCAGATCCCATAGAAGCTTTTCCAATCCCCAGGCTCCAAACCAACTTCCATTGACTGCAGATAATCGCCGAGCATATGCAAATTCAAACAATTTTTTTGGAAATCCACCCTTTGCGTCAACCTGATGGTCACAAATAGTCAGTGGTTATCCAATTATTAGGTTTTTATTCACAAGGGGATGGAGATAATCTAGCTCATCTTGGTTGCTGGGAGATGACTAGTACATTTAACAACTAGGAGAGCAAAATCTCTACTTTAGCAGTGGATAACCAGCCAAAGAAATTCGATGTATATCAAACATTTACAAACCTTTTTGCGGACACCATCCCGGACACGATCAAGAATGGCTGGAACAGCTGTCATTATAGTGGGCTTTAGTGCTGTGACATCTCCTTTTGTACCCTTTTTTATCTTGTTCGAAGTATCAGTGAGCGTCAATGGAGACCCATATCCAATAGCACTCCCAATAGTAGCCATTACGCTCTACAACAATGATATCACACCGAATTCAAATTCTCTGAAAGTGGAACTACTGAATAAACGCATTGAGCAATAGATTTTTGAGATACCTCAGCTGCTAATTCAAGGATGTGAGCCAAAGGTAAATATGCCATGTATATGTCCCTCTTTCCAAGGTCTGGAACAATTGTCATCACCGCTGAAACTGTAGCTAGGACATTACCATGCGTCATCATAACACCCTACACAATTTGGGAAGTGGGAAAATCAGGTTGAATAATTTTTTACAAAACTAATTACGATTAACTGATAAAATAGTTTCGAGACTCATAGACAACAATCTTTGATTTCTGGAACAACAAGAGTAAGAGTAAAAATGTTTGGAAAATCTACTAACCTTGGGAAGTCCAGTGCTTCCACTTGTATACATTATAACAGCAACATCTGCTGAGAGAGGAAAATTAGGGTTGACTGGGTTTTCGCGGCCAAGCTTCTGAACATTGGCAAATGAAGTCGCCGTCCAAGTACTGTTGACATCAGATGGGAACTCATCGTCCATACATATGACACGTTTCACAGTTTCAAGCTGTTGGCCTATGTCCATGAGCTTTTTGAGTTCTTTGTTACCACATATTACGGTTGTGACCTCTGTCTGCAGAGTAAAAGAAAGGAGATTAGGACCATATGAAAAGGCAAGCATACAAAAATATGAAATATACTTAATCACCCTATGCGATAGGAATATATCATACCTTACCATATGTCCAAAAATATTAGAAATAATTAGAACATAAAGAGGCATAGAACATATCAGAGAGAAGAGAAGCGAGGGGTACCTCATTCAGCGAGTGACAAAGAGCTTCCTCGCCTAGAGATGAATAGATAGTTACCACAGTGACGTTGCGCCTAAAGCAACCCTGTAACATTGAATCACATTAAAATTCACAAATGTGCCAACTGCCAACATTGAATGCAGACTTAAACAGAGAAAACAGAAGAAAATAAACCAAAAAATCACCTGTAAAGAAATGAACCACTCTTCTCTAGTATCTGCAAAAATGGCGACACGTTCTTCCGTCTTATGTCCAATTTGAACCAAACCAGAGGCAAAATCACACACAGCTTCAAGTGTTTTAGCAAAAGTAAGCCACTCGTAGTCACCCAAATGAAGCTTCTCAAATGTTTTGCCATCCTCACTAGTCTCAATCTCTCTAGAGATGAGCTTTCGGGTGCCAAGGAAAAACCTATCGCTGTGAGCTTTACAGGAAATCTCAAAAAGCTCTGGAAGCGTAGAGATATCTTCCCAATGAGAAGTAACAGGATCAGTAAACCTATGATTCCTAATGGCATAACCTGGTTCTCCACCAACATCAACAACAACACCTCTTTTCTTTCCTTTCTTCGACTTCTGAACCATTAGTGTCAAAGCCAAAGGCACAATCACACCAGCTGCATAAGGAATCATCTTCCTGAAGATTTTACTAAACCTTCGCCCAAACAAAGGATTATATAGCTAATGAAAACCTCCTCCTGCAACCAAACCACATTACAATATCAAACAACATAATCAATTTCACTAAAACCAGCAATAGTTGTAATATACGAAACAGATTCAAGTAAATCACATTCGTTGAGTAGAACTCTCTCGTGAACTAAGTATTTATCATTTCGTTTGATCCGTCAAAAAAATGAGTTCAACTTTCAAAAGATCTGAGAAAGAAAAAAAAGCGAGAGTAGAACAAACTAATCAAGCCTTGAAGAGAGAAGAAGCACATTTCCATGAAAATACATTAAGAAATGTGAAGCAGAAGAAGGAAGGAGCATGGAATTTACCGTGATCGAAGCAAAACGAAACTGTCGTGGAGCTGCGAGCTCGGGCTGCAATTTAGAGGACACGGAGCAGGGAGGGGTATAATTGTCTTTTAGCGGAGACGTCGAGAGGACTGTGGAGGCGGAAAGACGAAACGAAGAATTTTGGAAATTAGCTTTTTTTTGTTTTTGCATTATTTAAGGGAAATAAGTCCATACACGTGGAGGAACGTCAGATGCATTTGGGAATGATCTGGACCGTAGGATTGTGTTAGGTCAATCTGACAACGGCCATGCAAATAACCTCTTCCAGTTGGTACGCCCAATCTCATTGCACAAAACGCTCTACTAGTCAATTGCATACCTTTCATACCTAATTTCACAACTAATACAACTGCATTTTAACCTAAAATAAAGAAGAAAATTCCGAGTTTTGGTGAACTTTTAGAAGAATTTTTGTTGAGTTTAGCTAAGTATGATAATGAATTTGACTGGTTGATTATGAAGTCAAGACAGAAACAGAATGAACAACTTTGTATGTTTATTCATTTTGGCGTCGGTCATTAACACTTTAAATCTACACAAGGATTCGTTAATTATTTTGAACGAGATTATAAACATGTATGTATCTAGGAACTCCATCGTTCGAGCATCATATTCCTAAGAAATTATCTGTCTCCGACTTCTTCTGAGTCCCTGGAAATTGAGGGACAACATCAGATTTTGATCATTGGCACTCTGATTAGAATTATGACAATTGAGCATATATTGCATTAGAAAGAAAAGAAGAAGAGAAAAAAGGGTTACTGAGTTTTAAAATTTTCCTCGGTAAAACGTGAAAAAGAGATATGGAGGCTTACAATGGTCTCACTTGGGTTGGTCACTTCTGAAACTGATGCTTCTCCTGAAACCAAACTTCCTTTTTCTGCCTTTGCTGAAATCAAGAAACATGGGAATATTAGTTAGATTTCAAAATCCAAACCAAAAGCAATCAAGAAAAGTGTTGATATATAACCAAACGTGAACAAATTTGAAATGTCTATGATTCTCCATAATATGGAGAAAATCATTTATCGTAAACGATAGATATAGTTAATGGAAGCCTCATGTGTTTATTATGTTCCCACCAGACGGACTCAGACACTAATGAGCTAAATATATCAACTCAAAAGATTGATGTAGCGTTAGAAAAAGACCAAAGCATAATTGAGAAGTTTGCAACACTTAACCAGCTGGAGGATTCAATTTGGTAGATAACTTTTTGTTCTGCTGCTTTGTTGTAGTTTTCTGCTTCTGGGTATTAGCCTTTGCATGTGTATGAGTAACTTCAGGGACGCTGTAGAAAGCAATGATATTCAAGTGGAGTGAACAAAAAAAACCATCAATCACGCAATTTGTTTAATGTAATCAAAGATGCAGCAGTTCAAAGAAAGTTGATTAATTGCAACCCACCTGTTCCGAGAACCAAAAGATTCCGTCTCCTTTCCCAGTATTTCCTGAATGACGAACATTCAAACAGAGAGATGTTACCTATTGTTCTGGTGTCAAGTTCATTTTGGGTTCCAAGATGGTAGCAGTTGAATCATGAATTATAAATTAAGCATTCCATTTACCTGTTGCCCCAAGGACTCATGGCTCAGGGTCTCCCAGCTCTCGCTATCCAAGCAAACCAATTCAACATCCCCATTATCAAAAATAATCTGCAATAAACAATGGTATAATATAAGTATAGCATTTGATCAATGGTTTTTATTCAAATAATGCAACACTCATGGGGACAAATGGACCAAGAGTCATCAACAAAAAAACAGAATAACATGGGCTTCGAAGTCACAGTCATACCTTGTGAGAGTTGCTTTTAGAATTAAACTTCTCAACAGTGCCCGGATAGAAACTGGTAAAAAGAAGACACAAAAACAGATTACAGAAGCTCCAGCATATATTTGGTCGAGTATAAGAAATTTTCTACCATCCATCAGTGGGAGAGAGTAATTTAATCCGCTGCCCAATGATTGCTTCGCCGTGGTTACTGATATCCTGTGGCAATCATTAACTGGTATCACAGGAAGATATGGATAATTATATAAAGATCTAAAATATACTTATGTATTTACCTTTAAAACAGATACTACCCCGGAGTGTTTGGAAGTTGTAACGTTATTCCTTTCACTTGCTTCAGCACTCTCCTTTGAACAAGTACTGTGTCTTTCTAGCTTCTTTATAAGAATTTCCGACTCAACTGTTCTCAGAGATAAGGAATTACAAGGAATCTGTTCTGCCCCCTCTACTGTTTTACACTTTTTTGAAGAAGCATTCTTTTCCTCTCTGGAAGTAGCACTTTTTTCAGGCAATCCCAGATGAGTTCGCTTCCTGCACCTTGTCTTGTTTTTGCTGGCTTCGGTTGAACCAGTGATTGAGGTTTCGATTTGATTGCCCAATATTGGAGGCAAAACTCTATCTTCCAAACCAACTGCTGGGCTATCTTCTTGACACCTCTGATCATGCTTGGAAAGAGTTCAAGTTGGCAGAAACAGGATCAGAAAGAAAGCTTTCATAACATAAGTTAAGCAGGCAAAATGGTAAAAGGATAGTAAAAAAAATCGTTGCAGAATGGATATACCAGGGAGATCTGTGATTGGAATATATGAACTACTCTTTCAATTAAACTTTGTTCCAAAGGATTTCGGGTATGAGACTTAGCCTTATTCTGCGGAGGGCATTCACCAAAATCATAAATGTTTGTTAATGTCACAGACAGACAGACTCACAAGTAGATCAATATTGATACAATGCAGAACTTGCCTGGTTATCTGTTATGCTAGTGGGGCTTAATTTGTACAACGATGATGGCAGCAAAATTGACCGTGGAGCTTGTGGAGAAGTGACCATAATACTATTTAATGTCTTGACAGCTGAGTAACCAATACCAGCTAGAATGTGCAGCCTCTGCAGTTCAGAGCATAATTATGTTAAGCCTAAGAATGGTAAAGAAGCATTTGTGTTATTCAGTGCTAGCATGCCACACTTACTGGAGTTTTACGAGAATCAACAGCATCCTCAGCTCTTTTAATTGCACGGAAGATACAAACCAAGAAAGGGGCAGTTTCCTTGACAGTAAAACCATTATTGTTGACACTAAGTAACACCTGTAAGACTGAGAACAGAGGGCTGCCAAAGGGAATAAGTGAGAATAAAAATTCAAAATGGAACCAACCACGAACAGTAGTAGGAACATAGCAATTACCCACAAAAGCGAGCATAGACATTCTCGTCCCTGCAGTCTTCTGAAGGAAACTCTCGGTCATGTGCAAGAATATGAATTAGGAACACTATCATGTAAGCTGGACTATCAGTGAGTGATTCTCCTTGATCTAAATCCCGACATGCCCGAGCTTCTCTTGTAGCATTGTTGACAAATTCATTGATGTATCTAAATGACTGAACAAAAAAGACAAGAATTTTCTCAGAGAACATAAAGGGTTAAAACAACCGAAATATTCCTTTATTAGAGTGAGAAGTATGAGAAAGTCACATCATCTTGCAGATCTCTGCATGGACTAGACACAGAAAACGAAAAAGCACATGCATATCTACTGGGTATCATATGTCCCGTCAATAGCTTGTGTAATTTGGTGAGAAAAGTCTTGGTAATAAAGGTGTTGGAATCCTGGCAGATGACAAAAGTAAATGGTTAGAAAGACAATCAAAAACCAAGTAAATCCAACTTTCTAAGCATAGATATCCAGTACATGAAACCAAAAGAAGCAATCATAAGCCAGACTGTCCTCACTGCTCTTACATGGTTAACACTACTATAAACACCCTTTTCTTCAGGAATACATCACTATAAACCCAGACCTATACAATAAGAGCTACTTTGGACACTTCCTATAAGCAAGGATAGATACTCTCATAAGTTAAAAAAATGCAGGATGCAGTACGTAGCCAGTAGCCACTATAACAGTCGACTTATGACTTTCCATCACTTAAAACAGATTGAAAAACAACTAATTGAAATTATTAGGCTAATATCCAAGAATTTTTTTAAATTGTTTTGTTGTTGTGCAAGATGGAAGTCACTTTACCTTTCCCATCAAAATGGTAAGACGGAAAATTTCAGGAGAAATATGAAGGTCCCATTTCCTTGAAAGTAATAGAACAGCTTTAGCAGCAGCGAGTCTAACATTAGCCCCTGTGTTCTCGCTACAAATTTCCAGAGAAAATAAGTTCATTCAATCATAAGAGAAGTCAACAAGGATCAGGACTGTACCAAAAAACTGATAATGGAATTGTGAACGCTCATAAAAATTTCGTGTTAAGAGCCTGTATGACATATGATTGATTTGCATAACTATCCAAAAGAACATACCATGATTTGATGCCCTCGTGTCCTTGTGATTTTAATGTTTTCTTCAAAATGTTTAACAAGTCATCGAGTTTCCTTATGACTTGACCATGACGAGGCAAGAAACTTTTCACAAGTGTTTTGAGCCCATATATCTGCCAAAGACAACAATTCAAAACTGAGCATACATCACCCTCATCAGCGGAATTTGAGAACTTCGTTGCACTGATCCCAAATAAAAAATCATAAAATCCCAAGGCTTACACTCAAGTCCTTGTCTAGCTAATAAAGGAATAGCATCATTCTTAACAAATAATGTGATTCTTAAAAATTCTGCAGTAAACCATGAGAATGCTGAACTTCTTCCGAAGTACACAAATTACTGGAAAATTGTTGAGCAGAAGCATTTACCAATGGCCCCACTTGTTTCACTTTGGGTTTAAATGGTATAGTAAATATTCTCAGCAACTAATAAACCCGAAGCAAAAGTAATTCTTTCTCCAGCACTTGCCTTTAGCTTGCAAGAGTTGCAACAACCAGAAGACTGATCACAAGGAGGTTGATTGTCAGATGGTTCCGCCTATGAATATTACCATCAACATTTACAAAAGTTAATAGAAAACAGAGAACTAGCTGGATATCTCCATAATATTTTTGAAGAATAGCACCTTTTGCCACTTACTTGAAAAACCTTGTATAAATAGCTGGTGATATCTTCATATATATTTTCAAATGCCAAAACAGAATATTGCCCAACACACGCCAAAGACTGCAAAGTTGTTGGAATGTTCCGCCCAGCTAGCAGAGAATCTATGAGCATCTGAATAAAAGGAAAGAAAATTAACCAATGGTAACACTAAATTTTCTCTAAAATCACTAACTAAAAGGGAGTACTGTGAAAGATATGTGCACAAAACATACTGTCTAATATATCAAAGCTATGCTGCTCCCTACAATCATTGTCACATCATTCCTTTGATAATTCTACTTAAGCCAAGAATTAGGTTCCAGAGAATATAAAGCACAATAAAGTTATATGCTAAGGATTTTCCCAAGCTAGTTACATAACATTTACTTAAATGCCTTCAATTTAGTAAATCCATATGTGAACAAGTAAAGGAGGAGTAAAGAAAAATAACTAAAAATTCAGGTTGGATAAAAAATAACCTCGCATAACTCGGAAAAGACAACTTTGTCAGATAATCCAGCAAATGAAGCGATGGCAGAAACCGCACATTTTGCCTGAGAACGAGTACCCTCCAGACATACCTTCTCCAGAACAGGGTAATAGTCACTGCAAAGGCAAACCGATGTCTAGTTCTCATTAATCCATAAAAAGGATATTAGTTGTCTAAGTATGCTATTACATAAGCCATATTTGAGAAGAAAAATATCTAAACAAACTTAAAGCATCTAACAATTCTGATAAAGTGTATTTAGTATTTAAAAAATTTAGACTATATAACCTGAAAACTTGTATTAAAAATGTTTAGTGAAACGTGTTTAATAATACTATTTAATTATGTTTGCATCAAAGAACTTCTATTAACTATGGGAGGAGTACACTATCAGAGTACAGAGCAAACAAGAAGCAGAACAGTTAAGCCTAACAACTTGCTAAGTTTATATATCAGCACAACATATTTGCAGTGCGGGCATAAATGGACCTGTAATGCCGGTAAACTTGGCACTCCTGGATCGGATCTCAGAGGGTAGATTTTGCTAGCAAGACTTTGCTTTAGCAACATAAAGATTCTATATATGTCCTCCAACTAGATGAACGTTTTCAAAAGATATCATAAAGCAGTTCAGATTTTACTCTGGCTACCAGCCCTCAGAAACATACAGAAATGCTACATAATAATGACAACTTAACCTAAACCCATTGTCAGTCAAATAATGCTGAAGAGATTACCCGAAATTGACAGAAATATAAGGAGCTGCCTTTGATAAAGTTTCAGTTAGTTCGTCAGCAGCTGAATCATTCTCCTCTAGCAGCTTCAGAAACTGCTTTTCTGAACCTCTCAGGTAAGTAGGGAACATGTTGAGAATAACCTAATTTAGGAAATTAATATCAGTCTCTCATTTGCATAATCGAAGTTGATGTATGCAAAATACTGATGTATACTTAAGAAATCCGATATATCTAAAAGAAAAGTTCAAATTTTATGGAACAACAAAAGTTAACAAGGTAACACCTAAAATGAACGAAGGACAGATATCAATTGGAACAAAATTAACTTAAATGAAAGGGTAATAATCAGAGGATGCCAGCATGTCTCCCAATATCTTTCCTTACCAGAAGAAGTTTGATGGAAGGAGCCTTCAATTGCATGTTAACAGCGGTGCTGCCACAAAGCTGATTCAGAAGATACTGAACATGCTCTGAGCTAAATATAGTAGGTGAGCATTTTGTAGAAAGTATGCTCAGGAACTCGGAAGAACTTTTCGCACTAATCGTCTTGAGAAACTTTTCCTAAAAAATAAAAATAGAGAACAACAATGAGAAATGATAAACTCTCTTCTATGTAGTGAAGTTGAATATATCCAATATGCACACTACAGCGACTATTTATTTTCTTCATTCTGATTACCAAAGCATTTCGAGTAATATACTCTTGTTGACACTACTAAAATGATGCAACATAGAATTTGGATAAGTCAAGAATGAAAATAGTAGAATATTCATGATATGTAGATGTTTCAGAGAAAAATTTATAAACTGTGAAGAGATTGAACATAGAACTACATATTAGTATATAATCTCTCTGATGCTCAGAAAAGTTTGGACTTACTTTAATACTCTGGGCATTGGTGGATGTCACTTCATCCAGCAGTAGAGTTAAGGCATCAAAAATTGATGCGTCTCTCATTTGGTCTAATTCGTGAAAGAAATCTTCTGCCTCAGAGGCATCTGGAAAGCAAGTTGAAAGCTTCACAAAGTAGCTCTTTTTTTTTCTTTGAACTTCTTCCATATTGTCATCCTGAAGCAAGCATCAGATTAAAATAATAAAATAAGCAACGTAAGGTTTGAGAAGCCCTCAGGAGCTGTGAGACACCAAAAATTAAGAGAAAATGTAAATCAGACCTTAGATTCCCTCCAGAGGGTCAGGTAATGCCGCAATTCATTTTGCAACCTGGAAACATACTGTGTGAATCACAAGAAAGTCTTTTAAGTTTTAACCAATATTTGATGGTGAATTTTTATTTCTACCTTCTTTTCTGACATAAAATTGAATTGAGTGACTTCAAGTGAATATGATTCATAATGGCAAAGCACTGGACCCAGTGCCGCATCCTCTCCTCAACTGGAAGATTGCGAGGAAAAAGATCATCGGAGAGCACAAGTTCCAAATTTTGGGACCTAAGTGATTCATGGAACTATATTAGTTTCCCAGAAATCTTAAGAAACAAAAAAATCAAGGATAGCTGGCAAGTTATGATACCTGAATTCTTTACAATTTTTATCGCAACAAAGCAGTAAGATTTTGCATGGGATTTGCTCAAAATGATCATCTATTGTCATGTCTCCTTCTGAACATTTGTCACAATAATCTTGATATACTTCTGTCAGCTTCTGCAGAGCCTTCTTCCTAACAGGTATCTTTATCAAACAAAAGCACAATATGAAATAAGGTGATGAGTAACCTAGAAAAAATAGCCCCTTCGTAATGCCTCATATACCGAAACGTAGAGTACCTTCTTATCCCGAAGCCTCTCACTGGCTTCAGAAATCAGATTCGAAGGAACATACTTCCTATTAATCTTCATGATATCACAAGCAACAACCAAAGCCTGTGTTCTAACCCTATCATCAAAATCTAATAGGCGTTCTTGGATAGCAGCTGAAACATAAAAAAGCCAATAAAGGACACCAGGATTATTATAAGATCAGTAGAAATAGAGAACCAGGCAAAAAGAGAAAGCAGCTTGAGGAATATTACTGAGAACTCCAGATGCTTTATTTCCAGACGGATTCGACAAGTAGCACTGTTTGCCACATTTCAGTGCAGCCATTCTGACTTCAGCAGATTTATCTGAAAATCTTCTCAAAAACTCTGCAAAAAGATCTTGATATATATGTCTGAAACTGTGCTTAGACTGTGCAAAAATCCTTCCAGCTAAGTTGAGAGCTTTTATTCGCACATCGACCTGATCAGTCTGCAGACAGAGAAAATAACAACCCTGGTGAGTAGCCAAAAAAATGCAGGAATATAAACACTAATTTTAAACAAAACAGTCTATACTTGCCTAAATAACACAATTTTAACAAATTTCATAGAAAAGTTAGATCATACATTTATTAATATGCAAGAGTATAATAAATACCAGTAGTTCTTGGGTCATGTTCGGGATAACTGCTAGCAGTATCTGGGGAGCATTTAAGGAGATCTTAAATATGATTTCGTGATAAGAATCTTTGAGATTGGTCTGGATGGAATCTTTGTCCATAAAACAGGATGTTAAAAAGCTGCAAATTAACGGCTCGAGAGTGTCGGTACAGCTTTCAATGAGAGAACTGGCAAGCTTATCAGCAGCAGAAACTGTATCCTGTAAGCACACGAGAATTAGAAAAATCACTTGATCATTTTGCAAATCATAATAAATAACGAATTAATCTCCGTACATCCATACCGTTCCCTCCTTCACAAGATTTTCCAGAATAACATCAACAAGTGATGAATTTGGCTCTTCCTTCAGAATATCAATCATTATGGATGAAAACTGATTAAATAAACTTTGTTGTGTTTGCTGCGTGTTAGCCTTTCGCTGCTGTGTTGTAGCATTTTTCTGGTGAATTAAATTTTGTTGATGGTGGTCTCTATAAATACATGGGGAAAACGAACTTGTCAATGCAGTTCAATTACGAAAACAGAGAAGCCATGAAATTATGAATAAATCATTTCATCTCTTACCTTACAACAGAGAAAAATATGTTAAACATCTCGTGAATTAAATCAAGGAAGCCCACGCTCACCATTTCCAGATAATATTTACACCTAGAAAATGTATCCAAAATTTTTGCCCTCCTTGAGAAATAAGGGCTTACAGTATCAGATAGCTCAGAAAACTCAGCAAGAAATAGACTGAAGATATCCTGAAATTGGGATATGACATGTTAGTGCAAGTTTTATACTCAAACAAGAACCATAAATAAGAATCAACAAGAAGAAGAAAAAAACAAGAGAAATATGGTTATTGGGAATGAGTTGAAGAATCTTTACA
Organism: Cardamine occulta; assembly: GCA_028015245.1. Lineage (NCBI taxonomy): Eukaryota > Viridiplantae > Streptophyta > Magnoliopsida > Brassicales > Brassicaceae > Cardamine > Cardamine occulta. The sequence goes on from CM051366.1 coordinate 20,952,052, forward strand.
CCTTGAGATACTTGTCTTCAAAAGGTGGCTTAGGTGCCAAAATCCGAAAAATATCGGAGACGCAAACAGTGACCAAAAGACTCACATCATTATCACGATATTTAAGAAGGCCATGCTTTATAATGGATTCCTTCAGAGGTTTTAACTCAGCATCTAGCAGTAACAGAGCTTTTTTCTTGTTCACAGTTTTGGTGACTAAAGGCTGCTCGATTTGTGACAGAGTTGTAGCAATTTCCTGCAAAAAAAAAAAAATCACAAAAATATAAGTGTAAGCAAACTCTTGCACATTAGCACGATTGAATAATCAACATCAATCGTTAGATCTGATTAGAACAAATCTATCACCAGAAACAACTCAAACCACAGTCAGATCACCGATTAGCTAACAGATACTCATACATTAACGAGAAAAGGAACCAAAATCGATTCCAAATGTGCAAAGCAAGAGATGCAGTTAGATAATGAAATCGTCAGAAATTAGGTTTTCTCCCATCAGACACCGTCACTAACTCACTCGATTTCCAAGGAATCGAGCTTTTCCGGAGTAAATCAAACCCATGAAATTACGAAAAAAGGAGAAGCAATGAATCAATTAGAATTAGCTTAAGAAATTTACCCGAAGTGACTTGACCAGAGAATCCTTGTTGGGACGAGATGATTGAAGCAAACGAGAACCCAATTCCGAAACAATCTGCGTCGGAGTTTTCTCCATTCTGTGTATACCGGCTAGTTGAAATCGGAATCAATATGGATAAAAAAAAAGAGTGTCCCAAAATAAAAACCCTAGAAACGCCTAAAACTGGACTGGAGAGAGTGTGACTTCGATGAAAATGGAGAGGGAGCTTTGTGGCGGGAGGGGCCTTTTTCCTCTTTTTCCTTTTTTTTTTTTAATTAATTCCTCATCGGAGACTGTACTAGGCTCAGGAGGATAATATAACCGACTTTAATTAAGAAAAATAAACATTTATAAGGATTGTCTACATGGGCTTTTAGGCCCAATTATAAGTTACCCAAAAGCGTAAGCATGTTGCGGGTCCAACTAAACTGATTAAAAGTTTGCTAATTGCACAAATCAAATACTCCTAAAACTTTGACTATCTATAATTAATACTAGGTTTGGACCCACGCTACCCGTAGGTTTTTCCTAATATATTTTTGGTAAAACTTTATGGGACTACTAATATTTATTAAAATATTATAGATTACTTATCAAGATTATAATAATATGCATTTAATAAAAATTTATAACATCTTTAATCTTATAAATTTTCAAACAAAAAAATTAGATAAATATTTTAATTATTTTAAATACATAGCTCACAAAAGTTTAGCAATGTAAATGTAGGAAACAAAATTGATTATCAATAATCAATAATTTATCTATTGTGGTATATATTTTTTGTTAGTTTAATGTTTTGTTAGTATATTAGCTTTTTAATATTAATTTTTTATTAAAACATCGTAATATATATAGCCATTTTATTGATTTAAAGAAAGTATTTGTATTTGTCATATATGTTACTTGATTAGGAATATATAAGAAATTAAAAATTTATAGTTAAATTTTGTATTTTGTTGACACAAAAAATGTAAAAATTACTCATGAGAGTTTTGAAATTCTCAAGAACCTCTTCTATTAATAAAAAGAAGAAGCATGACGGTGGGTAGACCTCTCTACCGGCATGTGTAATCCTCATCCCAGTAGTAATCACTATTTCAATTCTCAAATGCACATTAATTAATTACCTTAACATTATAAAATGTACACACAATAAAAATATAAAACAAAACAAAATCATTTTATTTTAAATAAAAAAAAACAATAGTTACATATATGAACATGTATGAGATATACATACATATATATATATGCAATAACTTAACCTTTTAATATAAGCTAGAGTCTATACAAAATGATAAACTTCCATTACATTAATCATCAATAACTTTGATCTTTAAATATTAGCTAGAGTCTAAATTTTTTTTCCATTGACGACAAATATAAGTTAGAGTTTATACAAAATGCTAGTATTCCATCATGTTAATCATTCATAAATTATTTTTATCTTATTTTTCCTACTCCATAAATTATTTTTTCTACAAATTGCTAATTTCAATTTTTTGTATGGTTCTTTTTCATTTTTCATATATTATTTATTTATTATAATGAGTTTAGTATATAAGGGAATTATGAATTACACGAATTGCTTATTAATGAATAATAAGAAAATGTATTTTCTTTCCTAATTATATTGCTTATAAGTAATACTTCTATTTCTATTCAAAACCCTAAATCGTTTATAATATTGAAAACCTAGAACCTAAAACCATTTACTTTCATAATTCTTCTATATCTAATTCTTTTGTTTGATATTTTTTGTTTCTTAATTTGCTTAGTTTTGTGTTTGATTGTTTGATTAGTGTATTCCATAAATTATTTGAAACAAATAATTCATCATCACGTATCTAATTGTGTGTTATATTTCTTTCTGGATATCATTTTATGTTCATCATCTCAATGTTGCAGCAATCTAAGTACCTCCCTGAATTTGACACATTAGCTTATTCCGGTGACGTTGCCTCTTGCTCACAACGATTGGTATTTATTTACTTTGTCTGTTGCTCTTAACGATTTTGTTATATTTGTATTAGACGTTGTATACGGCGAGACATACCATTAGAGTTTCTGTTGAAATATCACTTCATTCTCTGTTTCATCCAAACATGTATTCAATTACGATGCTGATAGATTGATGAGTGGAGTCTTCTTTTCCACTGCTTCCATAAGAGATAGATAACAACTTGATAAAATAGCCTTCGTATGAAAGCTCAAAGTAGAGTCGTCTTTTCCGCTACTTCCATAAGAGATAGATGATAGCTTGATAAAATAGCCTTCGTATGAGTGCTCAAAGGGTAGATCCCATAATTCATTGTTAAAGGCATACTTAAAGTATATCTAAATATTTTCGGAAAAAAAAGTAGACCTAAATCTTTCCAAAAATAATGAATTTTTAAGATCTAGTATAGGTTTATTGTTCTTTCAATATATCTTTTGGTAATTTCTCAATAGTGTCATTGGTAAGAAACCAGCTAGAGAGGTTGATAAAGCAAAATAATTATCACCGTTAAAACACAAATGCAGAAAAACTAAAATTTGGTGTGATTATAATGAACCAAATCAGTAGAATCAATGTAGTTACTTAGTTCTCTATTATCGTTTACAAATAGCTATTCAATGATTATGTTATTTGATATATTCTTCATCTTCTGCACTGAATAACAGAATTGATGTATTTTTTTGGTTTGTAGATGTTATTTTAACTTTGTGGAAGAAATAAGAAACAGAAGAAACTATTATATAGAGCACATTGCATAAGAAGCTCTTATTAACAAAAATAACTAAATCTGAAATCGAAGGTTTTTGTAAACAGTTAATTGATAAGAATAAAGAAGATGACTTCGCGAAGCTTGATTTGGATTTAATGGAGGTGAGAGGGAATTTAACAGAGAAGGAAATGGAGATGCATAGTCAAAAGAGCGAAACAGAGAAATTAGTGGAAACCGCAAACGTGCATGGATGCGGAATCATTTTGCTTGGGAGCTTTTAAGACCTTCAACTCCAATTATCCATGGTCTAAATTTGTTGGAATGAATGTTGAAGATTGTTGTTGCCTCTGTAGTATCGAACCTGAGAGTAGAGATAATTTATTTCTTCATTGGGAATACTGTGAACATGTTCTGCATCGGCTTGGACATCCTAGCTGAAGTTAGAGTGTATACAAAATGCTAGTATTCCATTATGTTAATAATTCATAAATTATTTTATCTTATTTTTCCAACTTCATAAATTATTATTATTATTATTATTATTATTATTTTGTCGACAAACCCCATATATTAGGTTTTCGGTTTAACAACTCTCCTTTAAAGAGAATCAGGTGGGAACCGAACTATCTACATGGGAAAAAGAGAAATCCCGTGTTCTTGCACATTTCGCAAGGTGATCCACATGGATATTCTTACTACGTGGAATATATCTAATCCTAAAAGGGGTGAACACCTCCTTAAGTAAGGCAAAATCTCTAAACTCCGAAGTAAATGATGGCCAATCATCCAGATTTGTTGTCATAATGATAAGGTCTGAGTAGTCCGCGCAAATATGACCTCCTTCAGAGGAATAGCCGCTAAGCATTGCATAGCCCAAAGAAGGGCGTCTAGCTCTGTATGCAGTGGGGAGAGACATCGTCGTGAGCCTTTCAGCCCTATGTGTAGCATCTCATCTCCAATAGTGACCAACCATCTGTGTCTGCTTCTTCTGTTTGCATTATGCCATGATCCATCAGTGTAGCAAAATAGAGAGTCTTGTGGTAGCCTCTCCTCCGTGTCATGGTCGGGTACCTCATCAGGCGGATCTTCATTGGTATTTGCTCTCCTCCATGCTTACTCTTCCTGATTGGCAATATCAAGGGTATCTTGAGGGTTCTCACTAAAATTATCAAAGAGTTTCCGATTTCTCGCCTTCCAGATATACCACATAATCCACGGAAATGTCCGCAAAGTCTCCTCGTTCGCTCCATAATCCTTTCCACTCCATAAGAGAGAGTCAATATTACAAAATAATGACTGTCCGGGGAAGATGTTTGGAGCCGAGGGAATGTTTGATAGTGCCCATACTTGTCTTGCCGGGGGACATTCGAACAACAAATGATTTATATAAAATGCTAATTTCAATTTTTTGTATGGTTCTTTTCATTTTCTTCATATATTATATATTTATTTATATTTCTACTTATTTCTCATTATTTTTATCTTTTACGATTTTAATTATGTTTTGGTATTCTTTCCCGTAGTCCATACACATTTTTTATGTGGATAGATAGATGACTAAACTTTAAAAATGGAATAATAACAAATTTACTGGCTAATGTGGATTATTTTATATAGGCAATGATCTTTTTTTAGCTTATTGTGATTGGATGTTTAAAATTTTATGTTGATTGGTAGATGTGGCTAAACTTATCAAATGGAATATTTTTTAAAAATTTCATATTAAAATGTTCAATTATTTTTTGTATTCCAATAACAAAATTTTACATTTTTTATTTCTATATGTTGTTGTTTTTTTTCTTTTGTTATGAAAAATATGACGTTATGAAAAAAGAAAATATATTTTTAAATTATTCATCAATAAGCAATTAAAACATAATTTCCTTATATACTAAAGTCATTATTTTGAGTAAATTCTATTATTGTTTTGTTTATTTTGGCAATGATTTTACTTTTAAGTTTTTGAAAAATATCGATTTTTCTTTTTTTTATTTTTTGGCAAGTTATCTGTTAGAATTTATGTTAAATGATGACATAGACCAATCATATCGGGTTTTTTTAAATTCCATGTAGACGGCTTAAGAGCGCTATAGCTTCAACTTTTTATTAGTATAGATGTTCATCAGTCCACTTAATATATTTATAAAGAAATATAAGTATACATTAAAAAAAAAAGTTGGAAAACTAATCACCGCCTTAGAACATTAGGCAACATTTCGAAAGTTGAGAATAGATAGCAATAATTTGCTCATTAGTTAATTTCATAGATTTGTTATTTTACTCATTAGATGGAGTAGTAGTAAGCAAAGAGACAACACAGCCCATGTGCTTGATACATACAACCATACACACTCAGTGGCAATGCACTTCACTCTACACCATAATGATCATTTTCTGTCTCTATTTCATTTCTGGTTATATAATTTCTTGCATCAATGTTCAATAATTGAAACACAGATAAGGAATAATAATGGTGTTTGTTAATTTTAATAGGACAAGTTTCTCTAAGTAGCTGCTCTTTTTTTTATTGGCTTTTTGAGGTTTCTTCCCCTATTTTTTCAAGTTGAGTTTCCTCATTTGCTTGTGAAAGATTTTGGTTTGTGTCACGGATCAATGAATATTGTGAGAAAATGACTTGTTGATCTCTCTATAATGGGAGTAGGAGAAAATTAATTGGTAAATAAACATTAATTTCTGTTGTTCATGATTTTTATAATGAACAACCAAATATCCTTCAGCTTTTCTTGTTCATCACTATCTCGATCTATATATACGATCATACATGGATAAAATTTAAAATACAATTAATGTCAAAGTGAACTATATGTGTATTGTTAGGATTCTTCATCTAAACCTAGATGAGACAAAGTATTTGTAACTTATATGGAAAAGTTCATTAATTTCTAATTAGTTTTGAGTTAAAACCTGTTATCGTATTATAATTCAGATTATGGATCCAAGCATGATGTTTATTTTCAATATTAAGATTTGTTTTAGAAAAACCGACAAGAGTCATTATATTAGAGCATGCATGTTAGGATTCCACATGATGAAACATAAAATAATACATAAAATGATAGAAGTTAATCCTTTAATTATCAATAAAAAACAAAATTTAAAAATATATCAATTAGTTTAAAATCGTAAAGTATGAAACTTCACATTTTTTGTTTTTATTCAACGACTAATTAATGCTTGTCTAATCGTCTAGAAAACAATGTTCAGCACTTGCGAATTAATTCTAATATTGGTTTAATTCTTAGCTTGAAAAATCTCCTACTTGCCTTACATTTTAATTTACCCTTGTAAGTTGTAAGTAAGTCAAAATTTGTATTCATTGCTTACACGATGCAAAAGGGAAACCAAAACTTGCTGCCTACTTCATTCAAGAACTTGAATCTCTCGTTTCTGGTAAAGTTTTTATTTTCATACATATATTATTTATTTATTTTCCCTATCTTATTGTTCACATAAAGTGCGACCATCACATAGGTTGACTTTTTTCGTGGTTGATCAAGTCAGTTAAAAACTCAATATATTGAAGCAACAAATTTACAGTTCATGAAGTCTACACAATTTTTTTTTTTTTTTAATATGTACACAGTTGTTCGAATTGGTCTCGAGCTGTACATAATTTTATATAACAATTACTATAATATAACTACTCCTACATATTATGCATCTTGTTTGTGATACTAGGAATATGAATTTTGTTGTAGAGCTTTGGAAATAAATAGCTCATGACTGTTCAACGTTAAATAACGTCTCCATTTTCTTTTTGGTTGCCAACCCTATTATTATAGCTATAGTCTATAGAGATAACTTAAGTATTAAAGTTTAAATGCTACTATGCATTTCGTAATTGTTCTTCTCCATATTTTACTTTATTACAAGAACAAGAAAAACAGAGAGATAGAATTTAGGAGCTTGGTCCATAACTTATCATAATTGTTTTTTGAAGACTTTCACGTACAAATTATCTTCGGTGATTTTGGCATTAAATTCCAAAACCAGTTACTATATGCATAAATAATAAATTTAAAACCCTAATCAGTAGTAAATTAAATGTGGACTATATAACGTTTAACTTTTATAGATTTATAGAACGAGAATATAATGTACGGAAAAAAACGAGGAATGATATAAAGTTTGTAATATAAAACCAAATTACATTAGATATTCCATAATAATCAATTTTTTTTTTTTAAACAGACAAAAGCAGTGGCATGTCAACGTCGTGAGAAAAGTGTCTTCATCATCGGACGACAAAATACCACAAAACAAAAATACTCGTTACTGAATTTTTCGTGCAAATATTTATTGCTGTAATAACATAATGTTTTCGATTAAAGCATGAACACAAAAAGTTAACAAATAGACAAAAAAAAAAGAGAGAGAGAAACTCAGATTGTGCATTTTAGTTAGTTTTCAGTGAAAATGTGCATTTTAATTCGACACAGTACATTACACTAAAATATAACTGTAGACATACCAATTTGAATTTGAATTTCTAAGAATCCATAGTCAGACAATTTAATTACTTGATATATGTATATGTAATTTAGAGATAAATGAAAAAAAAATTATTATACAATTATAAATAATCAGATATATCATATAATATATTTAAAATTAAATTTGATATATCTGGAATTGAAAAACTATTACCAAATGAGAATATGCAATTGAGGTTTTGGAAATTGAAACTTGACTCAACCTTCATAAAAAATAGAAATACTATTTCGCAATTTTTATTCTACTCAGTCTCTTTGTGAAAAAAGAAAAAAGAATGAAAATGTCAAAAATGGTTGAAAAATAATTCTTATACTAATAAATAGAAGAAACCTACGGAAGAGCAAAACATTATTTTCATGAGAGAGTCATAGAGAGGAGAGACGTTTGAGATTGATGAACAAAAGAGAATTCGAAACAAATCACATGGAAGAAGAGCTCACTGCTACCGTTACCTTCTCTATTTCTCACTTTCATTAGGGTTTTCTCTTTTTCTTCTCTTCTCTCTATTTAGCTGCCGCACAGCTTCCCTTGTCACGGATTCACTTCTTAAAACTCGTTAATTTTTGTGGGTTTTTGTCACTTTTCGATCTGATTTCGTTGAATTTTTGACTGAGAGAGATGGAAGAAGGAAGTATGTTCAGATCTCTACTAGCGATTATTCAGTGGTGGGGTTTCAATGTTACCGTCATCATCATGAACAAATGGATCTTTCAGGTTTCTCTTTTTGCCCTCTTACGATTCCAAAAATTAGGTCTTTTTTTTTTACTATTGATCTGATCTCATGATTATTTGGAATTTTCTTTATGTTTTGAGATTCATCCTCTTTTCTCAATTTTCAGTTTTGATTATTGTTGATAGATGATGATTGATTATACTAAATTTGAAAACTTTTGCAGAAATTGGATTTCAAGTTTCCATTATCGGTTTCATGTGTTCACTTCATATGTTCATCGATTGGAGCTTACATTGTCATCAAAGTTCTCAAGGTTAAACCATTGATTGTTGTTAATCCTGAAGATCGATGGAGGAGGATTTTTCCAATGTCTTTCGTCTTCTGTATTAACATTGTCTTGGGGAATGTCAGTCTTCGTTACATCCCTGTTTCGTTTATGCAGACCATTAAGTCCTTTACTCCTGCAACTACAGGTTAGGTTTTGTTTTGAGATGGGAATTTGCAATTTGTGATATTTATCCCTTGTCTGGTTTTTGGATTTTTTCTAAGAGAATCTGATTTTGTTTCCTATGTGTATTTGTTTTTGAGCAGTTGTGTTACAGTGGCTGGTATGGAGGAAATACTTTGACTGGCGTATTTGGGCGTCTCTTGTGCCCATCGTTGGTGGAATTCTTCTGACCTCTGTTACTGAACTTAGCTTTAACATGTTTGGATTCTGTGCTGCCTTGTTTGGATGTTTAGCTACTTCTACAAAGACCATTCTAGCCGAATCTCTTCTTCATGGTTACAAATTTGACAGGTCAGTGCTCTTCTTGTAGTCTCCTTATGAATTTCTTGTTATTTGTGTCTTTGGATTTTTTGATATGCAATCATTTTACTTCTATTGCACTATATTATCATGTGATATAGTTGATTTATGTATCTGCTTAAGAGTCAATCACATCATCTTTTGAGAAGTAAACCTAAGAATATCTATCTGCGTAGAATAAATAGTTAATTTTTCTGTTTATCTTTGTTTAGCATAAACACCGTATACTACATGGCGCCTTTTGCCACCATGATTCTTGGGATACCAGCACTGTTACTGGAAGGGAATGGAATTATGAGTTGGTTTGAAGCACACCCAACTCCCTGGTCAGCCCTCATCATTATATTCAGTTCTGGTGTTTTAGCCTTCTGTCTCAACTTCTCCATCTTCTACGTTATTCACTCCACAACCGCAGTCACTTTCAACGTAGCTGGGAACCTTAAGGTAACAAAGACAACCTAACCCTATCACTAATCTTTTCTTTCGGATTGTTCTGGATGATCCAAACTAACAAGTTTTAATTCAATCTACTGGCAATGCTTAGTTCTTACCTGTTTCCCTATCTTATCATGGTGAAAGAAATTGTTAATCCTTTAGCTAAAGTTTCTTGCATCTATGTCTTGAGCATGCTTCATATTCTAATATATGTCTTGAGCATGCTTCATATTCTATTATACTGTCCATATAGTTTATTTTAACAAGTTCACATCACTAGAAGATCGAATTCTGGAGGCAATTGCTAGGGTCTTTGTCATCATCAGCTTGAGATTCTTTTGTTTCCTTTGCAGATTGTCAAACTCACTCCCATGGTTGTAATATGCAGGTAGCAGTGGCTGTATTGGTCTCATGGTTGATATTCCGTAACCCAATCTCATATATGAATGCTGTTGGATGCGGGATTACGCTTGTGGGCTGCACGTTTTATGGATATGTGAGGCATATGCTTTCACAGCAAACGCCGGGAACTCCTAGGACTCCTCGTACCCCAAGAAACAAGATGGAATTACTTCCTCTTGTTAACAATGATAAAATCGAAGGCAAAGTCTGATTTGATCCAATCCGCAGTTCAGTTTAGTAGTCACTGGTTCAGGCTGCTGCAGAAGAGAAGAGCATTTTCACAAGGGGTGTTGAATTTTTACTAAATATGCATTTTACTCAAAAACCTTAATAGAGAAAAAAGTAACATTGTTTTTTTTCGTTTTTTTTTTGGGCTCGTAGAAGAGATAATGGTTCCTACTATTTATATCTCTGTGAAATGTAGAATCTTTAATTTATCTCAGACATTTTCAGAAACCTGAAGAAGAGAACTACATAATTCATGTTTTCTAAATTTCTCTATAGAATTTGGCTGAAGGTAACTCTGAGCAAACATGTGTAAAAATTAAGTCTAGAGGTGTTCTAATTTCTGTACAAGTGAAACTGGTTCATTATTCATTTCTACTGTATGTGCTGTGTTGGCCCAAGAATGCAATATCTTCCGAGGATAGTTCCATGGACAGATAATGTCGAGCTTCTCTTGAACTGAATCGAGAGAAATGGAATTTAGGAGAGAAATCAATGAGTATACTCAGAAATATGTTGAATTAATTGGTACTGACCTTCGCCGTCTGCTTTTCTCCATGGCTCCAGATAAGTTGGAGGGATCTGCTCTTGAAATCCTCCCTATGAATGAAGCATATTCATGGAAAGCTCTTCCTTTCAATGATCTCGGAGGGACTACCGACTCTAATATTTCGGAAAGCCGTACCATTCGCTCACTGCATCCGAAAATAAAAAACAACTCCAGTAATGAGAAAGATAGAGAACACTGAATTTTGTTGGGAGTTGCCTTGCAACTGATTAACTCAGTGGAAATGATATACTAATGATACATTGGGAGGATATTGTTTTACCATTTTAACAAGTCATCATGTGTTTCTGGTTTCATATCCAAGCAGCTTCCACAGCTCGATGCATAATCCTGCCCTCCTGTCTCGTCTATTACCACTCCTCTTCCTGCTACCATGGTGGCTGATGAAGTAGGAACGGAATCTGTTGTAGCAATTTGGTTTGTGAAAAAGCTAAATCCTTGCTGTGCCACAGTGGAAGTCATCTGTTGAAGCATCTGAGACAAACCAGACGTATCAAGATCTACAGAAGCGTTCATCATTGGCTCCAAAGCTCCCTGAATAAGTGAGTTCCATAAGTTAAAAATGTCTGAGCTGAAAACTGTGAAAAAATCCTAGAAATAGAGGAAGCGGAATTGTATGTAATACTCACAAGATTCAGGCATCTAGAATGTGTCAGGTCAGCTTCTGAAATTAGATTGGTTATCTGATGAGTGAGATCAAGAACTTGTGGAGCTTCTACAGGTTCGGAATCCAAGTATGGCTTGAAATCAGCCTCACTCAAACAGAGTTTTTTCCATGATTCTTGCACCGTATATCTAGAGGTATCAAGCTTCGATTTCTGAGCCGTCTTGAATGTCTTACCAAAATCTATACGACTGCAATCATCTGAAACTTGTTGCATCTTTTGGGTAGTCCCTACATATTCCTTGAAGCAGTCTTCCATTACTGTCGCATCAGAAGATTCTGCAATTATCTCGCATGTATATTTTACGCAATCAAGAACGTGAAATTTTTCTATGTATATCTCGTTTGTTGGGGAACTCTGTACAACGTCCTCATTCATGGACACTTCTACTCTTCCATCAAAATGGCCACAAGATACTGCTCTTGGCGACAGCTCAGCTTCACCATCCATTAAAGTTTCTGGAACATATGAAGATTCTGGTACACATGATACATCAATTGACTGGGAAACTTGTATGCAAGAGACTTTTGATGTCTCAAACTGATAACAACTTGCCTCCAATATTTCTTCTCCGGAAGCAACTGAAGGAACAACTATCTCCTTTTGCATATCTGGCCAATATGACGACAACGTACCATTCTCTTGGAGAACTAATCTGTCGTCTTCCTGATCTCTTGAAACGGAAACCGGTATGTCAGTCAGAGGCTCATCTTCTGAATCAGAGGACATCACAACATTGAGCTTCCGCCTTCTGTTTGGCCTAGAGAAAGACAGTTGTTGGTAAGAAGTGTTGCTAGGTTCACATGGAATACTTAAGACGTCTTCTAATTCATCATAATCTTCAAAACAATTTTTCTGCCTTAACATGGCTGCTTTCTTGGCTTGTATGCTGTTCTTTTCTGTGCCCCGCCTCCATATTCTATTAAGCATTTTTTCGTTTTCAACCTCTTCAACAAATACATCCACTGTATTATAACTTTCCTCTTCCATGGATAATACCTTAGCAATCTCACTCTCCACCAACTGAGATAATTGAGAAGGGAAATCCCGTGCAATTATCCTGGGAAGCAGCATGTGGCCAGCTTCATGATCAAAGAGATCTGGATCTCCTGTGTTTTTCGCCTCTCTGGCTGTGAATGGGAAATTAAACAGTGAAAATATCAAATGTTACACCTTCCAAATAACTGAAAATATTCACATCTCTGGGATTTAATTTATTTTTCGTATGTAGCAATAAACGTCAAACATACCTCTTTTGGGTTTACTCTGAAACCAAAACTGTAATTGCATAATCGCTTTCCGTATATCACCACCACTAATCATGGTCAATTGCTCTAGTGAACCAGGATTAACTTTAATTTCCTCCGCTGCACAAACCTGTGAAACAACAAATGTTAGAACAGTCCAATGAAAAATTAAAGGTTACGCATCGGAATACTTACCAAAGAAAGGTGTCTAAGCAGCTCTTCTTTTGATGACAATGAAAAGCATAATTCTATCCTCTTCAAGTTGTCTGGTAAACCATGATTCTTGTCTGTTGTAAATATGCATGTAATACAGATGCCATCAGCAGATTAATTAAGATGAACTGAAAATGAAACAAAAATAGTATATTAGCATGGACGAATATTACCATTGGCAGTCAATACCACAGGTCCTTTTGCTTTCTCAGCAATCTGCTGGATAGCAGAAACGAGACCACGATCTTCAGCAAAGCAAATATCTACATCTTCAAAAAGAATTAAAGGCTTCAAATTAGCTCTATCATTCTGGATATGTAATACAGCTGCCACTTCAATCACATCGTCTACCCCATTGCTATCAGTACAGGAACTGAAAAGAGGGTCCAAGGACCTGGAAAGAAAAAACAATGTAAATATAGACCCTATCTTGAGCATGCAAGTACCTATAGAAATGCAGAAAATAGCAAATCCAAGCATTACTGTTGCAATTCTATGTACCTCGACAGGCTATATGACTTGAGAGCCTCCCCAAATTTCTGCCTAACAACTGCTCCACTTCGGCATTCTGATGCATTTGACTGTAGACAAAAATCATTAGATACATAGCTATGATCATTTGCAAAGGAATATATTTCCATGCGAGAAGAGAAAAAAAAAAGCTCCTCTTGCAGGACAAAACACTTTTAAATCATGTAGCGGAAACACATTCATACCTCTAGAATTTTAAAACCTTGTTCCTTTGCGCATGCATGAACAGCTGCAGATTTTCCACTCTGCAACACAGCCACAAACATACTCCAAACATAAGAACCGCATACATAAAACTCAAAACACAATGTGGCAGAATATCTTATCACACACCCCTGCTGGACCGACGATTAAGAGAACATTTTTCAGGTAGTCTTCAGCGCCACTATTTTCCGAGTCAGAGTCACTTTCAGAACAGTTGTAATCAGCATCTTGCGATTTCTCTTCATCGCTACTCAAAAAGTCTTTGCTTGGCTGAAACCCTCTCTCATGCCATAGGCACAGCCATTCATTCATTACTTTTACAGATTCAGTATTACCACATACCTGCAAGAAATGTTGGTAAGAAAATATGAAATTTTTTTGTTTTCTGCTTTTCTTTAATTATATTATCCGAGAAGATATAAAGATGCATATGAAGGCAGCATGCTCAAATTATCTGACCTCCGAGGCACTTCTTGGCTGATACTTATCTACCCATAAGCTATTACGAGGCTGGCCATTGAAGTCATTACTGCATAGATTAGAAATTATAGATCAAGCATTCTGGAGAGAAATAAAAAACGCCCAATACAACTTCCAAGTATTACAGAAGTCGCCTATGTGGTTATTATTTTCACTATTTTTTTTTTGAAGAAATCATCATTCCATCCTAAAATATATGTGCTGCTAATGATATCAAACCACAAAATTACTACCTTTCTCGACATGATATGCTTTGCAGTTCATGAATAATGTCTGCTACATTACCATCATCATCAGATAAGTTAATTGCTTCAAAAACTTCACAATCCTGGAAAGAATTCAGGAAATGACCCTTGTCATGAATGATTCTAAGAAACGGAAAAACATAGACCAAAAAGGAAAGTTTTAGCTCATCACCTGTTCTGCTCCATCTAAGGAGCCAAGAAACCCACGTTTCTCCACCTGATCTGCTATTAAAACTACCGGAAATGCCTCAGTGATACCTTCTGATTGACTAGCACATTTTTCAGGCTCCTCATCATCGATGACGCACACATCAGGAAGTGAAAGACTTGGCAGTTCATTTAAATCAAATTCCTTGGGTCGGGCTTCAAGAGACTTTAATTTTATTTGTTGATCAGGACTCCAAGTGGTGGATGTTTGCTCACAGAAAGTCCAGTTCTTCCAATCAATGGTCCGATAACCATCCTAAGAAGAAGGTTCTGCTATTCAGATTGCATTCTTATTGAAAAGGATCAAAGAAGTTATCCTATATGTATACACCGTACCTCAAACCTCTCAAATACATGGATTGGTCCAATGGTGACAATTGTATCCCTTCCTTTACCCTTAGATTGACCATTCTCTGCTGCGGCTGCTTCTTGATTTCTTTTACCTCCTTTCCAAGACGAGAAAAACGGATGTATTTGCTTTCCAGCAGACATCCGCGAATCTTCCTAATCAAATAAAAACCAATAAACGCCCAGAATTCATCAAGCCCAAAGGTCACACCAAATTTTGTCAAGTGTTTAACTTTAAAGCTACTTCATCTAAAAGAGTATAAGAGGCATTGATCATTAACTTACTTCGGCTCTTAACTTAGCTTCGAGACGCAAATTAGGAACTGGGGGTGAGACATTGACAGCATTCGTCTGATCAATCCCGTTTTTAGTTGCACTTTTCTTAGGCGTTGATTTCCGAGGAGACTTTCCTTTACCCAACTGAGATAATTCACATTGTAGAGTCCTTAGCTAAATTCTTCAAAAAGCTAAACAGCTTAGTCTATAAAAATGAAAAATAACGAGCAAACCTTCTTGGAAGCTCCGTTATTAGGAGTCTTCTCTTTCCGTTTTCTTGTCTTCTTCCCTTGACTACTATTACAGAAATCACCATCTCCTCCTTCACCTTCCTCAGTATCGCAAGTCTGATCTGCATTAACCTCAATTACATCCTCCGATTGATGTGGGAACAACGTCGACTGAACCAACTTCCGACGAACATTCCTCCGTGGAGTTTGATCCAATTCGATCACCGTCGCAGCAACTCCGTCTTTCTCAACTGATTTGTCCATCGGGACAAATCGTCAATTAAGGGTTTACGCAATTGACAATTGGAGAAATCAGCGTTTCCGGTAGAATCTAGGGTTTATGTGTGAATTTGGGGATCTTGGTAAATTAAAATTACAAAGTTTTAAAGTTAAAAACGACAACGTCCGTTACTTTAGATGAAAGATTGATTTATAGTTAGGGAGAGAATTTGGAGGGAACAAGATTCCTTTTTTCTTTTTCCCGCTAAACTTAAAAGAGTTAAAGACCGTGTTTGGCTACAAGCTTTTTCTGCTGCTCTTTTTACACTCATAAATTCTCCGGCAAAAAAAAGGAAAGTGGGCTTTGCGGTGGGTCTTAATTCAGGGATTTAATTTACCTGATTACCCTTAAACCACTAAGCCATTACGGTGGTAGGTAAATTAGTAAATTACACTTCATTTTTTAAGAAACTGATGAAATATGCATGAGAAATTTTATTTAGAAAGATAATTCGTAGTTTCATTGACTTCGATTTATCCTTCTTGACCCTTAAACCGGGGAATTATTACATGGTGTAGCTTAAACCGGTGGGTCAACCGTTAAATTGAACGGAGATATGAAGAGGGGTAAAACCGTCAATAGCGAAAATATGTTATCTCCTACCGTTGTTGTCTTTTGTCTGCAACTCGGTTAGCTGTCTTTCAAAAAAGTTTAAACCTTTCCTCTCTCTCTCTCCTTCGAAGAGGAAGAAGATAGATTTCGGATTTTTCTCTTCTGATTATTGTACTCCCGCTGATTCTGGCATTGTCGAGAGAGAATGTGTGTGTGAAACCCTACAAATTTTGAAATTTGTAAAACCCTAGAAGATTTTGAATTCGTAAAACCCTTGTTGGTGAGAAGAACTAAGAACCCACGAAGCCGAATGAAGAACTCAGAAAAATCCTTATTTCTGTTTCTAATTTTAGCTTCGAGCTTAGCATCAATGGCGACTGCAAAATCAACAATAGAGCCTTGCTCCAGTAAAGACACTTGTAACTCATTACTCGGCTACACTCTCTTTACTGACCTCAAAGTCACAGAAGTCGCTTCTCTCTTCCAAGTAGATCCAATCTCCATACTCCTCTCTAACTCCATCGATATCTCTTACCCAGATGTCGAGAACCATGTCCTTCCCGAGAAGCTTTTCCTCAAAATCCCAATCACTTGTTCCTGTGTCGACGGAATCAGAAAATCTCTCTCAACTCATTACAAGACTCGTACTTCAGATACCTTAGGATCAATCGCTGACTCTGTTTACGGTGGTCTGGTCTCGCCGGAGCAGATTCAGGTTGCAAATTCGGACCTTGATCTGTCTAATCTTGATGTAGGTACAAAGCTTGTGATTCCTTTGCCTTGCACTTGCTTCAATGGTACCGATGATTATCTACCAGCACTTTATTTATCTTACGTTGTGAGACGAATCGATACAATGGCTGGAATTGCAAAGAGATTCTCGACCTCTGTTACGGATTTAACAAATGTGAATGCCATGGGAGCTCCTGATATCAATCCCGGTGATATCCTCGCTGTGCCATTGCTAGGTGAGAACCAAAGTCTTCTTTATTGAGTTATAAGAGATCTAAAGTTTCAATCTTTTTAGTAGAAATTTGCCAATTAAGAACAGACTATTACAAGATGTTGAATGTTTTGTGTATTTTGTATCAAATCCTCACAGCTTGTAGTTCAAATTTTCCCAAATACGCTACGGATTACGGATTGATCATTCCAAACGGAAGCTATGCTCTCACTGCAGGCCACTGTGTACAATGCAGTTGTGTACTCGGAAGCCACAGGTATTAAACCGATTGAGTTTTGTTAAATCGATTTTTGGCTGATTTGCTGATCTTTTACATTTGTGTAATGTAGTATGTATTGTGAGCCTGCTGCTTTAGCAGTCTCTTGTTCAAGTATGCGATGTAGAAACAGCAACTTCATGCTTGGAAACATCACTTCGCAGCAGAGTAGCTCCGGTTGTAAACTCACTACTTGTAGTTACAATGGTTTTGCTAGCGGCACTATCTTGACCACGTAACGAGTCTTTTCTTATCTCATGTCTCTTGCTAATGAGTTTAACAACCTATTTAACCGATCTCTCTCGGTTTGTTTTTCAGGTTATCTATGTCTCTTCAACCACGATGTCCTGGTTAGTATAATGTCTCGACTCTTGAGCTTATAAAGTTAAATCCAATGAATCAAATCTTTGTCTTTAACTAAAAATGCAATTGGCAAAACAATTTTGCAGGACCGCAACAACTAGCGCCGCTTATAGCCCCGCCTGATTCTGTTCCAAAGGAACTGATGTATGTACCTTCACCTTCACCTTCACCTGTGTTTGATGATATTGTTGGTGGAGGATCCATAGCCGCAGCACCCGCGGCTTCACCTGGAGGAGGACTTACGGTTCCTTCAAGCAGTTCAATCCCGGGCAATCCCGCTAATGGTCCAGCCGGGAGTATCTCTATGGCTTCTTGCCTATTGAGCTGTTACTCATTCGTTGTGTTTCTCATCTCCATTGCTTCTTGCTTTTTTGTTTTCTTAGTTTGAACGCAAGACAAGACAATCTCATTATTGGTTTTTTGAGTTTTTTTCTTTCTTTTTTAACTCATGAACACGACTTTGGTTAATGATTACTGAATTTGTATCAATGGAAAGCCTGGCCGGTTGGCGGTTTATTCCGGTTTAAAATTGTCCTATCTTATCACATCACTTGTATATGCTTAATCAATCGCTATTGTAGCTTATATGATTTAAAAATCAGTCAATCAAACAATTTTAAGTGAAACTAAATTTAAATCCGTGGTGTACCGCGGGTCAATTGTTTTCATATAAAAATATAGTATTTATTATTTTATTTTTTTACTGTTTATAAATACTTATATTAAATTTATTATTTTAACTTTCTATGTGTAATTTTAACTTGCTAATTTTTGTTCTTTATTGTTTATGAATACTTTTATTTTGTACGTTTAACGTGAATTCGTCATCAAATTGTAGTGTTTTCATGTAGTAATAAAAAAATTATGTTGTTTGATTAAAAGATAGGCCAAAACAATCATGTTCTTTATTATCGTTGAAAAAACTTAGAGCAAATTCTTGAAAACATACATGAAAATATTTGCATTATTTTGGTTCATTAGTTAACAGAATAATAGAATAATAAATTTTTAATATAATCTATTTTATGTATTTTATATATTTATTTTGCTTTGTGTCATATTTTGATCTAAACTCGCAGCTGGTATAGTAAATCTGACGACATTGCACAAATATGTATTAGATTCAATGTTAAAATCTGTTATTTATAAATTCTCTATAATCCAGTAAAACAAACCAACAAATTCATATTGACTTTTGATCAAATATTACTTACCGAATTAAACAAATTATAAAAAAGCGTTTAGTAGGTGGGCAACCACCTGAATGTGCAATCGACCAGAATTTGTCGGTTAGACATATCGTTTCAAACACTAACCTATCAATCGATGTATAGATCGAACGATTAGACCTCTAATTTTGATCCACAAATTTTAAATTAATGTATTTTACTTTAATTTAAAATAATTTAATTTAATTTAGCATTTCAAAGGAGAATAGAGAGTGTATAACCATTTCTAAACAAATGTATTAATATATGTTTAACATATTAGTTATTTAAATCAAATATTTTGATGGCTTAATATTTTAAAAAAATATATGTCCATCGATTGAGTAATATATGTTCATTTAAAAAAAAATTGAAATCATGACATATGCAGAAAAATATCAAAAATTTTAATAATTATATGTGTTATATAATCATTCAAAATTATTTTAAAATAAGATGGAACAAAGCTGATATGAGAATCATAATCTTTATACTGTTAAATCACAATATTAAATAAAGAAATAATTGTGTTTGGTTGTAAAGATTGTAGAGATTTAATTATAGCTTGTTTGGATACATGATAACTTATGACATTGAACAAACACACTTTTCATAGATCCAGTAATATATGTCTATTTTAAAAAATTTGAATCACAATATATAGAAAAAAAAAATCTAAAATTTTATTAACTGTATCTATTATATAATAATTTAAAATAATTTAGAAATAAAATCAAATAAAGGTGAAAGAGGAATCATATTTTTCTAATATATATGTTTAAATTAGGTAGATAGATTTTCGGAAATTTGAAATTAGTGTTAGTTTCTATTATATTAATATATATATATATATATGACTGTTTGGATGTAAGAATAAGTATAGAGGTGTTTGGATACAGTGATTACTCATTTGTACTTCACTTTTAATAGTATAAAAATAGTAAATAGTGAGATTTTCACTGAAACGGTCATTTCATACCTAGACTATGGTCTTCCCTCATGATGCAAACATGGACTAATGAAATGTGCATATTCATATCCATGAGACTTTTCAGCTAATTCCTATATTAAGTAGCCTAAACCTACATTAATACTAAGATGTACTAGTACATTTATGGGGAAAATGTCATTTAAATCATGAATTTACGTTAAAACGTCATTTTAAGCGTAAACTTTGTTGAATGCATTTTAAGCATCAACTTTCATTGACTTCTTTTTTTATACACAAAATTCTCGTTGACCCGGCCAAACTGGACATGACGTTAAGTCCGCTAACAGAGCCACTGACAGACGTTACTTTGTCGTTAAACATGCTCTATTAGTGACAAAACGATGTCGTTTCAGACAAATTTTTAATATCATTTAAATCATGAACTTTTAAATTTAGGCCATTTAAAACATGAACTTTTTGTACTAGGTCATTTAAATCATCAACATTCGTTACTATGCTTTTTAAGCATCAAGTTTTGTTACTTTGTCGTTAACGACTCTCTGTTAACCAAAATTCTGGGCATTAAGTTTTGTTTGCAGATTTTAAGACTATCTCCAATATATTCCTCTATTTTTACTCTAAAATAGAGTAACTCTCTCCAATGTTCTACTTTATTTTAGAATTACTTGATTTGTAGAGTAAAATTTATATGAAAAATAGAGTTACTCTATATATAGAGTAATACTATCATTTATTCTATTTTAGAATGAGATATAGAGATGGGTTGGAGCAAATGTTACTCTATAATAGAGTTTAGAGGAACAAATAGAGTGTGATTGGAGATGCCTTACTTTAATAGCTCGCCTGGTAAAAACCCTACAAGATAACCCAATAACACGAATTAAACGGAATGTATGATTTTAACCGAAAGCTTAGAAGAAAAAAAAAACTAAGGATCTGCAAGAGAGTGAAGGCCATATGAGATTATGGTTGGCGAGCCAATCGTAGAGAATGGGGACGACACCTTTCCACTGAGAGTACTCCTCGTAGACATTCGGCTGTTACCGTATTTTCTTCCCACTTTCCTTCACTTTACCATCCGCTTTGTTGCTACGACGACATCATCTGAAAATCGTCTTTATTTTTATGTTTTCGACCTCTCTTCTTCGGCCTAGAAGCTCTGGTTCCTCCGCTTGGCGTTGTTGGTTCAGAACTTAATACCTAGAGTTTCAGTTAATAGAGAGTCGTTAACGACAAAGTAACAAAACTTGATGCCTAAAAAGCCTAGTCAACGAAAGTTGATGATTTAAATGGCCTAGTACAGAAAGTTCATGTTTTAAATGGTCTAAATTTGAAAGTTCGTGATTTAAATGATATCAAAAATTTATGTAAAATGATGTCATTTTGTCACTAAGGGAGCTTGTTTAACGACAGAGTAACGTCTGTTAGCGGATTTAACGTCATGTCCAGTTTGGCCGGGTCAACGAGAATTTCATGTATAAAAAATAAAGTCAACAAAAATTTATGCTTAGAATGGCCTTCAACAAAGTTCACGATTAAAATGACGTTTTTACGTAAGTTCACGATTTAAATGACATTTTTCCCATATATTTATTTATTTTTCTTTGTTTTTTGAGATATTGGTTCTATTCTATAAAAAAAAAAATTGATAGCTAGACGATAATTTAGTTCAATCGGAACAAAAGAAAAATTGAAACAAATTAATAGGATTTAGGTAGTTGAACCTACTTAATGTACGAGCATCCATGCGATAATGATGAACCCCAGTTATCTTTACTTTCCTAGAAATTTCTCCACAAACGTATAGTAGTATTTAATTTCTAATAAATCAGAAATCTCGATTCTGCACATTAAATTATTTACACCTAGCTAACCCATACAATATGAATCATTTTATATGCATTTTCAACCTAAAAACGCTTAATTTTGCACCTTCTTCAAAATTTCTCACACCGAAGCCGTACCATCGTACCAGTTTCTTATCCATGATAAGATAAAGATACATATCTATCTCTATACAAAATATATATTCAGAGCCTCAGAAGTAACTAAAGATATTGTAAGATAATGGCAAGGTCATCTCTTTGTTCGGTTGTTGGGAAAGTACGGAGGAGTACAGTGCCAGTGAAGCCGTCCAGTATGGGAAACCGCTTCACCAATATATATAATTTATTAACCTTTGTAACTTGGGTAGCTCTTATTTTTATACGTTTTCTACTCCATTTGTTGTATCATTTTATATGATGTTTTAGAAATTTGTTTTGTTTCATTCTATATATAATATTTTGCTTCGTAGTTGCAGGTCTTGTTTGCTTATAATTCAATATAATATAATTGTATAACAGATTAATCAGTAATTAATTACCACTGCGTAATGTTTTGTACCAGTGAAATAGTTGTAAACCACACATAACTTAGGAATGATCAAAATCTAACTGTAACCGTATAAACTCAAGAAACATTTTTAGCTGGAAAACTGACAAAAATCGAGTCTGTTTGACCTTTAAGGGTTTGTTTAGGACCAAAGTGTGAAATGTCTAAGCGAAGACAAGTCTCTCATAAGCCCTCAAGGCTTTGTGAGAAAGTCAAAGCTGTCCCCAAAAAAGAACATGCCATCTCTCAACTCTTCGATCATGTGCTCTTGCGTCTCTTAAAGTCATATGTATAAGGTTTGTTTTGGCTTTTGCCAAAATACACATGCTTCTTTTGAAATCATTATCTTACTTTAGTAATCTATCTACACACCTCCATATTCTCACATGCATGCACAATATTATTGTGATATCAAACCCTTCTTTTTTTTAGTATAGTCCCCGAAAACCAAAAAATCTAAATTAGTTTTGAATTTTGCATTTATTGTAGAATTTTACATTGATTAGATTGCAGATCGATCTATTTATTATGGTTTGGATTTCAAATCCGATCTTAAAACGACTAAAAGCAAATCAAACAACAACAAAATAAATGTCACTTTCGACCGATGTGTTCTCTAAAATGAAAATTGAAAGTTTACAACAAGAGATTCTCTTTTTGATTAACAACAAATTAGAACATGATACAAATAAATTATGAGTAGAAAGTTTAGAAAAACAAGCATGGAATATCCTAAATACCCTTAATTAACACTCTTAAATACATGTCGACGAGCGTGTGACACGATCTTAAGATTTTCACAGCATTAGCAAATAGAAGGTTCAACATTAACTCAAGGCTATTGTAAATCAATTATTGATTCACCAACGACATGAACCTACCGATCGAGTTATTGTAATCCTCTCTGGTTTGTATAAATAACAATAAACAAATTTTACACAATTGCAATATCGAGAATTTGGCTAACATAGTCCTACGTTTTAATTATTTGGTTGTCTCATCAGTATAAAAGATAGGCAAATCTAGTTGTGTAGTTTAGCTAGATTCGGCATGGAGAATCTCCTCAAGAGTTCACAAAACGAAGTCCATGCTATGTTTTTAAAAAAGCAAAGGGGAAAGTTAATGAATTGGCTTAAATTAAATATGATGTGTATTGATTGAGCATATGAAAAAAAATGAAAAACACATGATTCCTTTTCCTTAAATCTCTAATCTCACGTAACTTTGCTTTGCCTCTTTCTTTTTTTTTGTTAACTTTCTTTTTATTTGAAAATCTGAAAGAAAAAACAACAATAAGAATTAATTAAGTGGGTGTAACCAAGTACGTACGTAGTTTTGGACGTTCACACCATAGTTGTTATAAAGATATGAGCAATATCTCGGTTTAATTACAGCTTTTTCTGTGTATAAGAAGCGTTGAGAACGTATGGATAGATAAATAAATATACATGAAACATAAATATTGTTTCTGACCAAAAAGGCAAAAACTAAAATAAAAATACCAAGAGCGAGTTAAAAAAAAAAGGGAATAATGAGAAGAAGAAGAAAAACGCGGTTTTGTGCAGAAGCGAGACAGGGTGGAAATAGCTGTTGTATTGAAAGTGACTCACTCACTTCAATATTCACCAAGATTGATCTTCACTATTTTGGCTGCGCGTTTCCATTATTAATATTTTATTATGTCATTTATTATAGTATTTTACAGTACAAGTACACAACTTAAAAAAAAAACACCTGTCATGCACCAAAAACGTCACAATCATACACAAAAATCATACTATTTCGTTTTGACCAAATTCAAGTTTATAAATAAAACCATTATTGTCTCCTTCTCTCAATCCCCCCAAATCAATCCATTGCTATATATATATAATCTCCTCTCCTCAACATTTCCCATCCAAAATACTTTTCTATCAACATTTGTATCAAACACAAAATCATTATACAATATGGTGAAACAAGAATGTAAAATCCGAGTTACCACTTCCTCATCGTCACTATCTCAATCTTCTTCTTCCTCGTTGACATTGCATCATCAATCTAATAAGAACAAGATAAAGAAATACAAAGGAGTGAGAATGAGAAGCTGGGGATCATGGGTTTCTGAGATTAGGGCACCAAATCAAAAAACAAGAATCTGGTTAGGTTCTTACTCAACAGCAGAAGCAGCTGCTAGGGCTTACGACGCTGCTCTCTTGTGTCTTAAAGGCCCTAAAACCAATCTCAACTTCCCTCACATCACTACTACTTCTCCTTTTCTTATTGACATCAATGAAAAGACTCTTTTGTCCCCCAAATCTATCCAAAAGGTCGCCGCTCAAGCTGCCAACTCCGTCTCTTCTGACTCTTTTACCCCTCCCTCCTCCTCCATTGATGATGGAGTCCATCACCATCCATCTCTTTCTTCTTCAGCTGCGTCTTCACCGCAAGATGATCATTATAACGATGATGATTTGGTGTCATTGATGGGATCATTCGTGGATGAGCATGTTTCTTTGATGGATCCATCATGGTATGATCATAATGAGATGTTCTTCATCAATGGAGCTCCGTTTGATTACTCTCCACAGTTAATTAGCATGAAGACAACGATGGATGAGTTCTACGACGATGCTGATATTCGGCTATGGAGTTTCAGTTGATCCAACGGTCCATATTATCCTACGAAACACTTTCCAATTCACATTGTTTCATTTAATTTATTATTTTAAATCTATCGATTATA
The DNA here is from genome assembly GCA_028015245.1 of Cardamine occulta. Classification (NCBI taxonomy): domain Eukaryota; kingdom Viridiplantae; phylum Streptophyta; class Magnoliopsida; order Brassicales; family Brassicaceae; genus Cardamine; species Cardamine occulta. The sequence goes on from CM051366.1 coordinate 20,977,324, forward strand.
AGTCGTCGTTGTTATTTCCTTAAGTTGCTTGTTGCTCGGAGCGAATTAACGACAAATACTGTATGTAAGAAAATTAAGAATTAAGAATTTATCTTAAATGTACACACACTAATTTCAGAAGTCACATAGACAAGAGGCCTTTTTTTTGTCACTTCTTGACTTTTTCATGTGTTTTTTTCAATTTATTTTATGACGCTTATTAATTATCGTACTTTTTAGTATTATATTAATCATGTAATTCCCAACTATTTTTTGTGTAACATAAAGGATTCAGATGACGTGGATTACTTACATATAATAATTTAACCAAAAACAAATATAAATCGTAAACCCGATGATACATAACATAACACAAACTCATTAGCTAGTAACTAATTGCCAAAACAATACGATAAAATAGAATTCTTATGTTGACACAAACACATTTTTCTAGTTCATTTTTGTTGAAGTCTGATTGCGATTGGTCCAAGGGTGTTCTGTAGGCTGGATTCGTCTGTTCCGTTTAATGGGTCTATGTTCTGAAAGAAATAGATTTGCCGATTTCACAGGTTTATGGGCTTGTTAGATCTTGCAATAACTAGACATTGTGTGGTAGGTTGTTGTCTAAAGCCCAAGCAAAAAATTAACCAATAATTTTAAAAAAAAACTGACCACCCCAAATTATGAAACTGGCCCATATATTCGAATTCGCAACTTTTTGGAGAAGGACTTTTGATGAAGTTGTTGTATATATTTCTGTTTCATTATTTATATATTTTGATATAGAGAGCACTGTAAGAGAGGAGCGGGCCAATTGAAAAATGAAATGGTCCATATGAAGGTGGTAATTGCCAGACTCGAGGTGACAAAATATTGAAAAGTCGGTTTGCTTTAATTTTTGACTTTTAGTGTTAATAATGCAACTTGTAATTATGTTGTCTACTTTGCATGTTTTGTACCAACCAACTTGATATATTAATGATCCAAATAAAAGGATAAGGAGGGAATATGAATTTCGAGAGGTTATCATTTGTATGCTCCTGTTTGATTCATAATTTGGGGAGGTAAGGTTTTTTTTCTTTTTCTTTTTTCATATCTTAGAATCTGGTAGATACTGAAACTATATACCGTACTAAGTTTCTAGCTTAATTGAATAAAACAAACTTCTTTCGTATTTCATATTTTGTTAGATTATTAGTGCTAACTAACCTTCTAGTATAAGCTGAGTACAAAGAGGTATAGTTCTCTTTACTGTATATATATATATATATATATATATATAAATTAATGGTTGAAAAATTCGTTGTTTTGTCATATATCGTCGTCGTATATGTCGAAACATTGTAAGTGAATACTTTATAACAAAATGTTGCAAGTGAATTTCACCATAATACCGAATATGCCTTAATTAGTTTTTAAATTTCAAATTTCTCAAACTCTTTTTAGGTCAGACAAGTGACAATAACATTATAATTTAGAATAATATTTACAATACTTTTGTAGTACTCATTTGTATTGCTTTGGGTCAAACAATGAACCCCATTGGACAAACATTTTCACCAATCCCTCAATTAGTTTTTTTTTTTTGTTAACGGGGACTGTATTACAGTATTTAAAACATTTCAATACGTGAGTTTTACCCTTTAATTAACCATCATTTTTTTTTTGCCTTTTTCTTTGCATGTAATAAATTCTGTTACAAACGAGGCAATAGACATGCATGTCATATGGAATGATGGAATCTTAGAAAAAGTAATTAAAAACAAATGATTAATAGTTATACCAAAAATGATACTACTTTCTCCGTTGTTTTCATAACTTTTTTAAAAAACTAAAAGCGTGAACATTAACAAACCATTAAAATTTTCCATATATTTTTTATTTAACAATTCAAAAAATAAAATAAAATTGTGTGGAGTACAAATAGACATAAAATACTAACAATTATAAATGCTACATATAAGGAAATCAAATAAAATGAAACATACAAAACCTTCTAAAACATCTTATAAAAGGAAATATATGGAGTATTAATTAAAAAATCCGAACTGTCAAGTTTTGTTCAATATATAATTCATTTACCTCGTGGTATCTAAAATTGCATGACTATTTAGCTTTGTGAATTGAATAGTAACAAAAGGTATAAAGTACGTTAAATTGGGAAATAAGTCAAATAAACTATACCACTTCATCTGCCAAGGAAAAAAAAAATATACCACTTCTTTCTAAGCTAATGTACGCTACAGAAACAAGTATTTTCTTATCGTCCACGAATTTCTTAATTATTTAATAAATATTACTCATGCTAATCAATAATCTAAATAAATGGTTTACATGCAATGATACAAATTATTGGTTTATGCGTATATATATTGAATAGCATGGCAGCCTTAATCTGTTGTCGACCAATCAAAATATTAAATTACATGTCGTGAGGTAATAGGACTATCTCAGTAACTTCAATAAATGCTTTTTTTACTCATAGCTATAGGGCAATGTTTAATGCGAATTGATTTTCATTTATAAGGGCACAGTACAGTTTCTGTTTATAGAGCTTGAAAATTGGACCGACTGTTTTTTTACTTGGAGGAATTTCGCATGTTGAGTGGTTAGAGAGTAGAGACTTCAAAGTTTGAATGTCCAAACATTTGAGTCAAACTGTTGATGTAATCAAAATTACTATGACATCAATTCTTTCCTTTAAGAGTACCGATTATTCGATTTTCCTAGATATTGAATCAGCCCAAATAAACAAAGGAATCAAGACATATGAATATGATATATACATAGCCTTTAACAACAAAAAAAGATATATACATAGCCGCTGATACGGAATTGAGGCTAGGATTGTTCATTTTAACTTAAGCAGTTTAATATAGCTAGGATTATTAGTCTCAACTCTAAACGATTTGAGATTCCATTTTTAAGAACAATAATATTTTCCTTGACAAAAAAGATAGTTCTATTTTAAAATTCCTTAGCAGAATAAGTTATATACGCTTAAGAATTTATTTTAAATAAATAGAGATTTTATAAGCATAATTGGCATTGGCGACAAAAAAAAAAAAAAAAAAATTGGCACACTAATCGCGGGTTAATAAACTAATTTGTTTTTCGTTTAAGTTCTAGGAAGAATAAATAGTATTTTATCATCGGCATTATTCTATTGCTAACGTGTATGTATATATTCATGTATATTAAAATTATCCATACAAAAAAACAAACAATTTACATATATAATAGAGGATACGGATATATATAACTAGATAAAAAGGATAAGGGTATATAGAGAATAATATTAAGAAAAATTATCCTCGAGCGATGGTTATGATGGAGGACACATGCATGGGTTCTTCAAGACTTCAACCAATTAACGAGGCATGCTTTGGACGTGTTTTTGCCGTTATCAAATTTTCTTTATTTAAATTAGAGTGTTGATATTTTTTTTTTAAATAAAAAGTTTCAGTATTGATGTTATGACGACAGGCTGATTAAAGCTAGTTTTTGAACTTCATTCTGTTATTCATATCCATAAATAAGATTGGATATAACTTGAAAGAAGGAATGACTTGATCATGCTTAGCTATCACCTATTTATATTTCAATTGTGCTTTAACTGAAAATTCATAATAAAAAAAAACATCTAAAACTGCTCTAAACATTTTTTTTAAAGTGATGATAGATATGGTACGGTTTATACATGTAACTATTTCAAACTAGTGATTCTTGTAGCACAGCTAAATATAGAAATGCTATAAAATATTTAATGCGTTCACCTAATACATGAATAATATGAAAGAGAGTTTCCCATAAGTTTGAATTGTTGCAACTAATTTGGTCAGACTCAGACCACTTTCAGTTTGCACGCCATAGCGATCCATTGATTTTTAGTTTTTTGCTTGATATGGCTACCATATAGCTTACGTTGACAAGTCTGGCTACGAAGATTCTTCTTCATTGAATCATTGTTTCCTTTTATTTATTTTTAGTTTTATAGTCATAATGATAATAATATAATCTATTTTCTTTTTCTAGACAAGGAGATCAAATCAAGTACGAAACGAGAACACGTATTCCGATTTTAGGATAACGTTTTATCAAACTAAAAAAAATCTATCTGTCAGTGATTCGGATCAATATCAAAACATCAATCAATCGTCCACTTAAATTTGTACAAAAAAAAGAAAATACAAAACATGTCTTCTTCTAAGTACATTTACATTCTTAGTTAAAAAAAAAATTAACCTCCATAGTAAAGCTTCTTATAATTTGAAGCTCACCAGGGCTACAATTAAACAGACAAACAAAAAAACATGACTCTCTTTTTGTTAATGTCATTTTCAAGCTTTTACTCATTTTCAATTTTCACAAAGTTTACCATCCATCTGATTTTGAACGGCTTTCACAGCTGCAACTCTAGCTGCCGTCGCAGCTTTGTTAGCCGCAGCCACAGCTCGTATCACCTGCTCATCCACCCGTCTCTGATTTACGCCTTTTTTCGACATCTCTCGAGCGCTCTGCGATTGAATCAAACCCATGTTTAATTTTACTAACTAAAATTTCATCCTTTATATATATATGTTTTCAAAAAAGCAAAAAGTTTCAGCCTTTAGGTTATAGTATAAAATACCTGAACCGCTCTATGAACCGGATTGGTTTCTGGAGAAAGCCGGTTTATAAGATTACCATCATCCCATTCACCGGATTTAGTATCACCATTCCTGAAACCATACGTGCCATAGCCTTGCTTACGACCTTCGTGCCAAGCTCCTTCATAGTAATGACCATTAGCGAAATGGTAAACACCAAAACCATGAATCTTATCTCCAAAATACTCTCCTGCGTACTTATCTCCATTTCTATAACCAAACCAAAAAAAAAAAACATAAAATCAGACACAGATATAATAAAACAGAGAGATCTGTAATATGATTTTTTTTATTATTACCTGAAATGGTAAGATCCAAGTCCATGTTTGACACCAAATTTGAATTCTCCAACATAAGAGCTACCATCAGCACAAGTTTGAACACCAAAGCCATGACTTTGACCGTTGAACCATTCACCGGAATAAGAATCTCCAGTGTAAAACAAGTAAACTCCAAAACCATGTCTTAGTCCTTGCTTGTACTGTCCTTTATACTTACTTCCTTTAGACCAACACTCAATTCCATAGCCATCGTATCTTCCATTTATCCAATCTCCTTCATATCTTCCATTAACGAAATAATAATAAACTCCACTTCCATTACATCTTCCTCTGTTGAATTCACCTTCGTAGATATCTCCATTGCTGAAGAATTGAACTCCTTCTTTAACGACTAGTCTCTTTTCTTCTTCTTCTTGTACTGATTCTTGATTTGAATCGCCGATGTACCATTGAACCGGTTTTGGTTTGTGTTTGATTCGAAATCCAAGTTTTTTACTTGTTTCTTCACGAATCTGTTTGATTGCGATTACGGTTTGGTTAATAACCGCCATGTTTCTCGATGCGAAGAACAGAGCAACCGCGACGAAAATCAAACCTAGTAATAGATTCTCCGACGTGAAGATCTCATTGGTTTGAGAAAAGACGATGAATAGTAAGAAAGATGTGAGGCTGAGGAAAGAGAGGGAAACGAGTGTGAAGGCTAGACCTGGTTTAATTCGGTTACTTGAACCGAATGAGTTAACCGGTTTTTTTCTTCTCTGTTTCTCTTCTTTCTCACCGGTTTCTAGATCCTGTTCGCGGTGGTGAGAGATTTCGTTGAAGTGGTCACATTCAGTGATAGATGAAAGGCTTTGAATTGATGATCTAATCGTCGGAGATGATCTCAGCAACGACGATTGAGTCCTCGTCAGTTTCGTTTGGCTCATTTCCGATAATCTCGCAGAAAAAAAAATCAAAAAAAAAAAAAGCTGCGATCACGAAGGCTTCAAGAGTCTGAATCACCACTTCCTTTCTCGATTCCGACGGCCAAATTTTAAACGGTAATAAGTTAACCACCACTGCACCACCGTGCTAAGCATCGCAAAACGGAGAAGAAAACGAAAGATCTCTTTCTAACTCCAGATAAGTCTAGTTATACTCTTCGTTTTTCCTTTTCCGGTAACGGAGATTTTTATTTCACGGTGAAGCCAAAAGTAAGAGGAAGAAGAAGAAGAAGAAGAAGCTCACTTTGCTTAATAGAGAGAGAAGAAAACGTAGAAGCGGGTTTGGGCTTATTTTAAGAGTTGAAGAAAAAATGGAGTTAGATTTAATACTGAGCGTTAGATGAAAATCTGACGGTTGATTAACGAAAGTAAAGAACGGCAGCCGTTAGATCTGACTAAGTCACGGTCTTGACGGGGAATATTAGGAGTCGGACGCTTTTTAGCTTTACTGTTGCAGACCGGCACGTGCCGCCACACACATAGTATCTTATTTAATCTTAAAATTTTAAAATTTTATTAATTTGCTGAAAAAATCTCTGCTTTTGGGAGAGAATCTTCTATATTAATAAAACAGTTAATTTGGACTTTCAATAGAATATTTATAAATTATATTCTATATTCATAGTAAGTATACTTTATTTTATTAATAGAAAAAGTGTAACGATAGACTAGAAACCAATCTTATGTAAAATCAACGATTCATATTGGGGAAGAAGATAGTTGGTGAAAACTGTAAAGTTGTAGGTAATCTACCAATCGGAGGGCTTTAGATGAATTACTTGATACGGAAATAAATATACCAATAAAAATGTAGAAACACAAAAATTGGGTTTGGATCAAAATTGTGAATAAAAACATATTCACCAAACATCCTCGCATGGTGCACTCCGCATTAGTAGGCCTCCGATCTTTTTTTGTTAATCTCACATGGGACAATTATATAAAGCAATTTACCTATATTCATACATAACATCTACATGTATACTCAAATTTGTTTATTACCTATATTTGAAAACGTTCTCAGTATCTTGCAAGATAATATTGATATAAGTATTTTTGAAGAGATTGAAAACGACAATCTTAAGCTAATGACATAAGTTTAAAATATATTATTCTTTTTAGTACTATGATTAATTAAGTTAACATCGCTTTCACTGGGATCTAAAGTCTAAGTTCTTCTGATGCATCTCCAATTACTTTTTTTAACTTTCGGCTAAGACAAAGATAATCCAGTCTTTAAGAGAATATTCAACCTTAATTTATTAATTAACTCAAATCTAAGATTTTCAAAAACTAATTAACAATGTGAACTTGACTTTATTAACTTGCTTTACTGAATCAAAGTCTTTCCGCAAATGGAACCGAAGAAATAACATAACAACATAAAAATTAAAACTTTTAGACTTTTCTCTTTAGTTTCTGCTTCATCCTCTCAACTGCACCACGCAACGTGTCTTCGTCTTTACAGAACGTAAACCTAACCAAATTCTTCCCTTCTTCTGGATTCAGATAAAATACGCTCGTTGGGATCGCAACGACCCCAACTTCTTCAATAAGATACTCACAGAAGGCAACATCGTTCTCCAATCCAAACGGTGTGTGATCCACAACCACAAAGTAAGTCCCGCTCGATGGGAACACTTTAAACCCAACTTCTTTCAAACCCTTAACAAGAATCTCCTTTTTTGTATTGTAATCTCTTTTCAGCTCTTTGAAGTAAGAGTCTGGTGCCTTGAGAGCTGCAACAGCTGCCCATTGTGCTGGTGTTGATGTGGCGAATGTGAGGTAAGAATGTGCTTGTCGAATTCCCCAAGTCAAATGAGGCGGCGCAATCGCCCAACCGATCTTCCATCCAGTTAAAGAGAAAGTCTTTCCTAGAGAGTTCAAGGTCACGGTTCTTTCGAACATACCGGGAAGAGAAGCTATGGAAATGTGATCCATTTCAAACGCAAGCTTATCATATACTTCATCTGAAAGCACAAGTAAATCGTTTTCAATGCAGAGAGAAGCAATAGTTTCGAGTTCCTCTCTTGTGAACATTTTCCCGGTTGGGTTGTGCGGAGTGTTCATGAGAATGGCTCGTGTCTTATTAGTTACCGCAGCTTTGAGCTCTTCCAAAGGAACCGAGAAGTCAGGTGGGCGTAAAGTGATTCCTTTCACTTTAGCACCAGCCATAGAGAGTGTTGCTTCATAGGAATCATAGAATGGTGCAAAGACAATGACTTCATCTCCAGGGTTTATTAAACCTAACATAGTTGCAGCAATGGCTTCAGTGCAACCAGATGTAACAGTGACTTCTTTTTCCGGATCAACAACCAAACCAGTATCTTTATGAAACCGTGCAGCTATTGCAGAATTGAGCTCAGGAACGCCATGTCCACGAGCATACTGGTTTTTACCATCTTTAATGGCTTGAATCGCAGCTTCTTTAACAAAATCAGGACCATCGAAATTGGGAAAGCCCTGGCCTAAATTGATTGCTCCGTGTTTGATAGCCAATGTGCTCATCTGAGTGAAAATAGTAGTCTTGAACTTCTCTAATCGCTTCGCCACCTAAGAAATAATGGTTTGGAAATCATTAGAATAACATAGAGAAGTCTAAGTTGCAGCTTATTATACAACGCTTGGCTCTGAATATTGCTAATATATCGATAACAAATCCAAAATTGATCAATAAGACAGTAACGTATGCCGATGTTCAACCTAAACTCTAAAAGTGTTTTAATTGAACAAGCACGAAGAATGGGATTAAACTCTGCGATGCTTAAGTGAAGTCTAAAGAAGAACTCATTATTTGAGTGGGATTGATTGATAGTGTAAACTGTTAAAACAAAAAAAGGGGATCGTGGGACCGAACCGCATGAACTAAGTGGAATCCAAATCGGACAAAGATTGAAATGATTTCGTACAGAGAGAGTACAAAAGAGAAACATCAAATTGACAGAACAGCAGCTTCCAATATTACAAAAGCAGTGCCAAAACGATAGAATTCAAACCGAATCTTCCAAAACGCGAGAATCGAAGCATACATACCCAACTTTTTCATCATTTGAGTTATAATAATACAGACAGAAACATTTCACCCAATAAGAAGAGATCACTAAGGAACAGAGACCCCACGGAGTTAGGAAAATGAAAGAGAAGATTCATTCACCTGTACAGGTTTCTGATTTTGCTGCTGAGTCGACTCGTTCTGATTCTTAAATGTGGTCATGGTAGCTCCGATAGGAAGGTGGATTTTCGCGGAGCTTCGGAGGTAATTAAATGGGAGAAGAGAGGATTTGAAGCTGAATTGTCTGAGCATTACACCGCGAGTGTCCAGATACATTGAGTCTGCCTTACCAAATAGATTCGGTAGGGTTTTTGATTAGCTCGAATTTTAGGAATTTTCTTTGTCGCAAGTTGCAACTTTTTTTTATGTGAGTGGGCTTTTACAACACGACTCTCTGACTCGTGGGCCAAGCTGCCTTGTAGATATGCCCACCAAGTTTTAATTTTCTCTACTTTTTTTACAGAAGGATAAAAATAATGATACCCGAGGCCCGAGGGGTCTTATATTGGGTAGAAGCCATGTTAAAAAAGTCGGTAGGCATTACAGGTGGATCTAGCGCATAGCAAAAATATCGGACACTATACGAGATTTAATCCAATATTAGTTTTTTAGTGTTTAATTTTTTTTTAATGTTATGAATATATACTACAAATATACAATTGATAATATAGTTGATTTGCTCTATGAGCACTTGGATCTCATTTTGTAATTTGGTCTCGATTAAAGTTCATAATCATAAATTAGACATAGAACTAACAAATATAAATGGATTGTTACTTGATTTTTCTGTAACAAAATTTTTTTTGACCAAATTCTTTTTTTTTGTTTGAAAAACTCGGAGATTAATCGGTGATAAATTGGTCAAACGAATAATAACTCTGATTAGGCATAATCGTGACGGACAACTACCGTTAACCGAATAGATGGCTAGGCCGCCGATTTTTAACAAGGGGTAGAAGGAATTAGTCTATTTGGTCAACAAACACGTTCAAGTGTGTCTGAGCTCTGTTCTTGAAAGTTGTAAGAAGCAGCTCAGAGTGCAGCCGCCCAAGTCAGAACCCGAGACCGAAGATTCTCAGTCTTGTTCTCTCTGAGAATTCAATCCTCGTGTCAGTCTAGATCTTCTAGCAGCAAAGCACTTGTAAACAACATGGAATCAATGGCAATTAAGATTTCATGTTGTAGTGTTATTAGCAGAGACTTTCTTTTCTCAGTGTAACATACAAGTGAAAGCTTTTGATGATTTCGGCCAACCCAAAACTAAAACATATTGGGCAAGCAAAATCCATGAAAACAAAGCAAATAGAATACACAACTTAGAAGAGAACCAATGAGGATTCCAAACCGAACCAAAAACAACGGCAGGTCCCCCACATTGGTCTCTATATCATCCAACTACGGAGCTGTTTTCATCCTACATGATTTTTTTTCCCCAGCAACTGTAATTTGAAAAAATATACAACAGCTGCTACAATCTGCATTTTCAGAGATCTCTTTTGCTCCAATCATCTATAATATGAAGTCATGTAGAGTCTCGCTCCTATATCGAGTGGACCATCATCTCCACCAACAGCGTGAAGAACCACAGGAATGGTCGACAAAACTTGGATGCTCAAAGGAAAAACCGCAGGGACAACCTCATCTAATGACTCGGTATCACGGACTGACAATGCACTGCATTTTGCAACACATAGGTCACCAGGACTCACCACATAGGCAGCTTCTTTCAAGGGCTTGACATAGCCTCTTCCACCTCTCTTGGAATAGAGTTTATCAATGATTAACGTTGATGTTGCCTCTAGCCACTCTGCACACAAGCCTTCGATTTGGTCGTAGTATATTCTCCGTTCAATCTGTGACAGCATCAATAAACGATAAGTGTTAAACAGATTGTAAAGAGGGATTTAGATAATCTAACAGATGGTAAATGAATCAGTAGAGACTTACGCCGAGCTTGCTAATGTAAACAGTCATAAATCTTGATCCCAAGTTCATTACTCTAGCTTCACACGGAAAAATCTGCAGGGAAAGGAAATAAGTGAGATTTTATAACATACCATAAACATAAGAAGCAACGGAATGATGCAAGTTTACAATTTACTTGCCTCTTTTTTCTTCAGCACAAACCAAGTGTAGAGCTTATCACATGCATCTCTGACTTTTCGAGATGCAAACTTCCTCTCATTGCAATAAGCAGCAACATCAGAGAGTAGTTCAGTGGAGGGAACACCATGTTTCAAAGCAGCGATCGATAATGCTTCCTTGCCCTCTATAGATTCAGCAGCATCTTTGTTAAAATGAATGCCGGTGAAACAGCTTTTCGCTTCAACAGTTGATATTTGCTTCTGCTTTGAGTACAATTCCTCAGCTTCAAGAGCAGCAGCTACCGCACGGTGAACAACTATGTCGGGATACCGTCGAAGAGGAGATGTGAAGTGAGTATAAAAAGGAACAGCTAGCGCATAGTGTCCCCACTCAGCAACACTGTCCTTCAAATTCCCAGTGCAGAAGTAAGATGCAAATTGCATAGGTTTTATAGCATAATTGTTGAGAATATCTACAAAAACTGAGTCATCCTTCAGGTTTTCCGTGATTTTCTCCAAAGACTCCTGGAGTTGGCCAGAAGAAGAAATGTCCAAATCCATACCATTCTTTGAACAAAAGCCTTCAAATTCTTTGAGCTTGCGCATATTCGGTTCTGGATGCCTCCGAAGCAATGCGCTATCAGGGTAAGCTCGAGAAATAACCTCAGCTGCTGTCATATTTGCTAAGAGCATAAACTCCTCAACAAGAAAATTTGAACCCTTTCTAGAACACAACACAAAATCATATGGAACTCCATGTTCATCAAATAGAAAAACAGGCTTCGAATTCTCCAGCTGCAAAGCCCCATTTCTAAATCTTTTTTGCCTTAAAGTGGTGGAAATCTCACTAAGATGTTTGACAGATCGAATTACATCACTCCACTCGAAAGATCCATGCAACGCAGGCCAGCCTTTTTCTGCAACATCACTTTTCCCATCTATAATGTCTTGAGCATGGTCATATGAAAGCTTGCAGCATGACCGTATAACAGTACGACCAATCCAGCGATCTATCACATCCCCTTCTCTATTTATATCCCAGAAGATAGAAAAAGCAAGCCTATCAGCTCCTGGATTAAGCGAACCTAAGTTCTCTGACAGTAATGGAGGCAACATTGGTACTTTTCTCTGCAGCATGTAAACACTTGTCGACCTAAACTGAGCTTCTGTGTCAAGAGCAGTCTCTGGTAAAACAAAGTAGGAGACATCAGCAATGTGAACACCGACTCTAAAAAAACCGTCGGGTAAACTTTGCACTGATAGAGCATCATCCAGATCCGTAGCCGTTGAGGGGTCGATGGTTAATACACAGAGATCTCTCAGATCTTTTCTATGTTGAACCTCTTCTTCTGGTACTTCCCAAGGAACACGTGGAAGACTAGTAAGCGAGCCAGGAGAAAAGTCAGAATCGGAAACTGAGTTCTGATATAATATCGCATTGATCTGAGGCTCCAATTCACTGCCTCGGCCAAAAAGATGTGTAATTTGGGCTAGAGGAAATGGATTCCCTTCGCCCCAGTCCACAATTTGGGCAGCTACCAGCTCTGCCTCGATAGTTGGATCAAAATTCTCAAGTCTTGCTCTAATGCTTCCAGGTAAGACATGGAAGGGAACAATCAATTTCGGAAACCTAGGGTCTGAAGGCACCAGTTGGACGTATTCATCATCAGAAAGAGACAAAGGAGACTTGCACCTTTTCGCATCACCTTCTTTATAATGAATCCATCCCTTGACATCAAGCAAGCCAACAATAGAATCTCTAACAAGTGATTTTTCAGCAACGGCAACTACTTGTCCCGTTGGTCGTTTGTAGGGGAAGGAACTAAGGATGGTGCATAGCTTCTCAATCGCACTGCAATTTCCCTTCTGCTCACACGAAGAACCCAAACATGAATCCAGTAACGGTGTAGAACTGCGACTAACAGAGTTCTTAGCTCCTTCTCTAATAACTGAAGATTTGTTTGTCGAGAACCCATTGTCTAAACCTTCCACCAAATCAACAGCGTTTTTTTGTCGAGCATTTTTGTCCTCTGCATTTATGTCATCTTTCTTTGGGGGACTGCTCGTTCCTTCAGGCTGAGCTACATTTTCAGTAACAAATCCTTTCATCTTGGGCCACAGTGAGAAAGGATCCAGTTTAATAACAACAATATCCCCTTCCACCTACATAAAGAAACACACGTAAGAACTTGAAACCTCTCTAACATGGGCCAAAAGGTAAAAAAAAATGGTAGATGAAGTGAATTTAAACATAAGCCAGGAAGCTTGATAAAAAAAAAAATCCACAAACTTACTGCTCTATTTTGGCTAACATTTCCATTGATTAGAATATCTGTAGGGACTCCATCGATCTTGCAGTATGCCTTCAAAGTTAGGAAAAAAAAATATTTAAAAGTGAACAGAAGAAACCAACGTTTTAGAAGCTTAAATCTCTTGGAAAATCAAATGTTATTTCTAACCTCACAGCGGTTATGAGCATTCACCCGAAATAGTGCCTTAAAAGCCTCACCTTTCTGCTATGCATAGAAGAGAAGACAACTATGAGATTTAGAAGATATAACTTAAAGCTGTTTGTATTGAAGGGAAAGAAATAAAGAGAACATCTCAAAACAAACCTCTAAAGCTTCATTCATAGCATCAAGAGACCAGTGCGAAGAGAAAATCTTTCGTTGTGATGAACCTTCAATTTGCGGGAACAAGTCACCATTCATCCTAGGAGACTGCTCACAAGCCCTTGGATCAGGGCACGACTTTGACAACAATTGTTTACTAACTTCAGCAGAAGGGAGCTGCGGACTTCCAGAGCTCCCGGGATAACCACCTTCCACTGGCGCCTCGAAATGATGCATAGGCGGCATAGAATTGAAAGCAACATTAGACGCTCTCATAGCTTCAAGTTCATTAGAATTCTCCAAATCTAATCTTTGCTGCTTCAGTGATGAACTACAATCTTTTGCTTTACTCCCACTATTTCTACCTTCTGACGACTCCACATCTATTGGTACTGTTCCGAAACATAAAGATTGAAACTTGTAAGGTAAAGGCAACTAACAATTATCCAAGTCAAGCTAAAAATCTCTTCTTTATGTATAGCAAACACACACTTCTTTATCCTCAATGGCTAAGTTCTCAAATTATAAATAATCAACCTAAGATGAAACAAGTCCACGAGACTCCTACTAATACAGAATCAGTTCGATGTACAAAATCATAACATCACGAAATCAATTCGCAAACAAAAAAAAAGATCAAAACTTTACCTAAAGTGTGCTTAGATCGACGATTAGTTTTGCGTTTCTTCTTCTTCTCTGTGTCACCGTTTTCGATTCTTTCACCAACTGTAACTGATTGTTCAACCGAATCACTCTTCATCGCTTACAGTATAAACTCTAACGAGCTCCAATGGTTTTTCTGGGTAAGAAAAAAATTGAACCGGAGAAGTAGCTAAAGAACAAACAAACAAAAACTAGAATCTTCCGATCAGATAAAAAAAGTAAACCGGAAGAAACACAATTGAAAACCAAATCAAAGGAAAAAAAACGACGATAGGAAGAAAGAAATCAAGATCTTAAGATCTTATGAGATGAAGAAGAAGAAGATGAAGAGATTATAATTAGAAGAAACAAAATAATTGGTTGGCGAAGAAAGAAAACGACGTTATGATTGGTCGGCGGATTACGCCGACTGTTGCCTTTCCTTTTTGTCTTCCCTCTTTTTTTTCCTTTTATTTATTTAATTTTCCTTTTCTTCGCCTTTGCTATTTGCTTTCTCTTTAATATTAGTGACTTCTAGGTTTTTTATACTGATCTTGAGTCAGATGTTTCATCGTATGACACGTGTACTGAAAATTTCATCGGACGGTTATTGAGCTACAATCTTTTTAATTATTATTAAAGTAAGTAATTTACTAATTTCAGGGATTATTCTTTTATTTGTATTTACCTCCTTAATTTCTTAGGTTTAGCATTACTACCTTAAAGTTTCTGGAAGTGATTTTTAGCCCCCTAGTGACGATATATTTGTTTATTAGACATAAATATTTTGGCCGATACTATTAATTGGCGGTTAAGAAGAACTGGTTAACTGAAATCTTAATTATAGATTTGATTTATTATTTTATTTCTAATTTCCGATTTAAGAATACCAGAAGAAACGTTAAAACTAACAACAAATAAACTTATCACTTCATTTAGTAATACATAAGATATTCAATACAATAAAAGCGAAATACAAAATAGATTAAGTTTACATGTAAATTTATGATTTCTCTTATGTAGATGTATGGCCACAATGATCAAGCTCTATGCATATATATATTTCCCCACAGTAGAACCATATTATATATCGTAATAATCTGTGTTTGATATCCAGGACACTTCACGCCCCTAAATGAGCAAATGTGATTCATCGTATCCATTTTATTATAATGGACATTGAACATCCCTTTACGTGATCCAGAATCAATGCATATATTTCCGCAAACTTCTTTGCATATCTCAAGAGTTATCCTTGGATGTCTCATACAAAAGTTTGGGATGCATTGCCTTACGCAATTATCTATTGCCTTGTTCGAATCAGAGGTGTGTACCAAAAAAATCATCATGAACATAGCTACAATCTTCAATATACTGCATATTTTCTTCGACATTTGAGCCATAGATGATAACGTGTGAACTGTGATTGAAGTTAAGAATATTTGCCTTAGTTGATTTATTTCGTGTTTACGATTTAATGATTTGATGGAAATGTTTAGTTGCTCAAATTTATACCCTAAGGTAGTTGTCTCTATTTTAGAAAATGGTTTTGCTGTTTTGAAGTTGTTTCTTTTTGTCTTATATTGTTGTAGTTTTGGGCTAGTAATAAGTGATTAATTATACCAAACTTTAATCGAACTCGTTTTCAACTATTTATTTCAGTTTTTTTTTTTTTTTTTTACCTTCAGTGCAACAAATTATCCTTACGATTTTCATTTTCTTTAGAAAAAACAAACAAAACAAAAAAAGATCAACAAGGAAATTTTCGTTCTTGGGAAAAACGTGTTTGCTTTTTATGAGCAACAAAATCATCATGATAGGCTGAAACCATGCCATATTAAATTTTGATTTTCAAATGGGCCCAATGTTAACTAAAACCCAAAATTGTCATAGCAGGCCGAGATTCGGCCTGTTAATAATATATATAATTTGTTCCTTTTTTGTATATGTAGTAGTAATACACATTTGCGGAACAAAACTAATTATATAGAAAAAGTAATTTAGAAAATATTGTACCAACTTTATAACACTTAGATATCTTAATTTTACGATGTAAGTAGTTAAATCAGTTATACTAAAAATTATCGGACGATCTATTTTAAGATACCACAAAATTTTGAATTGATAACAATAATGTGAACGGCGTTTGGTCAGGATAGGGATTGGCAACTAGAAGCAGACGCAGCATGTGGATGATGAACATCGATATATCTTAATGTCATTTCAAGACAAAATTTGTAAAGGACCAAGACTTACAAGAGAAAGGGGACATAGATACACAGTGTGTGTATATATATTCAAAGCATAACCTTACAAAACTTCATACATATTTATGAGAAACCCGCCAAGGCATAAACTTACAAACCTGTCTTGAATAAACCCATCATTTGTTTTTTTTTCTCTGAAACCTATACTTTAATATAAATTTCTAGTATTCTGCTTGTTCGAATAATTTTAATATTATTACTCTAGAAATAGGACTCGTGGTAAATTATGGTATTCTGGTTGTTAACGAAATATTTTTGTTGAAAACAGTGGTGTCCGTACAATTCGTTAGATGTTACGATTACCAATTACTATTCTGATTTTAAAAATACGAATAATCATCAATGATATAAATCAATGTTCCAAAAATCGTTAGGCGCTAGTCGGACGGCAAGGATGAGCCTAGCGCATAACCAATAAATCGGAGATTAAACAGGGATTAATCGGGGATTAGTTTTATAATGTTAAGACTATTTTAATGTTTTTAAAATATATTAATCTATTATAATTAAATTTTTCTATAATATTATTTTTAAAATTGTAGTATACACATAAAAACATTTTTTAAAAAAAAAAATTTATGATTTTCATTAAAATTTTGAACATAAGTTATTGTAAAATATCACAAAATCTCAATCTAAATGTATGAATAACAAAAAAAAAAATTAACTGGCGGCGAATGTGGACCTAGCGATTAAACGTTAGTCGGACGGTAAAAATGGACCTAGAGATTAAATAGGGAGTAACCGAAGCTAGACGAAGATTTTTAGAACATGAATATAAATTAGATAACCAAGTTGATGATGCCGTTTTTTTTTTTTAAACGTCTGAAATATTCCATGTGAAAATGTAGCTTTTTTCTCTGAAATTATGGAGATGGAAAAATAAAAAGGTGAAGATATCGAAGATGATTTATTATTTTTGACTAGGACCCCACGCACGTGCGAGTCTTATCCACACGCTTTTTTATCATCCTCTTTCTCACTTGCAGAAAATTAAGTTCATTCATAGATTTTCATTCTCTCTTTCGCAATCGAACACGAAGGCTGAGCACAACGTGAGAACGTGTTCATTTTTGATTTTTTGTGTCTTGTCGTATTTGTATAACTTTTCTAGAAATTGATCGAATACTCTTTTTTCTTTGAATTTATATAGTAAATTCTATTTTAGTTGTCTATCGATGATCTAAAGTTTGATCTTGTCGGGTTTTTTTTCCTTCAAAATAAACAATGCATATTCTTACTAAGTAATGCAACTATTATTAAATCCTAACACGTTTGAATTCTTGATTGTTTGTATCACGATCTTGATTTTGGAATTTCGTGTTCCAAACCCATTATTTGACTACGTGCTTAATTAATATGTAACACATGAAAATTGTCAATATGGCATTATATATACTTATATTAGTTTTTTTTAAAACAATCATATGTACTTATATTAGTTATATAATAATATAAAATATATGTAGCATAAAGTGTATTCGTCAGTAAAACAGAGTACATACATACTTGTTTTTACAATGAATCCTAAAGTGAATAGTTTACGTATTTGTTTTTAATAATGCTTTTAATTAAAGGGATCGAATATCCCCGTTGTTTTTTTCATTTCCAAAATTAACACAAATTCGTCCTTTTGCTAGTTAACTTCTTCTTTTGTAATATGTCACTGAAATTAGGTTAAATATATATTCAAGGATAGATTATGATAACATTTTTTGTATCATTTCATTCTGGCCATATTGTTTTTCTACTATTTTGTTTATTTCTTTAGCAGGTAAAGAAAATGGCAGAATACTGACCCAACTTATGGAGATTGATTGGAGAGCATGGAAGTTAGAAAGCTAGTCAAAAAAGCAGTTTATTAGATTGGGAATCTATAAAAGCGCTTATAATGTTTGTTAGGAAATAACTTTTGACATTCTGCATCCTGAAATTTGTTCAGTTCATTAGAAATAACCAAATTTTTCATAACCTATGCCTATTTACTTATTTAGTGTCTTTTGGGAACCAAATTTTCGTAATAAGACTAGTTGCTCAAGCAATAGATATTTTGGATGCGAAAAATCCTGAGATTTTTTTTCATTTATGAAATATATAGTATCCATCATGTTGATATTCTTGCAAAAATAATAAAAATTTTAGATTCTGTAACAAATTTGAAGATTAATCGAATAATTATTTATTTGTTAGTGTTGCTTAAAATAATTTATTTTCTTTTTTGGATGGTACCTAAAAATAAAAAAAGTTGTTAGTTAAAGGTCTCCATCTCATAAAATCAATTCAAATGTCAGGTTTCGGGTAAACCAGATCGATAGTACTAATTAGCTTGTTCCGACTTAATTATTGCGAGTTAAAGGCTTAGTTTTGTTGTTGTTGTGCTGTAACTGTACCTTAATTACATCCTAGGAAAACCTAGTTGTCACAGTCAACCCTAACCAAAACAGTATGTTAGTGAAGCATCGTAAATTTTGGTGTATTATTCATCAATTATTTCTTAATTATGTTTGTTATTTTCGTTCGGATTTTCGAGTTTTTTTTTTTTTTTTTAAGTTTACCCTTATATGGGTTTATCCAGTTTTGATAATCATGAATACTGTAAAGCTTAACAAAAAAAATTAATAATATAGAGCTTTCACATCCCCATTTTCTTGTGTTCGGTATAGATCTATAATTTTTTTGATAATATTTGGTTTTCTTTGAGAACTCTCTCATAGTCATACTAAACAAATAACCATGTGGCTTATTATAGTTTTCCGGCATTTCCATATCCGACATATTTCCATGTCCTAAACGTTCCAGTGACTTCGATTACTCTTTTTTTTTTTTTGGTTCAGTTTTTAAAACAGGCTGATACAGATACCATTACCAACCATCGAATCAATTGGTGATTTGAGAATTTAATCGGATTGTGATGGCCAACCAATGGCTTTGTAAAAAAGGCTGCTTAAGCCGGAAAGTCGTAACTCACTGACACAGCCTGACATAGCCTTTTGCCTCCTTTTTAAAAAAGTCCACTTTCATTTTCTCTTTTTGATGTGATGCTAATTTGCCCACGATGGATTCACTGATCACTCACAATCAGAAATAAAATATTACTATTTGCTTAGATCTATACTTGATTGCTTCAGAGGCAATCCAAATTAAGTATTAAGAAAAAAAAACTCTCTTGGATTACCCACATAAAATTTATATCTTTATATAAGCACAAGATTGTGTAATTTTAAATCATGCATTTCCGTAACTTCATTTCATCGAACCGATTGAAGATTTTATAGTCAATTTTCATCAAAACCTTAATGAAGAATTTCTAGATTTTTGCTTTTTTTTCAAGTAGTAAAAAGATAAAAAGAGATCACTCACAAACACACAGAAAAATTACATGATCTATAGAATAACACTAATTAAAAATAGGGTTGGCCTAAGATAGCCATCACACCTTAGATAAGGAACAAAAAAAAACCCCAATTAACCGATTACAACTCAACATAACAAATAAAACAGCTCCGAAGAAGTAAAAGATTATTGTCATCAAACAATCACATGCATGTGATTTTTAATAAATTCTATAAGAGATATAATAACTTATATATTCAATCTTGAACAATAATAATAATTATAAAAAACTCCTTAGATGAAACCCTCTTTCTAGAAGGCCTTGAATTGGCAAATTCGTAAATATCATGGCTTGTGAGGAGGGCATTGGTAGCATTTGGTAAAGAGACCAAAAGTATCGATCTGGCGAACAAAGTTGACCATACTTGCCCATCCTCCAAACCCAAATCCAACCACGAAGACCCAAACCACCACGAATATGTTTATGCAGTAAGTCCCCATCCATCCTCCTACCACTCTCGGCGGTCTCTCAACCGCATTCTATATAATAAAATTCGTTTTGACATTATTTACTCAAAATGTTTAAACTATATAATAAAATTTAATATATACTAGTATTTAACAAATATACTAAAATTGTAACACCTTTTATGAAACAAAATAATTTTTAAAAGACAAATAAAGATCTAACCTCTCTGGAAGGAGCAGGAGCAAAAGTAAGCATATGAGCCAATGCGGGGATGATGTAGACAGTGAAGCTAACTAAGAGAGATCCGACCGCAGAATTGATTGGTCCGAAAAAGGGGAAGATAATAGCTAAGAACCATATAGGTACAACCACAGGTAACCTAGCCATGGCTCTTTTGAACATGCTCTTAGTCTCATGCACACCAATCAATTTTTCCCACACAAAATACAAAGGTGTAGATGCGAATCCGAATGTTATGAACTGGTGAATGAGCATGAGGATCACTGCGGTATCTCTAAAACCGGACTTAGGTAGAAGAGAAAGTGCATTGGAATGAGTTAGCAAATGATCGCCAAACGCCCAATAAACCGCAGACGCCGATGGTAGTGTTAGCGTTAATACGTATATAGTTGCTAGTAAATATATCGCCTTGAACTTTTGTGGTTTCCACATAGCGTGCATTATCTCCCTATTTATATTTTCAATGTATATAATTAATAAAAAAACATTTAGAAGCTTTTGTTGTAATTAAAAAGTTATAAAAAATGCTTACACGGTGACGGCGTGACCACCGAAGGTGTAGAGAATGTTGGTGGCTCCGGTGAAGTAAAGCACCATTGTGGTTGGACCCGAGTGTTTCACATCCTCAGCCTTTTTTTTTTTTGGAATTTAAAAGTCAAGTTAAATAACAATAGCAAGAACTATATAATATAAGAAATTAAACAAGATTTATGTTAATAAAATGATGACCTGGCCGTGAAGGAGAGAAGCAATGGTGAGATACCAAGAAGTGTAAGTAGTCATAGCGAGTCCGAGGAATGACCAAATTCTATAATTGTGGAAGGAAGGAATAAAAACAGTTGTTGCACAACACGCCCCAAATATGTATGTCCATGTCCTCTTGTCCAATTTGTCATTAATATAATATATATTGCTGCAAATCATTATTATATACAAAAATAAATTAAAATATCTCAAACATATTATACTAATAATTAAAGAAAACGGAAATTATTTATTAATTTACCTGGCACAAGCAATGAGTTGAATCACGGATCCAAAGAGAAGAAAAGTGCAATTAAAGATTAATCCAATGTTCCTCCAATGTTTTCCCAGCAATCCATCTAACACTTCAAACCACTTTTAAAAGAAAGAAAAAAAAGAGTTAAAATTTGATAACTAATACCATAACTAAACATTAATTATAATAACTAATAAAAAAGAATTAGCGGTGGGATAAAACCTGAATAACGTGGTTACGGAAATCGAATTTTTCACGTTCTTTACGAGTTCGATATTCAACGTAGAGAACACTAATGAGATAAGCAGTCCAACTTCCCATTAATCCATAAAACAGTTGAAACAAAATTCCCGACATCATCCCAAGTTGTGAGAACGAGTATGGTAATGTCAACAGTACTTGTGCCACCTGTCATTTTTATTTACATTTAGAGACGATGAAGACGATACATACACACACAATACTATATGTATATGTGTATATACCTGATTTGAAGCACAGCTAAACCAAGCATCGTAGACAGAGCCTCCATGCCAGAATAAATTCGAGAGTTTTGTTTTAGCTGAAGTATTACCACTTCTGTTTTCTTCTTCTCTTTCCATTTCCAAGTAATTTCCTGCGACTACTGTTTCTATTTTCTCTGCCGCCATTTTTACTTCTCTTCTCTTAGCTTCTTTGCTTCTTTCTTCCGCTCTTTAAATAGATTAATGGAAGTGACCTTTTTTATTTCTTTATTTTATGGGTTTGTTTTCTTTTCAATGAGGGCAATAATTGAGTTACGAGTGTCGGGGAACGTAGCCTTATGTCACAGACTCACAGCTACTTGGTTTATGATTGGTTAGTCACGGAGTTATGTCACCTACTTGTTAGTGTTATTGTTTTCGGCGAGCGTGGATTATGTTTTTAATGGGCTTGATTTGATCGTTGGGCTTATGGGCCATATATTTAGAGCACTACACGAGCGGGTAGGCCCACTTTAAGATTGTTAATTATATTTTGACCCCGATAATATGCAAAAAAAGAGGGTACACTAGTTATAAAAGTTTAATTTTAAAGGTAAGAAAAGGGAATAGACTAATTGTGAATTTGATAATAGAAGTGACGACAATGATGGTCTTTTTTTCTTTTGAAGGAAAAGCTAAAACTACTATTAAAATTTATCATTAACAATTATTTGAATCATGATTATTGTAACAACAACTAGAACAATGAATAAAACATATTGGTCCTTTTTTCTCCTCCTTCAAGTGTAAGGATAATAGCGATTTATACATATGATAGTCAATTATATTTATGAGTTTTGTCCGATTGTATTGTAGCTGTTAATTGGAACTTGAAATACATAAAACCATGCCCTTGTCTACCATACTGCACTACACAATCCAAACACTCGATTTAGAAGTAGAAAACATCAGTTACAAATGTAAGAAAGTGTGATTTGTGAGGTAATCGAGGTTGGAAGATGGATCCAATGGAGAGAATGATTGCTAATCAGGTGGGATTAGTGCCTAAACATAATTACCACACGTGTCTAGCTGTCTTAGCCTTATTTAATCTCAATATTTTCCCCCTTTCTTTTCAAATTTCTTCCTTTTAGCCCTAACTTTTACAATGGATCGAATTATTAATGTGAGGGAATCATCATTTTAGATCTTTATAGCTTTTTAACCCGGCCAAAATGGATGGCAGCGGATAGATAACTGATGACCAATTTACATTAAATATGCATTTTTAATTTTCTTTCTTTTTTGGTGGTCCGTACTATTTAAAATTTTGCTTTTACTTATAGGTCTTTGTGGTATGTATTGACGTCCCTAAATTGAGACACGATTTAGATATCATTGATGACAAAATAATAATATTGTAAGTGACTGTTGTTTAATAAATTGTTATCTTGAAACCAGGAAATCGATTCTACTGGATGGTGGATACTGGATACATATTTTGATTTTAAAAAAAAATTAAAAAAATTATCTTCTTCAGAAAATATGGTTACAAAAAAAAAAACTGCTTAACATTGATAAAATATTTTTATCAGGAAAAAAAAATCATTGATAAGTGGACAAAATTATTCAAAAAGCAGACAGCAATAATGGGCCGAGGAGTGGTTCATTTGAATTATAACTCAATGGGCCATATGACCCGGTAGTTAGGCCTATTATATCTGTAGATTAATTATTAACATTTAACACCCATGACACGAAGTCTAAAATAATCAAGATAATAACATACCAAAAGACCGAGAGAATTATCCAAATTTTCAAGAACAATTAAATATTGGACAGATCTCTTTTTTTTTTTTTTTTTTTTACATCAAAATATTGTACATATAAGTACATCCTAACCTTTTGGATTACCTCAGCTAAAACAGCATCCCAAAGAATACTTGCATGAAGCATCAGGAAAGGAATCACACTAACTTTTACCAAATTCCAAAACAAGGAACCTTATTTGAAAAACATAGCTAGCTACTAAACTTAAAACGATTTTTATAATGCTACATATAGACTCTCCATGCAAGTTATTCCTTCTTCATCCCTTCAAAAAGGCAATCTCACTTCAATAATTCTTCGTAAACCGAATCATATCGGGACCCAAAAAATAGGATAAATCCCTAAATATTTTTCCAGTAAATATGTCAATTCGTTTCGGTTTGTCACCGAGGATCTTGTTACTCTTTCTCACGATATTATCAGGTAAATTAATCATTTAAACATTATTATCTATATAATTACGGTTTAAATAAAGATTAGAACTCGATCGTGTGAGGATATATAGGAACAAAATGGTCAGAATCAGCCAGAGTATTCACGATCGTGAACTCATGCGAGCAAACGATCTGGCCGGCGATAACTCCCGGAGAAAACTTCAATGGTGGAGGATTCGAGCTCAAACCGGGACAATCCATCGTCTTCAACGCACCAGTAGGCTGGTCAGGTCGAATATGGGGACGAACCGGCTGCAAATTCGACACAACCGGAACCGGAACCTGCGAAACCGGTTCATGTGGCTCAACTCTAAAATGCTCAGCCTCCGGAAAACCACCAGCTTCACTCGCTGAATTCACATTAACCGCATTGAATTTCTACGACGTGAGCCTCGTCGACGGATTCAATCTCCCTATGTCAGTGACTCCCATTAACGGAAATGGAAATTGCAGTGTCGCCGGTTGCGTCGCCGATTTGAGGCCACAGTGTCCGCGTGAGCTCGCCGTGAAATCGAACGGAAAAGTTATATCGTGTAGGAGTGCTTGTGACGTGTTCGATAGAGATGAGTATTGTTGTAGAGGAGTATATGGGAATCCAGTGGTGTGTCAACCAACGTATTATTCTAAGATCTTTAAGCAAGCTTGTCCTACTGCTTATAGTTATGCTTATGATGATCCGACCAGTATTATGACTTGCACTGCCGCTGATTACGTCATCTCTTTTTGTTCCTCCAGGTTTGTCTTTCGTCTTTTTACGTATCATCCAAGTAAGACAAACTATAAATACAATGTTATTAATTATTAATAGTACAACAAATTAACTATCTTATATGCTACATATTTTAGTTTGTTTTAATGTTATAACATTATGTTTTAATTGAAATTATATCAAATGTTGAAAACTTTAATCAAGTTTTATTTATAACTCGTTTTTACGTTTACAATTGAAAAAACAATATTCTGGTTTTAAAAAGCAAACAAACTTTCATATCTGAAACACATTATTTAAATTGGGTTTTTAGTCTTAGACAATGATTTTTTAAAATGTAAAAATGACGTATGTAGTACTATAATCATTCTTTGATAACTTTAGATGCAAAGATAAAGAAGTAATTCAAATGTAAAACTTAAGTTTTATGTTTTTTTTTTTTTTTTAATGTGATCATAGGAAGAAGCCGGTGTGCACGTACCATGATAACAAGTTGGTATGCAGCGATGGTTCTGGTGGATTTAAGATGATGATTGGAAGATTCTGGCTTGTTTTGATGTTGTCTCTTGTTGTGTTTAGTTGATTTCGTGACTCGTTTTTTAGATAAACAAGTTTTTTTTTTCTCGAGGAAAATTTCTCAATTGTTTATTTATTTATATAAGTTTTCATGTGTAAATAAGGTTAATTGCAAAATTAAATTTAAGGTTGATTTGGGTGTGAAAACTGAAAAGAAACATGAAGATAATTGCAATCCATTGTCTCTCCTCCGGGCTCCAAACAAAATTCCTAAAGAAGCATGTCGCATTCTAAGGAAAAGATAAAATACTGAGGTTAAAATGTAAATAACCAGAACTTATTATAATTTACAAATGGGCCTTAAAATGGACCCAAAGTGAAACCCAACTTAATTCTTTTTTTCTTTTCTGGTCCACACACCGAAACCCTGGTTTGGTGTATGCGTCGTTGAAACGCGAGAAACAAAAAAAAAAAAGAAGAGAAAATCGAAAACGCCATTTTCGCCGTGCTAATCTGATCTCGTCCTCCCTTCACCGGAAAATGGCCACTGGTGGAAAAGTGTCCTTCAAAGTCACTCTGACCTCCGATCCTAAGCTTCCTTTCAAAGTGTATGCCAATCTTTAATTTTTGTTCGATCTAAATGCGTTTGGTTTACTTGCGATTGATCTCTTATGGGTTGTTTTTGTTAATTACAGTTTCAGTGTACCGGAAGGAGCACCATTCACGGCGGTTCTGAAATTCGCAGCAGAGGAGTTCAAGGTTCCTCCACAAACCAGCGCCATCATCACTAATGGTAATTAAACCCATATCATTTGCATCAATATAGGCAGGAGCTGAATTTTAAAAATGTTATCCTGATGAATTTTCATATAATTTTTTTAAATTGTGTTCGTTAGATCACGCTTGAGTTTAGTCACAAGAATTCTCTAAGACCATTAAATTTGTTTGTGCATGTAACTTTTTCCCTCAGTTTATCTGTGTGTACATTGTTTATAAAAGATCTCAAGACTTTAACCATTCTTGTGCCAGAGAAGATCTAGAAATGATTAGCTTGAACACAAAAATACTCATTAGACATGTAAAATGATTGTGTTCCTTTGAGAAATGGATTATCTCATTTTGATTGATTAATCTCGGCTGATTATATTCATAGTTGTCAATACTTAAAAACATTTCTAATGTGATGTGTATATGTATTCATGTGTGCAGATGGGATCGGGATCAATCCCCAACAGAGCGCAGGTATTTCAAATTCCTTAAATTTTTACTTGCTTGATTACTTTAAACTCATTCTAGCATTTTTCTAATTCTTTTGAAACCTGATTATACAACCTTTAGATTATTTCAACTGTCCTTTACACAATGTTTTGTATTTCAAAAGAATTTAAAGCTCAACAACTAAACATAAGTGTGGGTTTTTAACATACAAAAATAGAAATCAAGTTTCTTGAGCTATGGTTATGGTTATGGTTTTTTCACCTGTTTTTTCGAATGTTAATGAATATGGTATCATGAATAATGTCAGGAAACGTGTTCCTGAAGCATGGGTCTGAGCTAAGACTGATCCCGCGTGATAGAGTTGGAGCTGCGTTTGTGATGAATCCATGAATGTTGTAAGCAATGATATCCATACCTATAAAAATAATTAAAAACGACATATTGAAATGGTTAATGGACAACTTTTTCTCTTTGAATAAATATGTGATACTCACATCGTTTTAGGGAATTTGATTTGGTTGAAGTCATATATGTCTGGGTATATAATGTTCTCTATGGATGTAAACTTCTATGTGTGCATCTCTCATATTTATTCTCTTGTCTATTTTTACATTAATAACGTTTGTCTCAAATATTTTCGAGAACAACATTTCATTCGCACAAAAAGAACAAATCAAAGATCGTTGTTACAAATCAATTTCCTTTACGTATTACAAATCAATTTCCTTATTACAAATCATTTTTCATACGTATGAAAAATGATCTTTGTGCTTTCACACTAAAACCCGTCGCGGAGCCTAGAACGTTATGGATTGATTGATTCGTTGCTTCTTGTGTTATGAGCTTTGGTCTTCTTGTATAATATCGATCGTATTTTACATTACTTGGTCAAAGATGCGCAAAGAGCTTTGTATACTTTGTGGATCGTGCTTCAAGTGCTGTATTAATACTTGAAGCATGTATGACAATGAAACGAGGCAAGTGCTTTGACTATACGAGTTTGGGAGGTACAAACTCTCTTTTCTTGAGGCGGAAATATGCTTCGACTATCTGATTTTGGGAGGTAGGCGGAAATGTGGTTCGACTATCTGAGTTTTGGAGGTTTGCGGCTGCCGGTTCTAAGTACAATTTGTATACTAAGGACATACCCCTATAACGGTTTATAGCTTTTTTACGTGTATTGTGGTACCGATGAGACGCCTAACTTGTATATTATCTACCAGGGTATCAACAAGTGTGGTTATATTTTCTGCCATAACTCTCGAGCTTAAATTACTTACGTGTAAGAAAAACGTCACTGCTAAAGACCTGATCCGGGTAATTTCTTCCAACCTGTACCCCGAGAAAATATGCAGCATACCACCTGAAAAGGCTAAACAGTTTTGCAGTAAGCTTTCCAAAAAAACATATCATGAACTAATTTGCATATGGGGGATATGTAAAATTTATGCGCTCATTTAACTTGCTGAAAAGAAAGTTTGCACTACCTGGATTAATAGCTATCACTATAATCCTCCCTATTCTCCGGCTTGGATATCAACATTCTCCTGAAATAATCATATTGCACATAAATGTCTAAAAGAATTTCACATACTGTTTTTTTCTTTCATATATTATTTAGCAAAGTGGGTTAACAAAACACATGTCGGAATAAATGAAAACTGACAGTGTTGGAGAAGTTTTTAAAAATTCCATGATAAAATTTGTAGACACTACTTCAAAAAAAAAAGAAAAAAAAATTAAACCAGAAAAAGAAAACGAAACAGAGACTAGAAAAGCAATTCAGATCATTAATAATTCTTTTTCTTTCGCAGAAGCCTAGAGCAAGAATTACGGAGGTAAACAGAGAATCACGAACTAAAACAGGTAAATTGAAGATTTGAACGAAACAAAAGAGATAGGAACAGATCATACAGTTTTTGGTTTGTAAATCAGAGTAGAATCTTCGTTTACCTGCAACGTGATTTTCAGTTCTTCGGGAAAAAATAACTGCAAAGAGAGACTAAAACGATTAAACACTTGCTGGAAACTAAGAAACTCAAGATCAATAAAAATTTTGCTGATTCATTGGCGTTTTACCTGATCATGGTTCGATCAGAGCATGAACTTGACTTATGGAGTGAAGGAAGAAGGAGAAACTCGTGGCCGACATGGTCAGAGAGAAACCACCGGAATACTCCTATCTCTCTCTCTCTCTCTCTATGCTTTCCTTATCTCCTTAATGATCAGAAGAAGAACGATTGAAATTTTTAAAGAGAAGTAAGAGATGTGTTTGTGAAGATAATTGTCAAGGTCTAAGGAGCTTCTCATTTGTGAAGATAAGGGAGTTTTTAAAGAGCTTGTTGGCAATCTTCATCAACGGCTATAATCTTGTTACCGTTGTATCCACAACGTTCTCAACGATTTGACACTTAGCCGTTGCATTATAATTTACTTAATTTCTAATTAACAAATTATTTTCTCTATGCGCGCCATTGAGACTTTAATGGGCCTATGGATAGATTTGAGAGTTCTATTAGCCCAAACAATCTCTATCTTTAACAAGTGAAGGCCCAATGGACCGTTAATTCGAATTAATTTGGAGTAAGAGAATGAGAAGCGCCAATAAGGTGGTTCGAATCTCAAACACAAATCTCTGGGTTTTTTTTTTTTTTTTTTTCCTCATTTCCTCCAACAATTTCAAAAACATTTCTCAGTCTAGTGGAGAGGAAAGCGTTGGTTTCTACTTCGACGGCGATGGTGAAAATTGGAGCGTTAGAGTTGGTTACACCCAGAAATTGAGGATTTGAGTCTGTTTTGGTTTCTAGTTCGGCAAAATCAACGGTGTAGCAAATCGGAGATGCATTTGAGATCCAGCCATGGACAGGGAGGCTAACCTTCCGGTCCCACCGGATAAACCTCCGAAGAGTCTGGTTCGTCCCATCTTAAACCAGGAATTATCTTCTTCTTCTTCCTCCTCCTCCTCGCCGGAACTTCTACGGCATGTGCAAGCCGCTTTCAAGCGACATCGCCCACTCAGTACTCTCTCTTTCCCTCTCTCACTCTCTCTCTCTGAGCTGTGAAGTGAAATCTCTATTTGGAACTTTTATTTGCCTAATTTAGGGTTTCCTTGGGTTTAGCATTTCTCTTATCCCGTTTTGACACCGGAGGATTTAGGGCTTTTTTTTGGAAAGTTAAGTTCGACTTCTTAGAATGGTTTACGATTTCTAGTTTACGAAGTTTTTGGATTGTCGTGTGGGAGATAATGATATGCTAGTTGATTACGGAGATGAACTTATGGTTATGAGAACGCCCAATTGTTTTTATTTTAGCTGTTAGCTTAAGCTCTTTACTTGAGAATGAGTTGCGATGGAACTCTTATTATAGCTTTCTTTCCAGATAAAATGCAGACGACCACTATTGGGCCTCGGAGAAGTGTTGCTCCACAACGACAAGCTTCAAGAAGTTCACGTTTGGTTACAGGTTCTACAGCTGAAGGGCAGGGATCTAAGGATGTTGTTTCCCTGAGTCAGAGTCTTGCTGCTAATACTTTGACACAGGATACAAGCAATTTAGCTACTTCAGTTGCTGGAGAATCTATTGAGAATGTGTCCATTACACCACCTTCAGTTTCAGGAACTATTAATAATATGCTTGGTGAGAATTTTAATCCATCAGACAGAGAAAGGTTTGCTAGTTTAGAAAGCAATCTGGATGGAGGATCTGGGAACGAAAACATTCAGAGAAAGCTTCAATCTATCATTGGCAGCACTGTCACATCTCATGGTAAAGCCCTTGCCTTTCGTTTGGGTACCCAAAATTTGTTTGTTGTACTTTTGTAAGTAATACTGAAAAATTGTCCATAAGCTGAACCAGGGGGATCTTAAACAATACTCAACACTTTTTAACCACTGTTATATATTCCCTCTTAAGCTCAATTCAACTTACAAGGCATATTTATTGTTGGTTTGTTGAGCTAATAATCTTACTTGAACTCACTTTTCCTGGCAGATATGGAATGGGATGCAACAAATCAGGCTGAAGCATCAAATCTTGGTGCTAATACTGGATCAAGACATCAGAATCTCCAATCTGTTGATTCTGAGATCAGTTTGAAATCTGAATACAAGGTTTCATCGTCATTGGCAAAGATCCAGGGTCAGCTGGGAGAATTCCGCAACTTCTTGAACCAGCCCAAATCTCAGTGTTCTGCCATGGGGTCATCATGTGCCACAACTACGCTAATCCATTCGTCTTCAGCTCCTATGTTAAACGCTACTACCCATGTCTCTCGTTCTTATGTTGAGGCAGATCCGAATGCAAATGCGCACGCTGTTCAAAGTCAAGGGAACTTGCCTTCTTGTCACCCTTTTACCAAAGAAAGCAACATTCTGCATGCTGATAAGGATGCTCCTGCGTCTGAGATGCCAGCCTCAACTATTGATCCGGAAAAAAGAGTCAAAGAGACTGATAAGTCCAAGCAGCAACAGTGCACTACTGAAGTTGAAGTTCCAGTGGGATCTTCCAGTCATGGTTGCGACGGACAAGCTAATGCTCGTCTACCCGATGAGTTGCTTACCAGTGTTAGTAGCTCACAGCCACAAAAATCAGACAAGCATGAAAAGGTTGCAAGTAGCAAAGGGCCATCAGCGCCTCGTAAAAGAAATTATGATCCAGACTTGTTCTTTAAAGTCAATGGGAAGCTCTATCAGAGGCTTGGCAAGATAGGAAGTGGTGGAAGCAGTGAGGTCCACAAGGTTATTTCTTCAGATTGTACCATATATGCGCTAAAAAAAATCAAGCTCAAGGGTCGTGACTATGCTACAGCATATGGATTTTGCCAGGAAATCGGATATCTAAAGAGGCTTAAAGGAAAAACCAACATCATTCAGCTAATAGACTATGAGGTACTTCCTTTTAGTTCGTGTTCTGATCCTTGGGGTAGTTATATTCTCTATAAGTTTCCATCTCAATCATAATATTCTCTGTTGCAATTAGGTCACAGATAAGACTTTACTCCAGGAGGTTTTGAATGGCACAATGAGTAACAAAGATGGAAGAGTTAAGGACGATGGATTTATATATATGGTACTAGAATATGGAGAAATCGATCTAGCTCACATGTTGTCCCAAAAATGGAGGGAAATCGAAGGATCTGACCGGACTATTGATGAAAATTGGCTTCGGTTCTACTGGCAGGTTCTTACACTACCCATCAAGTTACTTTTGTGATGATACTAAACTATTTCGTTTCTTTTGCAACGGAGCTCTTTCAGTTTGTTCTTTTAGCAAATATTAGAGAAACAATTATTAAATTTCACAGAAGAGCCTTTTGCTCAAGAAACACTGATTCTCATATTAATTGAAAAACAATTGCAGCAAATACTTCAAGCTGTGAACACCATACATGAGGAACGCATTGTGCACTCTGATTTGAAACCCGCAAATTTCCTTCTTGTCAGAGGCTTTCTAAAGCTTATTGATTTTGGTATCGCTAAGGCCATCAATAGCGACACTACAAATATTCAACGAGATTCACAGGTAAAATCCTGCCATGCTTCTGTTTTTGTCATCATACTCTTCTTGAATACGAAGTGCTGATATCAATAGGGGTATGTATGTATTGTAACAGGTGGGGACTTTGAGTTACATGTCACCAGAAGCATTCATGTGTAATGAAAGCGATGAGAATGGAAACACTATAAAATGTGCTGAATCTTATAGCTGAATCTTGTGGTAGTGATGACCATAAAGCTAATTCCATGATCTCTCAGCTTGAACGACTGCTTACAGATCCTGCTTCTGTTCCAAGAAATGATTTGTTAGATTCAAGAGATCAAAAACATCAACTTCTCTCTCGGGTTTCAGAACTTTGTGTTCAACTCCAGGATCGGTTACGATGTCTTGAAGGAGAAAAAAAGTAAGCAGTAGTTATCTAATTCGACGGTTTTTTTTTGGATCTTGTAAATTGGTATGTTAATTGATAGCTTTGAAAAGAAAACGTTTGCTTATAATGTCCTGTTTGATTTCTTTGTTATGGAATGTATCATTTTGAGTGCTCGTATTTTTTTTTTTGGTTTTAAGCAGATGAAACCAGATTCGGTAAAACGAAAATTTTGCATTATCCTGGCACAAGAACAGTTCTCTTTATTCTTTCATCTAATTCAACAATTTGGGGCAAAGGCGTCTTGTAAGAAATTCCTCAAAGCATCGTCGTTTTATTAACTTTAGTAAAACGTAGCGTTTCATTAACATTATTAAAAACTACGTCGTTTAATCATTATTCTAACCGACGTCGTATTATTTTCTGTTTTTTTTTTAACCACGTTCTTCCAACAATTTTCTCTTTTACACAAGTTTTTACGGGAAATTGAAAATAAAGGAACTCTAATTATATTTTTGTCCATCTAAATTTTTTTTTTGAAATTGTCATTTTTTTCTTAAACTACCTTTGCTACTAGATTAATAACATTTTTCAATAAAAAAACTCAGATAAATATGTAGATACATAACTATGAAAAAGATTTGAAGAATAAACTTTTTGATTTTAGACAATTTTAAGTAAGTTTTTATCTTGATGAAAGTTGTTCTAAAAAAATAGAATATGTTTTTTAATATTCAGATTACGTATTCTAAAATTGTACATGTTCTAAGAAATTTAGATGATGTATTCTATAACTTTTACATGTTCTAAAAAATTTAGAATAAAATTTTAGAATAAAATTTTAGAATACATATTTTAATATTTAGAATACATGTTCTAAAAAATTTAGAATACGTATTCTATGGTTTGTTCATGTTCTAAAACAATTAGAATATATATTCTACAACTTAGAATATGTATTCTACAGATTGTTCATGTTCTATAACATTTAGAATATGTATCCTAGTTAGATTAGTATACACATTCTGAATTTTTGGAAATTTAGTTAAAGATATAAATTGAATCTAAAAATAAGGAAAATAAAATATTTTTTGAATATTTTTTTCTGAAATTCTCTATTATACTAATATATATATATATAATAGAGAATTTCAGAAAAAAATATTCAAAAAATATTTTATTTTCCTTATTTTTAGATTCAATATATATATATATATATTTGTAAAAACAATTAGTAACCCTAGATATTAAATATTTTTTTGCGTAAAACTATAATTTTAAAAAAATATTAACTCTAAAATTAAAAAAAAATATTAACCCTAGAAACTAAATATTCAACTGTTCTTCCTCTTTGTTTCACACCATTTTCTTCCTCTTACTTACATGGTTTCTTCTTTGTCTTATTTCCAAAAAAAAATTTTGTTATTTTTCTTGATTATGATACAAATTTACGTGTGTGCTGTATGGAGATTGATTGAGATGCAAGAGTGGAGATTGATTGTTGATGAGGAAAAACGTGGGAGATTACTTAGTTTGCAATCAACTACATTACTTGAAGAGTTGAGAGTGATGGTTTTAGAAGATTATGGAATAGAATATAGTATGGTTGATATGAGATTCAGTTATTTACCCAAAACTCGACAAAATAAGTAAATAACAAATAAGTAAATCTGGATAATAATTTATTTAATTTTTTTAACAGATTTTAATAATTTATTTACTAATTTACTAATTTAGTAAATCAATTATTAAAATCTGTTTAAATTCAAAATTAGTAAACTGGACAAAATATTAGTAAATCAAAATATTAAACAGATGTTTTATTTTTAATTAAATTTTATGAGAAAATAAGTAAATAAAAATAAGTAAAACTGGGTAATTATTTATTTAATTTTAAAATTGTTTTTATATTTTCAAAATCTTTAGCTATGAGGGTATAATAGAGTTTTAAATATTATAAAAACCTATATCACCAAACCTTTTAAAAAAAAAGTATAGATGAACAAATCTAATGAAAAAATCCTTTATTTCCAAATTCCCCAAGTTTTTATAGCATTCAAAGTCCAGACAATTTCTTAAAATAGACCCTTTCAAATACGTAAGGCTTATTATTATTATTTAAAAAAACAGGTAACACTTCACCTAAAACCATATTTTCATCCATTTTTAAAACGTGTTGTTCCATAGGAAAGCACCTCAAAGCAATCTTGCGTCCCACGCAAACCTCGCACCTTTGCATAATATTTTCCCCTTATTTCTATCTATCTCTTTCATCCTCTTCTTCCAACCTAATTTCTTCGATCGTTCCCTAACAATGCCTCCTCAAGTCATCGCAAAATCCAACACAACAACGACTCGATCCGCTTCGTTAAACATCCCACATTCACCTCGTTCAAATCACAACCGTGATCTCCGGTATAGCCTCTCCGCTGGTCCTCGTACTAACGAAGATCTTCCACCGTCGGGAAACGGTATCGCCGGAATCCTCTACAAATGGATAAACTACGGCAAAAGATGGAAACGACGGTGGTTTGTTCTCCAAGACGGAGTTTTATCGTATTACAGAATCCACGGTCCAAATAAAATCTCTCTCTCCGTTGAAATGGACCGGAGATCTAAACTTATCGGCGGCGAATCTTTACGGTTCATCTGCCGTCATAGCAAACGCGGTGATGTTCATAGCTCCGGGAAACCTCTTGGCCAAATTCACCTCAAGGTTTCGATTGTTTTTAAACGCCCTTTGTATTTTACAAATGTTTTCAAATGTTTTCAAATGTACCCCATATATTTTTAATTTATCAAAATAAACACCCACTTGTGTAACAGGTCTCGTCGATTGGACAAAGCATATCAGACTGTAAAAGATTAACTATATTCACTGGTACGAAGAGTGTGCATTTACGAGCAACAACTAGAGAGGATCGTATAGCTTGGATGGAAGCTTTACAAGCTGTTAAAGAAACGTTTCCAAGAATGTCAAACGAAGAATTAATGGCATCGACGACTAATGTCTCAGTCTCAACCGATAAGCTAAGAGAGAAATTAATGAAAGAAGATCTTAACGAGAGAATTATCAAAGATTGCGAAGACATCATGAAGAACAATTTCGTTGCGTTGCATAATGAAGTCATGACGCTCAAAGAGTACCAATATCATCTCGTTGATTCTCTTAAAAACATTAGTAACGCATCTATGAGCCCCATTAACCAAAAATTTCATCAATTATCTATCGATGTTTGATTTATTAGCAGTTTAAAATCAAAGTCGAGCATTTTTTTTGTGTTCAATTTGTTGCGAGTATTTTTGTAAATTAGAAAATACAAAGAGATTAGAGTTTTCAAATGTAATTTATGGGGCTTGGGCCATTTTGCTGAAAGCCGATGTATAGCTTATTTCAGGCATATAGGCCCAGTTAGATTTTATGGGACAGTGGGCATTTTTGTTGTCAACAATAATATGAACGTTATTTTTTAAAAAAGATGAGTAAAAAGTAAACAAAAACTTTCAAATCATCAAATAACGATCCTCAAAAAATGACGAAAACAACATATGTAATTAGGGACAGTCATTGTAATTTTTTTAAATTTAAAGTCAATCAATGTAACTTCTAAAAGATTAGTTTAAAGTTTAAAATCTAACTATTATATATGGCCACTAGATTTTTTGTTTTAGTTAAATAAGTTTCGATGTTGCAATTTTAAATTTTGGTTTAGTATATTGATTCAGTCAATTTGTCGGCATTTTTAAGTAATCAATCCACCGTCAAAATATTAATCTAATGCATGAAAACGCAACGTAATGGATATGAAGTCATGACTATGCATTAGAAAAAAAACTATAATCATCTAATGTGCATGTACTTAACAGACTAATTTGTTTAGCGTTGGTATTTAATATAACAAGTGAAACAAAAGATAAGTTTTGAATGGATGTAACGGTTGGAGGGGACAAAACTATTTGTGGATTAAACCGTTTTTTTATAATTCATAAGTTATAATCTGCAGTGATACCAACAGAAAAAAAAAACTTTTGTGGACTAACTACAGTCTGCTTTTTCAATAAAATAAATTAGGAACGCAATGGACTATAGACAGCTCCAAAAAAGATATGGTTTAGTGCGCTGATGGTTTTGTCCGCCCTAACTGCTGTATCCATTCAAAACCTAAAGCAAAACCGCTGCAGTCTATTTTTTCAAAGAAATAAAGTAAAATCGCAGCGGATTATATACCACCAAAAAAAAAATGATTTGGTCCGCTGATGGTTTTGTGTGCTTCATCCGCAATCACCATCCGAAGCCTAAACAATTAATGATATAAGCTAGGATCAAAATCAACTGGGTTCATTTCTGTCGACGATGAAGACATATGACTGTTTAATCTGATAATAAAAGCGATCCTTTTCAGTTTTATTTTATTTCTTTTAATAAATAAATAAATAAAAACCTTTTCTGTATGTCGAAAAATTAATGAAGCAGAAAAGTACGAAAGAAAAGACTAAAACTACGAGCATTGTCTTTCTCTTTCAAGCTTACACGACAAAGAGACGTATTCGTAATTTATTTAAAAACCCATTAATACGTAAGTCCAATAAATTATCATCATTTTTTCTTCTTTTCTTTCTATGCAACGTGTTCTCTTAATTTAAGATATATACTCAGATTAATCCAGAAAAATAGACAAATCTTAAAATACGGCTGAACTTCCTTTTTGATATTCAATGGACATTACATTACAGACAGATTTCTTTGTAATTCGTATTTACAAATACATAATTTAACTACACAGAAGAAAATAGATTTACTATAAATTACTCATCGCGAGTCATTAACCACACGATTTGAAACAAAACAAAACAAAAAAAATTGTTAAATAAATGGAGGATATTTAATCAAACTAATGGTACGAAGGGATGAGTTAGGTAAAACTTGGAGTGACAAGACGTTAGTGTAAGGCTTATTGAGGAATGGGCTTTTGATTCTTCACCAGAACAAAGGAAACATTGTTACATCAATATCTGAGCTACTCTCCTACTATATCCTTGCTTTACTTGCATACGTCACCACCCCCTCATTAATATTTATTATTTTAACATACTAATATTTTCTCTATTCATATTTGTGGTGTGACCAAAAGTTAATAGTTTCTTGAGGATTTTCTCATTGGACAATAACCAGGCTGAATTGAAAAAGTACACTACAGTCATAACTCCTGGTTACACCAAAAAGCCTTTCCTATTTTAACCAAGACACGCTTTATCCCTCAGACACGTTTGTATTTTGTTTTGTTTCCTAATATTTATTTCGATTATTTGTACCATTTTTTTGTTTTTGTTAAAGAATTTGTACCAAATTTTGAATGGTATAGAATGATGGAATTATATAAATGAACAAAAATTAGTAGAGTGACACATAAGAATGCTTATTGACACTGGTTCTTCAAAGTAATTATAGATGCACAAAAAATTATTGGAAGAATTTTATTAAATGTATAGTTGTAGACAAATATTATGAAACCTCATTTAACTCCGTAATTAATGTGTGATGGACTTTGTCTTTGTAATCTAAATGATTATTATCTTTTGTTTTTTTGTGTGTATGTGTGTGATTAGGATTAGAGAAGATAGGACTGGTGAGTCTTGTGCATTGATGCCGTACGTAATAGGTCGGCGGACGGCTACCTCACTTATCGCCTTATCGGTCATCCATCTTCTTTGTCTTTTCTCTTCTTATTTGTTTTCACTTGATTTTTCATGTTTTATATTATTTTTGTTACCATTATTAAAACATTGTCACTTCGTATATATCTTGTGTAATAATAATATGGGGGTTTTATAGCAGTATCTTCTGTTTGCTCTTAATTAAATTTTAAAAAGTTTTATGTTCAAATTGTCCCTTAAATCCATCTTCAACCCATTTTTCCAATTTGTCAAACTCTAAAAACGTAGCTCTAATTTCAGTAAATTTATTGCTAGATTTTAAC
The DNA here is from genome assembly GCA_028015245.1 of Cardamine occulta. Taxonomy (NCBI): domain Eukaryota; kingdom Viridiplantae; phylum Streptophyta; class Magnoliopsida; order Brassicales; family Brassicaceae; genus Cardamine; species Cardamine occulta. The sequence continues at coordinate 21,015,906 of CM051366.1, forward strand.
AATAATAATACCCTTCATTTGAAGATTGAAGTGGGTTGGATAGTGGATACTTGGGAATATTTTTGATTATTCACCCAGGTTGTATGACATTCACAATGCAAATACATAGACAAACATTTATAGAACATGTTAATGTTAACCAATTAAATTGCTGATAAATGAAACTTTTTCGCTTGTATAAATAAAAAAAACAATTAGCAAATTCCCCCAAATTTTTAAAAAGTTCAAATAATGTTTGACAGTCGCACGTGTGCAACAAGGCCGTTGCACGTGACTACTCAGAGAAAAGAAAACGTAATCTTCGCAGGATCTTAACGCTATTAGCCGCCCCAAGACAGGTGGTTCGCTATAGATTTTGATGACGTGGTTACAATCTTGACCGCTTAAATAATCCATACGTGGCACCGTCTATATCGTTGGATTGTTCGTAGAAGACGATCTTAGGTGGGCCGTGACAGCCCAATGGTTCAAAGCCGGGTCCCGTATATAATTATATATGCCAGCTCAGCTTCATCATTCCAACTGTAGAAAGAGCTGTGGCTTAATCTTCGCCTCCCTACTCATTGAAGTTTTTAATAAAGAAGATAATGACGCGTAATTAGATTTAATTTTATTTCTTTATCCTCAATTAAGAGGTATTTATTTGTCTCTTGTCATATCTGTTTCTAATTTCCTTTTTCCGGAATCATGGCGAATCAAAATCTATATACGACAGAATATTTTAATTAAATTCTAACAACGTCGCTCGGTCATGCAATAATATTGATAAAATATATGGGGGAGAATAAGTAGTTTCTTGCATTATTAAGATGGGGTATTATCTCGTGATTTTAAAACACAAATAATTTAATCAAATAACCAATAACAAGCTATTGAAAATTTTAATAAAATAGCTCTATCTGACAACGTTATATCCTTAATCTTATTTGATTATTGGTGAGACCGATGCATTGTAATATATAATTATTTGATTAATTATATAAATAATTATTTGATTATTTGAGACCGATGCATTGTAATATATAATTATTTGATCTCCAACGATCTTTTTAAAAACGTGAAATAACCTTCGTTCACTTAAATAAATAAATAACATAATTAAACAAAAATCAACTTACTGCAACAGTTATCCTAGAAAAACTAGTTATCCATTTATCTCGGTTTCAATACAATATTGTTGATCAATTAATCATTGCCTCGTGGTTTTCAATTTCGTGATATCTTCTTATATGGATTATGTCGAGCCAAAATTAATCTAACCATTAAAAAAAAAAACTAATCACTTTCCATTATATTATCTGAGATTCAACTCACAGCCTCATATGTTGAAGTTTTAACGGATAAATACATAAAATACCATATTAGATAGCGATGCTTTATAACTTTTATCTTATCATAGACACTACAAAAAAGGTTGTTTTACATCATTTATTTTAAATATTTGTATTAGTTATAAATGATGCAAAAGACTTTAACATCACTTACATAAATAATTTATTTTTGCGTGACACAAATAATTTACATCATTTTGTTAACAATTGATGCAATTGTATATAATATTTAAATCAATTGTTGTAAGTGATGTAAATTTGTGTCAATTACAAAAAAATGATGTTAATAGTTATATCACTTATAGTAACTGATTTAATAATTATATCATTTACAAGAACTGATTTAAAATATTATAATCACTTAGACATAATTGATGTTATATTTATGTAGATTTTATAAAGAATTATAAAATATTAACCTAATTTTTGGCATATTTTATTTAATTTAAAATATTTGTATCAGTTTTATACTGATTTATTATAAAACTTAGGCTCAATAAATCGAATGAACCTTCATAATTTTGAGTTAATAATTGGTAGTAGAACTTGCAGTATTTATAACTGCAATTGTCAAGAGCTATTTTTCTCATCATCTGATGTGAGACATTTGAAGTTTTGTCATATTTTGATATTTGTATCATTTTAAAAATGATGCTACCAAAAATCAATAGATACATCAATTATCTAAATGATGTAATTTTATATTTTACATCACTTTTTGGTAAATGATACAAATTAATATAAATTAAATTAATTTAACTTGATTGATGTAAAACTAGTTAAAAATAACATCATTTAATATAATTAATGCTAAATCATATCTATTTTGCTTCATTTATAAATAAGTGATTTAAAATAATATCACTTACTTAAATGATTCAATTTAAGTGATGTAAAATGACTTTTTTGTAGTGATAAGACTATTTAGTGCAATACTAAAACCACCAAAAAAACATTAATCTCAGTATGATAAAGTCCGCAGTAGAATCTCAGTATGTAGTTAGTTACCAAACATTATTACCTGGTTTTATTACTTTAATCCATTCCGATTTGTTGATGATCAATCAAAGTAATTTACAAATACTCTCTAATAATTTTGATTATTGAGGAGAAAAACATAACTAATCATTTGGTCTTTTACGTGGGTATCACATTAATTCCACACAGCGTAGGGCACGCCGGCACTATTCTTTTAAATAATAAAATAAAATATTCAGTAAGTACGTTGAACAACAATTTGAAGTAAGGAGACATTTAAAGCCTATAAAGAATAAAGACAACAGTTATTGGTTTGATTTATTTATTGAATTTACCGTTATTTAACACTGTAATAAATTCTCTAATAAATCCCGTTAGCAAATTTACCATTGTTTAATAACGAACAATCTTAAAAATCTCAAAGATGAAATAACTGTAGAAGAAGTTACTAAATAGTACTAACTGCAACTATACTTTTTTCTGAAACAATCAAGTAACGGAAAATATATGTCCGTTAATCATATTTACACACATACTCAGACATAATTATGTGTTTACGAGTGAACAGATCTTGTTGTCATCAAATTTGTCAGAAATTATCCGATTGTTTTCTACATCATTCATTCGTTTGGGTGAACAGTTTCTTTCTGTTGTGAATGTGTGTGTTTTTAACAAGTAAAACATTTTTTATAAAACCGAAATCATTCACAAACCAAAATTTAGATTAATATCTGATGTCTATAGAAAACTGAATATTATTGTCACTTAAGTGAGTATGAAGGCCAATATATTTACATTTGTTAGATTCAATATGTTTAAAATTTAAACCAAATGGTGGTATTTGATGAGGAGGTTGGGTATGTATGCTGTAAGATTAGGGTTTGAATCTCTTACCATCCAACTCATAAATAGCAAAAAAAGAAATTAGGCCTAAAGAGTATTAATCTGGACCGAAGACCCGGAGAAATCTCTGGATTATCAAAAAATATATATATATATATGTTTAAAATTTAAACACATCAACACATTCACATATTTAATATAAAAATGAGTATTCATAATGAAAAACGATAATTTCTTCTTCTTTTTTTGTTTTGTTCTTATGTTGTTACATTTGCTTTAGGTTCAAAATATGATTTTTTTCTTGTAGAATCAAAATAACAAATTTACATATGTAAAGAAAAAAAAAATAATTTTGAAAAACTACACGTATGTAAAAACCGGTCAGGTGATTATTGTTTTAAAAATTGGAAGTTTTACCCATCTTTTTTTGGTATTGACTAAAGTTTTAACGCATCGAATTTGCTTTTTCTATATTATAAGCTTAAATTTGAATGTTGTTGTAATTATTTAAGTCAACAATACAATGGTCAAAGGTCAGAACAATATGAATTTATTTTTTGTTCGGGCTGGTGGGCTTTTTTTTTGTGTCCACTTCCCAATGGTTACTGCAACTTTCTATCTTCCTTTAATTGAATTTTACTATTTTACCCTAACAAATTAATTTTTCATTTAAAAAAATAAAAGATTTTTATTTCTCTTCTTCTTCATTCTCTTTCTCTTTCTTTCTCTGTCTCTTTATCCTTTTTCTTTTGATACTTCATTCTCCCTTTTCTCTTTTTTTCCTCTGTAGCGTTTTGTAGGAATCTCTCACCAACGTTTCTTCTCAGATTTAGAAAGTTTCTCTTCCCTTTGATATCTGCTTCAAATCCTTAGCGAAGAGCAAAATCTAATGCCATTTTTCGAAGATTGAAGTGATTGATTGAGACGAAAATCGAAGAGTGTGTGAAAGAAGCTAGGGTTTTATCTGATGAATAGATGATGCGTGAACCTCTGGTTAACGAAGAAGAAGCTACTGAAGTTTTACTCGTTGAGAACAAGGTGCTGTGTAAAAGCGAGAAGCAAAGAGGAAACGAAGAAGAGAGACGAGACGATTTGTTGTTATTAGCTTTAACGCCGATGGTACGATCGAAATCTCAAGGAACTACACGGCGCGTTACTCCCACGCCTCCTCCGTTAGACGTTGAGAAACCGTTACCTAACGGAGATCTCTATATGGGAACGTTTTCCGGCGGGTTTCCTAACGGATCCGGTAAGTATTTGTGGAAGGATGGTTGTATGTACGAAGGTGAGTGGAAACGTGGGAAAGCGAGTGGTAAAGGCAAGTTTTCATGGCCGAGTGGTGCGACTTATGAAGGAGAGTTCAAATCTGGGAGGATGGAAGGATTTGGGACTTTTATTGGAGCTGATGGTGATACTTATCGAGGCTCTTGGGTTGCTGATCGGAAACATGGTCATGGTCAGAAGAGATATGCTAACGGAGATTACTATGAAGGTACATGGAGGCGTAATCTTCAAGATGGAAAAGGAAGATATGTTTGGATGAATGGGAATTTGTATACTGGAGAATGGAGAAATGGTGTGATTTGTGGTAAAGGTGTGCTTGCTTGGCCTAATGGTAATAGATATGAAGGTACATGGGAGAATGGTGTTCCTAAAGGAAGTGGTGTGTTTACTTGGGCTGATGGTAGTTCTTGGATTGGTTCTTGGAATGAAAGTAGTCATATGATGAGGAGTTTCTTTGATGGGATTGAGAAGAGTGAGTTGATTGTTGCTACGACGAGGAAGAGATCTTCTGTTGATAGTGGAGCTGGGAGTTTGAGTGGGGAGAAAAATTTTCCTAGAATCTGTATTTGGGAATCAGATGGTGAAGCTGGGGATATTACTTGTGATATTGTTGATAATGTGGAAGCTTCTGTGATTTATAGAGATAGGATCTCTATTGATCGTGATGGGTTTCGTCAGTTTAAGAAGAATCCGTGTTGTTTTAGCGGTGAGGCAAAGAAACCTGGTGAGACCATTTCTAAAGGGCATAAGAAGTATGATTTGATGCTCAACTTGCAACATGGAATCAGGTAATTTTCTCAGAACTTTGAGAATCCCAAGGAATGATGAGTTTGTGGATTTGTGTTCTAACTAAAGTGTGATGATTTTGTAGGTATTCTGTCGGTAAACATGCTTCAGTTGTTCGAGACCTTAAACAGAGCGATTTCGACCCGAGTGAAAAGTTCTGGACTAGGTTCCCACCGGAGGGATCTAAGACCACGCCACCGCATCAATCTGTGGATTTCCGCTGGAAGGACTATTGCCCTTTGGTGTTTAGGTATTCAATCTTTTGCAGTTTTATGATCTCTTAACTCTCCCAATGTGTTAACTTTATTGTGCATACGTTTGTTGATGTCTGTTACACTATCTTGGTTTATGATGAAATGTGTTTCTTTTGTTAGACGCCTGAGGGAGCTTTTCACGGTGGATCCTGCGGATTACATGTTAGCTATCTGTGGTAATGATGCTCTTCGGGAACTGTCTTCACCTGGAAAGAGTGGAAGCTTCTTTTACTTGACTCAAGATGACAGATTTATGATTAAGACGGTGAAGAAATCAGAAGTCAAGGTTAGTCGTTGTCTCTTGTCTTGAACTTTTTGAATCCCTATGTATTTTTCTTTCTTTGGTTTAACTTACATTCCATAGTCAATTTGACCTGAAGTTTTGTTGTTTTCTTTATCCAGGTGCTTCTACGTATGCTTTCAAGTTACTACAAACATGTCTGCCAGTATGAAAATTCACTTGTGACTAAGTTCTACGGTGTGCATTGTATCAAACCTGTTGGTGGCCAGAAGGTATGTGTTATTCATCTATATTTCACAAGAATCTTTTGTTTTCAGTGGGCAATTTTCTCATGTTGTTTTCCATCTTACCAGACCCGGTTTATCGTCATGGGGAACTTGTTCTGCTCTGAATATAGAATCCAGAGACGGTTTGATCTTAAAGGGTCTTCCCATGGACGTACCACCTCCAAACCTGAAGGGGAAATAGACGAGACCACTACTCTCAAGGACCTTGATCTCAATTTTGCTTTCCGTCTTCAGAGAAATTGGTACCAAGAGCTTATGACGTAAGCTGCCCTACTTCTTTATAGTGTTTTCGCTGATGTTATTTGGTCTTTTAAAAGTCCAAACACATAACTAAGCTAACTGGTTCTCTCATTAACAGGCAAATAAAACGCGATTGTGAGTTCTTGGAAGCTGAGAGAATTATGGATTATAGCCTTTTGGTTGGCGTTCACTTCCGTGATGACAGCACAGGAGACAAAATGGGGCTATCTCCTTTTGTTTTGAGATCTGGTCAGTTAAACTTCTCGTCTTTCCTCAAGTCTTATTCTGTTGACCTGACTTATTCTTATGATATATGTTCCATGTATTGTGCAGGTAAAATAGAGTCATACCAAAACGAGAAATTCATGCGCGGTTGTCGCTTCCTGGAGGCCGAACTTCAAGACATGGACCGCATTTTAGCTGGCAGGTACTAAATATTTGTTCTCGCCAATCAGCAAAATAAGTTGACCTAACAATTCAAGTTTTTCTGCAATCATAGTCATTGGTAAATGCTGTGACAGAGAGTGGTTGGGAGTTTCAATTTCCGATTAAGAATGATTTCATGTGAGAACTATATTACATCTCTTTGCCTTATTGTATTAAAAAAGTTGCTTGGCAATCTTGTGGGGGCGGTTCAAATGAATAGAGAAAAAAAACACAATAATATTGTGGGGGCAGGCATGACAGATCATGTGGTCCTTAGACTAGTTCTTAAAAGATCAATCATCTCTTTGACCTTGTTTACAGATCAACATTTTACTCAAGTTTTGTTTGGTTATGCAGGAAACCTTTGATTCGATTAGGCGCAAACATGCCTGCACGAGCAGAACGAATGGCGAGAAGAAGCGACTTTGATCAATATTCCTCTGGAGGAACAAACCATCTATCTCACGGAGAAGTCTACGAAGTGGTTCTATATTTTGGGATCATTGACATTTTGCAAGATTACGACATCAGCAAGAAGATCGAGCATGCTTATAAGTCACTACAAGCCGACCCGGCTTCGATCTCAGCCGTTGATCCCAAACTCTACTCCAAGAGGTTTAGAGATTTCATCAGCAGAATCGTCATCCAAGACGGCTAAATTTAAGTCTATATTAGCCCCATCATTGGAAAGGTCCTCGCTTTTGAAGAGGCTGCGGCATGAGGGGCAAAAAGGTGATCTCCATGTCGAGGAAGCGCGAAGACAGGAAGATGACGTTTTGGAATTCTTTCATTTTTATATATTATGAGAATGAAGTGATCAAACAAATTTTGGGTTGGGGGATTTTTTATTGTTATTATGGAAGGTGAGAGAGGAAATAATCTTATTCCCCATTTTTTATTGTTAATATGTGAATATAGATTTGTGAATGAGAAGAAAAAGTACATAGGCTTCAAAATAAAAAAGGATTTGGGAGATTTGAAAATGGGGAATAAGATTAATTCAAGTTAAATGAAAATGATGGGTAGTTTATTTTAATCCCATTTGTTATATTTCCCCATTATTTGATTTTATCTGTTAGGGAAATGTTGGAGGAGGAAGTACTTTAAAAAAAATAATTAAGAAAAAAGTAAAAGCTAAAGAGTTATTAAAATGTTCAAAAAGAGGTCCCATATTCCCATGGGATCCCTCTTCTTCACCATCCTTTTCACATCTAAAGATACTTTACCAAATTTGATTCAAACTCTATTTCGTGTCACATATTTGTGGCTTACATATTTGGTTTATAATATAAAAACTTCTCAAATTGTACAAGGATTTGTGATGATAATTGTTCAGATATGGGAGAATAAATCGACCAATGAAGTGCCAATACATAAATATGAAGAAACAAATATTATTGTATATTGGATATAGATTTGATATGATGTTACTATGATTCATCTACAAAAAGAGCATAAATATATAATGTGGTCAAAACTCAAAAGTAGAGAGAGGTTAGAATTTAGGTTGTATTTTCATGAAAAGGAGAGAAAGCAAAGAGAGAAGACCACATGCCTTCTTTTATAACTCTGAATAAACCTCACATTACCCTTTCTTTTTCCATATTTAATTACATTTATAATTCTTGAGTATGGGTTTTGATGGACACGTTAAACAATGTGTATGCTGACTATTTTCTAATTAATTTCAGATCGAAACCCAAATAAATTTGTGATATTTTTTTTTATCATTCAAAGCTTAATTAATAGTTAATTACCATTGAGATCACAATGACTATATTTGAATCCTTATTTTCCATTTAGAAATACTTTTTTAGCCACTAGACATCATAAATTGGAGTATAATCTATTTTTATTGGAGTGTGATTCCTTAAATATTAAAATGAAAATGGTTTTGTTACCAATGCATGCTTAGTTTTCAATGAGCAACGGCTGCCAAATATACTCCTAGACCGAATAGTCTTTTTTTTTGGTCCCATTGGGACATAATCCCAAATTTAAACTCAATTCTTTGTATGCATACGGATTATAAATATATGTAATCCACTATAAAGAACTCGATAACAGTAAACAAAAAAAAGTTAAATATATCTACTTGGGAGTTGAGATTACATTAAGACTTTGAAATACCAGTAATTTATGAATAAATACGTGTGTCATTATGTGCCCATTTCTCTTCAGATCCTAGAGTCCAAATTCCTAAGAGGAACATTCTGTTTAAAAATATGATTAATTAAGTACGGTTTCGTTTGTGGAGTAGTGATTAATTAAAATATACGAGAACAGAATGACCAGCGTTCATATTTTTATTTTTATTTTGTTTTATCCATTCACATTTCTTGTAAACTAAGTTTTTATATATACTCTGTTATTTTATTTTTTACATAAATCGATGAGGTTTTTTTTTCTGCTACGCTATTAATTAATGAACCCGCTCCCACGGGACACAGCAGGTGACAAGTCACAAATTCATTTATCCTTCTTTCAAAGCAAAGAATCTATCATTCATTTTTTTATTACCAAAAGCTGGTTATGAAATTATACAAATCTTCAAACCACAAATAACGAAAAGAAAGATATACTATTATACAAATATTCACTACAGTTTACTCGAGAAACAAAGAGACAAAAGAAGAAGAAGATATAAGTGTATCTTGTACGTACTGTCTGCTGCATAAATTAAATTATAACGTAACCAAAAAAAATACTTCTCCAAACGAGAAAATAGGAAAAAGACAGAGCCTTATAGGCTAATACAGTAGCTACGTCTGCCAAAAAAAACTTGCATGCCTAAAAAGCCCTTTAATTAAATGTCACAAATATCAACATTTTTTCCTTGTTTGACCTAAAATAAAATCAACATTTTTCCTTATTTTTTCTCATGTTACCTTTAAAGTATATAGGAATAATTTTGCGACTATACATTAAGGAATGTGTATTCGGAGAGATTTGAATTTTAGTTGCAAATTATATGTTATTGAAACATGAATTTTAAAATATTTTTTAAAATCTATTGTTATTGGATTAATGATTTAAAATTTTACACTCAAATCCACTATTATTGAAAACATGATTAGAATTTGATTTAAAAGTTTTAGGTAAGATTTGAGAGAATTTTTTTTAAAAAAATACAAATACCAAAATATCATGTTTTTATGTGAGATTTCATAAAATTTAATAACAAAATTCTTAATTTACCAAAATTTCACCAAATTATCTCAAAACTCATTAAAATCAAATATCTCCAAATATTCAATTCAATACATCCCATAATATTTTTTTTAGAGGTCTCTCGATGTGTCTTGGTTCTTTTGTCATATGTCTTCTTAAATTTTTTTTTTTTTAATCTTACATCTTCTGCATTGCAAAATGAATAATAGGCCAAATTCAATTTAGAAATATGACACACATTGGCTACAAATTCTCAATCATCGACAATAAGTGAGATAATAAATTCTGTTTACTGTTTCAACGGAACTAGATTCTGAAAATATTCTCGTTCTTTGTTTTTTTAGTCTGCACCTTGAATTTTGATGATAAATGGTGTATGGACCACTAGACCAATATATTTTAGCATATTTAAATATGTTTTTTTTTTCTTTTTCAAAAGTAGTTGTAAATCGATTAGGAAATAAACGTTATTGTTTACTTGTAGTCATTAATCGGAAATAAATTTATCCAGAGAATGTTTATCCAACAGAAGAAATTTAATACATCTACTGGAATAGTATTTAGACTTCAACTAATACAAAAAGAAAAAAAAATCATTCATTCAGGATTCTGTAATAGTTACATTCACGTGTGACAAGTAATCATGTATTTTGTCTATTTGTCTTCCAACTAAATCATTTTTATTTGATATGTATACTTTTTTTTTACTACACTGTAATGCAAACAACATTCGAATCTAGGTGAATCTTCTTCACCACGCCTTTGCTGCTTTGGTTATCCCGTTCCCAACTATTTTATTATCTTTTAAAAACTCCTTCAAAATTCTTTATTTAAGTCTAATTGATATATTTAATTGGGTCTATGAACTGTACAGTAGGTTATTCAACGAATGTAGACCACTGAATTCAACTACAAGGCATATTCTAGGGCATTTACTTAATTGTTTAAACCTTATGGTAAATGTTGTTTATAGCAACTTCATTTTTATTATTATTATATTGTATTCATATATAGGTATTATAAATGTCGATTTACACGTAATCGACAACATATTTGAATTGTGAAAATTGGAATGAGGAACGTGGAATCTTTTGAGACCTATTATCGGAAAACGGATCAACGTGAAAGTCAAGCCTACTTACTGACCTATTTTGTTACATTAATTCTTAATTTATTAGCCACCTTTCTTGTTGAATAATTTGAGCTATTAGTTATAGGCTTTTTCTCACTTTATTAGTCTCCCAAAAAGGCGAAACATATCATTTTAAAAAAAATACTACTACTCATCTTATTTAAACCATCTTAAGCCAAAACCATAATTAGTCCCTAAGTAAACATTTAATACAATATAAATGCTACAACTGCTAAGCATGAGATCTAAAGTTCGACACATTCGAGGCAAATATAAAATGAAGACCAAGAGAAATGTGAATTCAAGTGGTCTCAATATAGGGACTTAAGTTTGTCTAAAATTGAAAAGCCATCAAATGTGGCCATTGGTTTTTTAAATAGGCACATTATTTTACATTCCAACACTAGGTTCCAACACAAGGGGGACATCTCTCTTACCCATCCCTTTCTTATCATTCTTGTATACTCCTATTTTTTCGTTATTACAAAAAATAAAATAAAAAAAATTGTCTAGTTTCTTTTACTATTACACGAACAAATATGATTCTTTTTAATCTTATACTATTAATAAGAAAGTTAATACAAATGTCCCCAAATGTTTCAAGTCTTTTCCAGTTTTATCTTTATTGCTATGTTAAACAGAGATCTCAATTAATACAATAAATAAAAAATACTTTTCGAGTAACATTATTGTATTATTAAAAAAAAATTAGAGAAAAAAATAGTTTCAATAAATGAATTCAGCAAGCTCTAGACAGATCAACCTAATGCTAATGATGGTGTCTTCTCTTCCTGAAGAAAACCTCGTGATACATGTTATTGTTCTTTGTTTCCATCTACCAAATTTAGAAACTTAATGATGTTTTATCTGTGTTTTTCTCTAATTAGGACAGCCACATTTACTCCCGAATAAATGGACTGGGCCATGGTCATACCAATCTTGTTACTAACTGGAACTCTATATAACGGCTAAAAGGACCTACATAAAAACTGAACTTAATGTTGTTTTATCTGTATTTTCTCTAATTAGGATATAAGCCTCCCCTCAATATGGTCGGACCAATCTTGTTACTCTCCGGGTAACGGTTTCATAAGAGCATCTGCAAATGGAGCATTAGAAGCAACATGAGCAACGCAAAGCTCTCCAGACTGGACCATCTTTGATCTTTTGGATTCAATGAAAAAATTTGACATCCACGTGTTTCATACGATGTTGATAGAAGATTTTCTCCTATTTTTAATGAAATGATTACAAAAATATATATCAAATACAGAGATAACTAGTGCAATCTTTAAGAATGTAATAACTTATACATATATTCGAGATACTATGCCAATATTCTACCATCATCTAAAGTCTAAAATCTTTCGAATTAAAAACATCATGAGAAGTTTCTATTTAAAGAGATCATATGATATATCACTTATGAATTAAAAATTACATGTAACAACACTAAGATGTTCATCGTCTTTCCTTTTTTTTTTTAGAAACCAAGTATACCTTGCATGAAAATCTTGATTATTCAACAAAATTTGGAAAAATATATGGCTGAAATTTGTTACGAAGGAAGATAACCTTGAGTTATACAAGGATGATATTTATTTGAAGATATTGTATTTTGGGTTTGAGGCAACTTCTTAAATGGCGGTGGTTTGGTGGGGTATTTTCCATGTTCTCCCCCAAATGCTTTGATATTCCTACGTTTCTTTTATTTTATTTTTTTTCTAAAATAAAAGTTTGTGATCATGGAACTCTATATACTTTTCATATATATTGACGATATTTTGTTTACAACATAGCAATTAAAAAAGTATGATTATTTTGTTTCTGTTTCTCTCTTTTTGTTCCATTATGAGGTCGTTTTTTTTGGCTTTTTCTGCTCCCTAAACACTTTATACCCTTTTTTCTAGACATACCAATTTAATAGTTACAACAATATCTAAAACTCTTGCCACATATTTCATATATATTTGTCGACTATATAGTTCATGGATTTTTGTAGGAAAGATCTCTTGTTTTTTTCTTTTTTTTCCTTTTTATATGAAAGGTCTATTAAGGGCATATATCTTGTCAAATAGTGCAAAGTGGAGTATTATCCCGAATGTAATTACGATATATATTAAAGGGAAAAAAAGAAAGAAAAGATATATCACATGGTTGTGGCCCCAATTAAAATGGGCCCATATAATTTCTAAGGCCCACCAAAGTTATTGTTCAAAAAGCAAGAAAACGTAGAGAGATGACGTGGAGGACCATTTAGACAAACAAATGAGTGGAGAGGAGAGATGATTATTAGCAAATAAATGTGATCGGGTCTAGTAGGCATCGATTAGTCCATTTCCCAAATTGGTCTCTCTGATATATCAATTTCAAATAACTTGGTTTCAATTCTTGTGATCCTAATTCGATCCCGTCGTTATTTTGTTCCCCATGATTCGTGTCCCAATCCATCATATCGTCATTGTAGTTTTTTATCCGCATAAAAAATAGTATATATTATATCCAAATTAATAATTCAACTTTTTTCTTATCTTTTTTTTTTGTTTTTGCAAAATGAATAATTCAAGTTTATTTGTAGACATTATAGGATTGGTGAACGCACTAATTGGTACAACGATTTGCTAATGGGCTACAATTTAACGGGCTTGTGAACATTAGGCCAGTAATGGATTTATGTTTTCTATACAATATGTTATTTTCGACTTGAATAATTTTCCAAACCTTGTTTTCAGTTAAACTGACCACACATTGTCTTATTTTGAAGCTCTCTTCCCCTGTAATGGCAATGACAAAAAAAAAAAAAAAGACTTTGAAGCTGGACAAATCATGTTTGCTTATTTGATCCCAAAAAGTAACAAAACCGCCATGTCTGTAACCAATACGAAATGGATTACAACTTGTGAATCCCAGAGAGTGGATTGAGAGATAATTACTCTTAAAAACTGCAGCCAAAAAAAACAGGTTTCTACTTGCGTGGAGCTTTCTTCTTTCCTGCAATGGCAACGGCTTTGCCCTTTTTGGTGCGAGCGTTAGTTTTGGTTCTTTGTCCTCTGCAAGGCATTCCATGTCTATGTCTACTTCCTCTGTAGCAATCTACTTCTATCAGTCTCTGTATTTCCGATCCAACACGCCTCCTCTTTTATATCAACAATCACATAAACAAAACCAAAAAAATTGTTTTAACCCACGAAAAAATAGAAGAGTATGTAACTTTAAGATGATAAGAAGGTTAAGTGTGATTCGATAAAAAAACAAATTTTACCAATTCGTCACCATGCTGATGGCGGCCAACTTCTTCACGAAGGTCAATGAGTTCTTTTCCAGTTAAGTCTCTGGCAAGTTTGTTAGTGATTCCAAGCTCACATAGAACTTGATGAGACTTACGACGACCAATTCCATAAACTTCTTGAAGACCGGTTTTGAGAGGCTTATTGTTTGGAACCTCTGCGTTTCCCACACGAATTCCTTGGACTCGTAAGCCATGAAACTACAGAGAAAGAGAGAATCAAATAAGGTAATGAATTTGATAAACTTTGCTTCACACAGACGGAGCTAGAAATCTATATGCTTCGTTTCTGAATCATCAAAGTAAAACAAGTTAATAACTTTAACTTAAAATTCAAGAACTGAGCAGAGACATAGTATGCAATTGCAAAAATTTCCCCTTTTTAACCTTAGCCAAAAACAAGCCAACATTTTGAGATACTTCCTCAAGATTTACCATTCCTATGCTCTAGAATCAACGGAAAATTTTGTATTATTAGACCTTTCGATTTGTTATTTCTCATTTTTCACGAATAAGAAGCCAAAATCCAACAACAAAATGGACGATTCGGAACAAAATATACAGAATTAATAGACATCGAAAGAGAAATAGTTAGGACAGTGTAGATTTGAATTGGATAAAACTAAATACTAAATAGAGACGAATCGATTGGATCTATTGAAACCCTTTCCCCGTCAAATCTCAGAAACCCTAACATTTGAGAAGCATATGAAATGAGATAAGAACTCACCGTAACATTTCGAAGCAGAGATTGGCTGATGTCGAATAAGGTCGCTGCAGATCTGCGTAAACCTAACATCGTCGAAACTGTGTTTCAGAGATTTGACGGGGAAAGGGTTTAAGATTCAGTTTCCAACCGCCGGTAACGCCCACGTTTTCAATCCAAACGCAAACGCAAACGCGCTCTCTTTCTCCTCTGACAGTTAAAATCATTGGGTCAAGAGTTAAAATTGAAATACACACTTATTGGGCTTTGAAAAGAAAACTCTTATTGGGTTTTAATACGAAAACACTAGTTGGGCTTTGAAATAATAAATTATTATTGGGCTCAATTTTTTTTTTTTTTTTTTAAGTTGGTCAGTTTTCACGAATTAGATAAAGAAACGAAAAGCAATATTGTTGTTTTCGACCTTACAGACTTTGAATCCAATCATTAGAAATGAGAAAGCAATGATTTTTTATAATTGATTATATAATTTGAGAAAGCAATAATGTTTAATTTGTAATTTTCGGAAACGTTAATCACATCAGAAAATAAAGCTCTGAGGCAAACTTAGTGTTATATAAATTAAAGTACTTCTCTTTCGTTTGGGAGAAACAAAAGATTTTTTTATATAAGAAGAACGTACGAATTATAAAGAATTGGTTGGCTTACCTACAGAATAATTATAAGGGTAGGTTTTTTTGCGAATATTATATTATATGCAGGCAACAATCATATCATATGTAAAGTTAAAATGTATGGTCATTTTCACCAATTATTATCTCATTCAAATAATTGTGTTCGAATTATTCGGATGAGATAATAATTGTTCTACACACGTAGATTCTTTGTATTTTTGTTTGATCCAATTAAAATCAGCCATTTATATTTTGTGACCCCCATTTTTTTAATTTCAACTAACTTAATTTTTTTAGCTAAAATCAATACAAGTCATCGTATTTTTTAGAAAAAATTCAATCACTTCATTGTGGAGATTGGATCATTTAAAATAAAATTCAGTGTGAATAGTCTTAGAAAAGGTTGGCAAAAGGGTACGACAATGACTCGGACGTGTCAAGCACGCGACATATTTATGTATCATTTTTTTGTATTGAGATATTTTTAGATTCACATCAAATTGAAGAAAGCTCATATATTTCTACTTCAAATGGTGATTTTTTTTTCTTTTAATATATTGAGAGATACTTGTGATCGGAATCAACTCTTAGGTTAGACGTATTAGATGTTACGTCTCACAGTAAGACAAAATTATAACTTTGACAATATTGTACGGATTAATCGTATTAGTTATATATAAATCACAACGATATCAACAAACAAATTAGTAGGAAATTTTATAAATTAGTGGTAGCAACTGGCAAAACAATGACATATTATTCATTTCAAAGTATAATAAAAAGATCGTCCATCATGAACAATGCCGCTTATTCCACTAGTTCGTAAAATAGTGTTAAAATATTTTAGTTTTACGAATGATCAAATCCAAGCATACAACAATAATTAATATATATATATGACTAATTGGCCACAGTAAATTTTTATAAATTAGTTATTTTAAAGTCAAAGCTATACTTATACGTTAGAAAGAAAGCCATAGTAGACTTCCGTACATCTATCTATAAAGTATTTTTAATAGGATTTGTTTTCCGACTACTAGGAATTAGAAATTCAGCTGATAATCATAATTGATTATCCCGCTTGAAAAAATAAATAACTCCAAGTCTCCAACTACTGTGGCAATGGAAATTTAAATAATATATTTCCCAATGTAGTTGGAGCCATTCCCAATGCTTTTGGAAGCCCACAGATCTTTGAATATTATAATCCTTTGCCTGTTGGCTGGAGAGCTACTTAATCATTACAATAGTAACATTATCGTAATAAACAAATTAACCTAATTAAGTAGCAATTAGTGGAGTAATGGTTTGAATATAAGACGCCTTAATGACACCCTGGTCATCCTTGCGTCTGACTCTTAATAGCCATAAGAGACGTCTTTAATAAACTTAATGATCCTGTTTAATTTATTGGTAAAGTAATGAGAGACCGATCATATACATAGTTAATGATTTCATAAAACGACAAAACTTTGATTCAAAAACATTGAGCTTCACCGGACCAACTTTGCCGGTGGTTTCATAAAAAAAGAGTAGCATTTATTTAATTAATATTCGAGGAGTAATAAAAGTAATCATAATACCATTGAATAAATAAATAAAAGTAATTTGGAAATTGATATATATTTTCTTTTGTTGGAATTTTAGAAGGAAACGCATAATAATTATTGCATGCATAATGTGGATTACTATTGACACTCTCACCATGGTTCGTGTGCATTGTTTGTAAAAGGAGGAGGAGGTGGTCGATCTCTACTCTCAACACGACGTAGATGTTAGAAATAGACACATGTGAGATTTTATAAATCTTCGCGATCTAAAAAGATTGTGGCATCACTTCGAAGGTCCAATCGAACAATTTCTGTGTGGAAGACAAATGACGACTTTAGTGCCCTAGAAAGGCGACATTTTTGTTGCAAACAGGAATATGATGAAGAGGAAGATGACGATAGCTAGAGCGAACGGTGGTCATGAAGAGGACTCATGGGTTACACGGTGTAACTTACACCAAAGTTTCGTTTGGATTTTTCTTTGTAAGAAGATGAGGATAAAGACAACGCAACAAGATGAAGTAGAAAAGGACTATATTTACATGGATAGTTCTGATATAATAACTCTAATTTTTTATATATAAATACACTAAAATCTTAAAAATCAATCCATACAACAATCCACGTAAATCAATAAGATTTTAAAGAACATTTTATAAAAACATGTATCAAGTTTTAGCAAGGAGCAACTTGCACAATTAATACAAGCTAGAGTGTCAAGTTTCAGTATCTTGCATACATTAATCAAAGTCTAATTAAGAAAAGAGTTGGTTGCAAGAAGAACAACTCTTTCAAATCTCGGACGTCATTTTCACAATTGTCGATATAGTTAGGGTCTTAGGGACCGAGCTAATCAGAGACATATGACGACATAACTCAGAACTAATTTAATTTTAGATTATACGACGAACAAAGACAAAACACAAGAGGGGATTTTATAATATATGATAATAGCTAGAGAGTTTGGATATTGTTGACCCTTGTGAGCACGAAGCAACGTTCTTTAGGAAAACAAAAAGAAAAAAATCAGGCAGCGTCTCGCCGTCTCCGCAGTGGTCGGGACGTCCCTTGTTAGGAGTTCGCGGCTATACGTTTTCTTTTGCCCACCTTCTTTGTTTCATTTTTCCATTTTATTTTATTGTTTTTATTTAGGAAGTTTCCTTTTTCTATTAATCTATTTTCAATGGTCTCAAAGGTAACTACGTGCCTTGTGCATGTCCCTATGGCTTTGACGAATTTTTCTGCGGGATATATGATTAGCGAAATTTAGGCACATTCGTAATTTTAGCTAGAGAGTCTCCATTCCTCTTATACATTATTCTTGAGGCTATTCGATATGTAATATTTCATAGATGTACCACTCCTTAATTGATATTGATATTCGATTTTTGAGATACTGATATTTGAAGCGGGGAGTCTGTAGTTTGCAAAAGATGGTTGCATATTAATCAAGATGAGATTTATTTTATGAGACTAATTAAGCAGGCTCAATATGTCGTGAAGATAAATAATTAAAACTTGTGATTTTAAATCTGCATTTGTTATTTTGTTTATACACACAGAAGTTGTTAAAAGCAATGAACTCCTGCATGCGATGTGGTGCAAACTAAACTCTCATCGTTTTTTTATATTTTTTGTTTTTGAGATTGATTACAATTTCTCATAATTCCTTTGAAGATCTCTCTTTTTTTTTAAAAAACCAATATATATTCATCTCTTTGTAACTTATTTATTGAAGATCTATATTACTTCCTCCGTTTCAGAATAGATGATGTTTTATCTACTTTATCTTGTTTCAGAAAGTTTGATGTTTTAATCTTTTTATTTTATTTTTATTGATAAATTATAAATATCAAGATGTAATGATTGAAAATAATTATGTTACTATTGGTTTATAATTATTAAAATAATTTTTGATAAGAAAAAATAATATATATTAACAAAATAATAATTATTTTCTTAATTTGTGTAAAATATCCTTAACATTATCTATTGTGAAAGAGAGGAAGTATATAATACTAGTTTCCTAGCCGATTGTGATACCAAGCGAAGATTCAGAGTATTCGATTATTGAACTCGTAATTCTCGATCTTTATTTATGATCACGTATTCTGTTCATAACGAATATAAAATTATATTTCTTTCCTTGTTAACATTTTTTAGTCACCATAAACGTCTTATATGAGAGTTAAAAAAAACGTCTTATTTGACAAAAAATCCAAATTTTTACATATACAAAAATATGAACCACGAATCTTGTCACAATTAAAAAAATATATATATATTACTTGTCAAAATATGAACCACGAATCTTGTGGGGTCGAACCGAAATTCCATTTTAGATCTTTTCCCAATTTTTTGTATCGAACAACAAGACTGTAGCATTGTTCGTCTCCCTTTGACGATAATAATATGTGTATATATGAGTTGCATTAAACATGTTAGTATATGTTTGTCTTTTTTTGTTGTCATTGGCGATTGAAAGAAACACCAGCACAAGTTGTAACTATCGTAAGAGTTAAAACTAATTTTCTTAAACGACAAAACTTTTACCAGGCGTGATTAAATGAATAACATTTGATGTGAACTATAACAAACTTATTAGACGACCATAATGACTGACACATTATGGAAGTATAAGTTTCCTGACAATAACCCGATAAATTCAACACACGAAAAGTTTGAGTTACATGCTTTCATCATTTATCATCATCATCATCATTAAACATAGACTATAACACATTTTATACAATATACATTACGAATAAAAACTCTTAACCAAAGTACCCAAATAACCATGTATTTACAAAGGGAGACTTGTTATTGACATTCGAATTTCCAATATTAAGCAAATCTTAGAAGATCAAGAGATCTTCCTTAATGTTGTAACCCATCTTCTCTAGATTTGGCTGCAACGCGAACTGAATCATAGGCGGTGGTCCACACGCGAGTGCGAGTGATTCGCCTTCTAAACCTTCAGGAATATGTTCCCTAAGCACAGCTTCGGTTATAAACCCGGTACTGTAATTCCAACCTTCTTTTGCGATTTCAACAACGTACCAAATCTTTAGCCTCTCCTTATGCTTACTAGCCCATCCTTCTAGCTCTTCTCTCACAAGTATGTCATCCTCGGTTCGGTTTGCGTAAACCACATACATCTCTGTCTCGTCCTCTGGATCACTCAGTATCGACTGAATGATTTGGTAGATCGGAGTTATGCCTGTTCCTCCGGCAAGCATGGCTAGTTTCTTGGCAAACTTGGGTTTGCCACTGACCATGAAGTTACCTTTGCCTTTGTACTCGATGTGTCCTAATGGACCTTTGATGTCTATCACTGACCCGATTGGTAACGAGTCTAAGTGTTGTGACATGAGTCCTCCATTTGGGAATCTTGGATGGACGTCTTTGAAGTAAACTTTGACGACTAAGTCGATATGACCAATGGCGTAGATGGCACTGGTCGGAGTATAGGCTCTGAGACAGAGTTTGTCGTTTATGTTGGCGCAGACGAAGACATGCTTCCCCACTGGTAAACCTAGCTGTTGATCTTCTGATGGTAATGCGAATCGGAATCTACGAACGTCGTGAGAGATTGAAGTCTTCTCGATGAGTCTAACTGGGATTTTCTCACGTGGGTTAACCAAAGCGACGTTCTTTGGAGGAGTTAGCTCTGTGATAGGAGCTAACAACGAAGCTAAGTTTGAGCCACCATGGACTGAGACGTTAGGGGAAGAGTCATAGCCTGTGGTGATAAGTTCACCGATCCTGTAATCTTCTAAAAGCTTCTTGGCTTTGTCAGAGTGAATAGCTTCGAACTCTTCAGTGCAATCTGTGCCTGCGTTAATGAGGATCGAATCTGTGCCTCCTGGATGATCTTTCAAGAAACGTGTACAGTCATATATATGACCGTGGACGATGATCCATGCAGATTCAGCAGAGTTGTGTTTTCTAACATCAGAGATTGAATACATCTTTGAAGCAGTGTTCATGAAAGGAGAAGAAACAGATTTCTTCAAGGTATGGTTAGATTCAGAGGAAATCTCAAGCTGACGCTCCTTTGCCATCCACCCACCCGATTGGTTACCGGGTCGGGTCGGGTGTTCGAAAACTATCCCTATCTCTCCTCTGTGAGGCTTACACACGTTGGTTTTAATCCTGAACCAGCAGTTGTTCATCATCCCCTGTTTAACACCAGTCAACGTCATTAATGATATAGTCAAACATCATTAATCAATTAATCGTTTTATTCAAAAATAATCAATTACCGGAAGAACTTGGACTTAGACTTGTCTAAGTATTTTTTAATATAATTTTCAACTTAATCCCATATAATTGCCCGCATGAAGGGAAATTATAATACTTAACCACTAACATGATAGTTAACATGAACTGTACAACAGAGACAATTAAAGAAGTGAGGTTTTTGGTTCCATGTTGATTAGAGTTGTATTAAAAATAATCCAAAAAGCGAAAATGGTAGGTAACACGTTTTTAAAAATATCATCAGTAGTTCCAACTTTGTAGGGGCGAAGACAAATCCAAATTGTTTACTCAAAAAAGGAGAGTAATTTAATCAAATCAATCATAAACTAATTTATTCTGTAATTAAAAAAAATTTAAGAGGGGTTACCATGAGATTCCAGATGAGTTTGTCAGGTTGGGTGTTGAAAGACTCATCCCAGGCTCGAACCGCGACGTCTTTGGCACTGAGGAGATCAAGAACCTCAACGTCAAGTGACCAGAAACACCAACACCAGAATTTACCATACTTGTTCGGCTTCTCCTGATGATCAAGCTCACAAACACTCCACGTGTCTCCGCCGTCTAGAGTCACCTCAACTCTCGTTACCTTCTTACCTCCTCCTGTATTTCAAAGCCATTTTTTTATTAAGGATTTTAATTACATCTAATCCTTTTACTTAAATCAGTTTTTTTTAAAAAAATATAATTACCAGAGTAAGCGTAGCCTTTTAATGTATACGGCTTCTGAGTAGTAAATGCATTAATCGGCAAAATCTCTTGGTGACCAGGTGTTGTAATCACCGAGTTTATATTCAACTCATTGATTATATATTCTGGCTTATACCACCAAGCTGCAATAACAAGAACCAAAATTTAAACATCGTCGGGTTTAGGTACAAAAGTAAAAACAAAATAAGGGTAAAAAGGTAAAAAAAAACCTTCAGCATTTGCTAGCTCAGCATCAACGAGAGAAGGAAGGACACGATTGTCTTTATAGTGATAGTAACTGTCAGATTCTTGAGGTGTAACGATGATTCGTTTTAACCATTTAACCATTCGTCCGCCGATAAAACCGGGTACAATGATCCGAACCGGAAACCCATGATCCGGCGTTAGAAGCTCACCGTTTTGCATATAAGCTAATATAATATCTCTTGCTGGATCCATAGCCATCTCTTTCTTAATACTTGTTCCGTATTTAGATCCGCCGCCGCCGGGAAGATCTTCAGCTCCTTCGAAGCAGACGTTAAGTGCGCCGCCTCTTCTGCTGTAGATTCCACATCGACGGAGGATTTCACTTAGTGGAACACCTTTCCAGAGAGAAGTGGATACTCCGGCGGATCCCCAGTTAAATCCGATCGTCTGCTTCACCATGTTCTGTTCCTTCCGGCGATTACCGGCGCAGACGAGAGTTACCGGGAATTCGCGGCTAGGAAACTCGGAGATTAGCTCTTCCATGGTGAATTTCGCCGGACGTTTGACGAGTCCCGTGATTTCGATACTCCAATCGGACCAATCGGCTTTGGGAACAGCGCCGTGGTTACGGACGTAATGGAGAGGGACGGGAGTGATGAATCTATGGTGCATAAGGCGAGGGAGAGGTGCTTCGGCGTTGAATGGATGTTTTCCGGTGAGACGAACCATTGAAGAGTTTCGCTCGATCCAACTATCAGCCGTTGATTCATCTCTCGGATCTAAAATCGACGGTTCTAAATCGCTGTTGGATTTTTTAATCATCTCTTTGTAGTAGGAGAGGTTACGGTTATGACTCTCGTCTTCGTCGTCGCTAGAGGAGTCGTCGTAACGGTCTACGACGGCGACTTCGGTTTCTTTGACGAATTTTTCGCTCGGGACGTCGACACTCTCGTTTTGGTGACGGTGGCGGTTGATTGAACGAGTAGAAGGAACAGGAGGAGGCTTGAAGGCGGCGCGAACGACGCCGTTCATGGAGGAGTTGAGGCGAGGATAATGGCGGTTATCGACGGAGGTCGCCATGGTTAAGCTATTTGAATCTGTTAGAAGAGAGAGAGAAGTGTGATAGTTTTTTATTTAATTGATTACAAAATAAAAAGCTATTTTTTGTTTTCTCTTGCTTTTACTTGTGAAATTTTTGGTTTCTCAATGTTCGGGGGTTTATAAGGTTGTATTTATAGGCCGTTACAGAGATGTATAAATAAAATATAAAATAGGAGGGAGGAGAAATTGACAAATGTGAGTTTGTGTGGTCGCTGAGTTGGGGGACCCACATTCCTAGATCCTAAGGTTTGGCCTTTTAAGGCGGGAAATTCTTTTTTTTCGTAAGATTTTTTTTTTTGTTAAGAAAAATATTTTTAAAATGCGCATTCAGGAAATCGAACTATGGTCGAAGGAAGGGTACAATGATATCACTACACCAAAGTCGCATCGACATGAAACTTTTTACTTGTTTATGTTAGAGTAATTTCAGATTAAACTTTGATTATTCGGTTAATACAACAAAAAAAACTTTGATTATTCAATTTATAAAATTGTAGTTCGCTTGGTACTAACAACTTAATAGTTAATTCTAAGATTTTGTTGTTAGTATTAACTTATTTTGGTGTGCTTTGCAAAAAAAAAACAATCATTACATCATTCTAAGTACAAAATAAGTTAACACTAACAACAAAATCTTAGAATTTAAGTTGTTAGTATTAAGTTATTTTGTACTTAGGATGGTGTAATGATTTTTTTTTTTTTTGCAAAGTACACCAATTTTATTTTATTTTAATTACAACAAAGAATTAATGAAATTTCGTAAGTAGTTTCGAGAGCTTAACTTTAAAACTTGCAAAATTTCAACAATCAACTTTAAAACAAATTTCAAAATTATGGTGTTGGAATTGTTTGTGACCATTTGATCATAACATAGGTTTATATTAGTTTCATTGATTTATCATCATCCTGATTCAAATATGCATAACATATGTTATTTGTCGAAAAAAAAATTATATTTGAAAAAATATATTTATAATCTGTAAATGATCTAGAATATAAAACTACGCTTTTATAATAATTAGGTAAAACATGAACCTGTACTAATCTCTAAATCTTGTAAAAAATAGGAAATATACTTACTATTTAAGATATTTACAAGAATGAAAAAAAAACCAACAATAATTGTGGATGATGGAACCATATCGATAAGTTATTTATACATTCGAAAAAACTACTGGCCAGCCACACACTATTGGTTTATGAAAAACCATGTTCGAATTCATGCATGATTATAAATTTATATACTTATTTTCTTTAGTGGTAATGTACTCCGATATTGAAACTGGAAAAGTAAAAAAAACTCTAAGAGAATTTCCAACAAGGGTATATAAGAGGGGTTCTATCTAAAATTTGCATTAAAATTGATTAAAAAAACAAATGATGAAATAATGGTTAAAAGCGGTTCTAAATGAAGAGCTTTTAGAAACTTTAAAACCGATGATGTGTCAGCACATGAGTGGCTGAGGTTAAGAAAAGAAAAAAATATATGTGTTGTCTCTCTCTCTACATAATCCGCGACTCCTCCACGAATCCTCGGCGACTCCACGACTATTTCTTGGCAATTCGTCGGCGACCTTTGGAACTCCTTCACCGACGGTAAGATTTTTTGAATTTTCAGTTCTAATCTATTAAATCTATTAATCGATCTCTCTGAAATCTTGATTTTGATTTGAAAATGATATATTTCTCTTAATCGATCTGAGTGTGTCTCGTATTTGTTGTTAGATTATGTTGATTTCTCTTAATCGATCCGAGTGTGTCTCGGATTTGTTGTTAGATTATGTTGATTTGTTGATTGAAATTCATTTAACATTGATTAGTTTTGTGGTAAATGTTAACCACAACTTCATCATTGATTGCTTAAACACTAACCACAACTTCATCATCCTCTTTCTTTCTCGTCTTAACAACTTCATCATCCTCTTTCTTTTTTTCTTTCTCGTCTTAAACATTAACCACAACTTTCAATCTCTTTCTAAACCTTATCTTAACCCTTCATCAATCTCTTTGTTTCTCGTCTTAACAACCACCAGAAACTAGGTTCGAATCCATTTAGTAACTCTGCTGGGTTTATGGACCTTTTAAATAGCACACAGTATACTAGTTTATCGCCTAGTATAGGTCTTGGATCATCAGAAGTCCTTGTATTTAGTTCCCAATAGAGTGATGATCCAAGTCAAGTTGAACACACACCTGAAGACAAAAAAGGAAGACGGAATTGGTCACCTAAAGAAGATATTGTGCTTATCAGTGCCTAGTTGAACACAAGCAATGACCCATTGGTTGGGATGAGCAAAAGGCTGAAGCCTTTTGGAAACGCATTGCAGCTTACTTTGCTGAAAGTCCAAAGCTTGCTGGTATGCAAAAGAGAGAGGGTGGTCACTGTAAGCAAATGTG
Organism: Cardamine occulta; assembly: GCA_028015245.1. Lineage (NCBI taxonomy): Eukaryota > Viridiplantae > Streptophyta > Magnoliopsida > Brassicales > Brassicaceae > Cardamine > Cardamine occulta. Next base: position 21,041,711 of record CM051366.1, read on the forward strand.
GGCCAAGATAAATGACCAAGTATGCAAGTTTGTTGGGTGCTTAGAGGCTGCAACAAGTCAGAAGTCTAACCAAATCTATCTCAATGATCACGGGGTCAAGTTCACACTTGAGCATTGTTGGAGGGAGCTTCGCCATGATCAGAAATGGTGTGTTGCTTCTTCTACAACAGATAATGACAAGTCAAAAAGAAGAAAGTGTGATGATGGCCATAAAGCTTCTGCACAGTCATCAAGCTCCTACACAGTTAGCCATGGAGATGAAGCAATGGCTCGTCCTCCTGGTGTTAAGGCGTCAAAGGCCAAAGCTAAAAGGCCTATCAAAGGCGTGGAAGAAGACGGCAAGGCTCTCAAAGAGTTTCAAAGCATGTGGGAGATCAAACAACAGGAATTTAAACTGAAGGAGAAGCTTAGTAAGCACAAATTTGGAGAGTCTCCTTGCCAAAACAGAACCACTTAGTGATATAAAAATAGCTTTAAAGAACAAACTAATTAATGATATGTTATCAAATGCTTGATGATGCATTTTGTTTCTTGAATCAGTTTTTTGTGGCTGAAGTTAGTCTTTTTTGTGGTTTCTGTTCGTTGATCAATGTATGATCTATGTTTGTAAAATGCTTGAATCGGTTATCTCAATGTATGTGTTATCTGTTTTTTTATCAATGTATGATAATGTTTGTGTTTATATTATTTCATCAATGGTTAGTTGTTTATGTTCTTTCAATAATGGTTTGTTGTTTCTGGAATCATCATATGAATCATCTTCTTCATGACAGGTGTTTCATATGCAATCTTATGAGAGTCGTCAAAAGGATCAAAAGGAACACAAAAAAGATGCTCATGAATGCGCAGGTCTTGGAAGCTTTAAGCAATGACAACAAGTTAGTGACTTTTTCTTTTTTGTTTGGTCATGTTTTGTCTCATGGTTTGGTTTAGGACATGTTTAGTTCTGGTTTAGAACATGTTCTTGACGGCTCTCAGATTAGGCTTTGTATGATGTTCCATGTATGATTGATCTGTTTGAAAAGGATGTATAAATGTGTTGAATCGGTTTTGTCAAAGTTTGTGTTCTTGTTAGTTTACGGATATGATGTTTTGATCGGTTTTGAATAAGTATGTCAAGTTTATGTCAAGTTTTGATCAGTTTTGAGTGTATGGCAAGTTTCATATTATTTGAAAACTTTTCAAAAATTTAAATTTTTAGAACTTCATTAAAGGTTCTACCATTAGACTTGCTAAAAATTTAGAAACTATCCTAAGCATCTAAATTTTTGCTTTTTCATTATTTCAAATAAAAATATGATTTAGAACCTCTTTTATAGATTCTAACCTTTGGAGGTGCTCTAACTTTAGAGTATATATATATTTATATAATATAAAGGGTTTTCAAATTTGGAGTATATATGAAAGTTCCAGGAAGTAGTTTATGTAATAAAGAAAAACAGGAACACATACCTTCCCTTGAAGCTACAAAATTTAAAAGTAGTATACCAACAATAATCGAGTAACTACGGGCAAGTTAGACCTTCCCTTGAAACTACAAAAACCGGTCTCATTAGTCATTGCATAACAACGCCAAGTTTTGTTTTTCTTTCTCATTCACTACTTCTTGGCTCTTGGGAATGTTTTTTTTTTAAAACTTGCCAGGGAGCGTACTATTTAATTTACGATCTAGCCAAGAAATATATTCTACTTTTTATATAGAAAATCAAAATTTTCGGATCTAAAACTTGTTTTTAATTATCTAGCATTTTACTATGTATAAATACACACTGGATATTATATTCTTTTACAAATATAGTGGTCAAGTGTGGATCAAGTAGATATGAAATTTTGGAGATCTATGAATTTATAATCTAATTAACCACTAGAATGTTTTTAACTTTTTATTTTTATTTTTATCAATGTGTCACAATAACAAAATAGTTTATTTAACTGGAAGATGAACAAGTTGTTTGTGTTTACCTAGTTATATTCCATAAATATATGATATGACAAAGAACTTTTCGTTTTATTTATACGATGCGATTACATTAAAGACAAAAATAACACGTAAACTCGCTAATAGTTTGGGGTCAAAATTGTGTACGTTTATGATTGCAAGATATCATAGACGTATGGCTCATCAATTTCTTAGTTCAGCATACTCGCAAATAGATTTTGTTTACACAGTTTCTTGAAATCAAACGTCGTCAAATTAAACGTCAGTGTAATAATAAGAAAATGGAGCATGAGCAGGTGGGTAGCTAAACATATGATATGATAATGAGCATATTGTTGACTTGTTTAATATAGAAGAAAATATGTTAATCAAGTCGAGAAAGTAAATATCTCGAAGATTTTTATGGATTACATGACGATTAAGAATATAAAGCGCTATTAAGTATAAACTAACCAGAGATTATGGCTTAAAAAAGGAGATTAGAGAGAAGACTTTAGAGGCTAAGTGGCGCATGGGATCACCAATGGCCAAACAAACACACGAACGGGGCAACCAAAAAAAGCGACGGGTCATAATATTACTTTTGTCATTTGTTTGGATTTTCAAATTTTGTTTTTTTTGATAAAATGGATTTTCAATTATGAGATTATTAATTATAAATGACACATGTGTAAGAACGAATGGACCCACTTATTATTATCTTTACATCCGGTGTAATAAAATAAATTCAAGAGTCAATCTTGGTTAAAGCATATAAACTAATAATCAACTTTGCACAGCCTAATTTATATGGTGAAGTTGAGTTGTTTTTTTTTCTATTATAGAAAACAATGAATTGAAAAGATGTTATATATTAAAAAAAAAAATCTTAGAATGTTCAATTGCTTTTCTGTTTCTTTGTATCATTTTGATTCTAAAATTTTGGTTACATAATTTTTTGGTGGTTCTTTAAATCTCTCACTGCGTCAAAAGATGGCTCGTGGTCATGACTGTGGCTTGCATGCCGAATATACTGCAAAAAATGAGCCATGTAGCACAACTCGCAGACCCTCTCATTGGCAGACAAATGCTAAGTTTGATATGTAGAATTCGTCCATGAAACCGAATAATTCATATATTCGTCCACGTCAATGTATCATATTAGAATTTACATCCGGAAGAATCACTCCAAGAGTCTTACATAATCTATCTAACATGTTAGAGCTTGAAAGTCTAGTAAATTTCAAGAAATTTAACTATAATAAAATCATTTGATACCAAACTAAAAAGTTACTGGATGCATTTGTTGGTAAATAAACTAACAAAGGGCAATCTTTTTTTTTTCGGTTAAAGGACAAAGGACAATGGAAGATTAACAAAATTTTGGGTGCGCATATGCACTCAGTCAGTCCTGATGTCGGCAACATAGAAGAAACGAAAACTTCATATAAACAGATAATGCAAGATATCACAATATCTGTATTTTGATTTTCTACAACATAACACAACTAAAATGAGTTGACACCAAAATATCACAACTAAATTGGTAAATTGACGACACATCTTAGTTCTTCTTCTTCTTCTTAAAAAAAAAAAATATTGACGTCGGCAACATAGAAGAAACGAAGTAGCATGTCAAAGCATATATAAAAGCATGTCCTGATGTCCCCCATTCATTTTAGAGTATTAACGACCACTAAATATGATATGGAGATTTGGCACACGTAATCTCTAATTCCATCTTTACGATTCATATTTTACTTTCGACGATCATGAACGGTGGATCATTAGTTGATCTCTAGTAATAATATCATTCCGGCATTTCCTTTTATGTTTTACCATTTTAGATTATTTTAAAAATTAATTTGACTACAGACGACAAAAATAAGAAAAAAAATCTACCGTATATAAAAAAATGGAATTATAAAAAGAAGGGGAAGCAACTGGGGAGCTTGATGGGGCTAGGCAGACATCGACCCTTTCGTGACCCTTTGAGCCAATTTCGTTACATTTTCATTTTTGCCTTCAACTCATATATATATCACCTATGTTCATTTAAAAAAAAAAGGATTAACAATGTACTTTTGTACTATATATATATATATACAGTTAAATTTCTATAAATTAATATTCGATTCATTAATACCTCGCTAAATTAATAATTTAGACCTAAATATCATCTCTATAAATTAATAACGTCGATAAATTAATAAAATATCAGAAAAATAAATTGGTTCCAATATTATTAATTTATAGATGTTTTCTTGTATTTAAACCATATCGTACTATATAAAAATGTAGCTGATGACGACAAAAAGTATGTATGTAAATTTAGTATGCATTTATACTAAAATTGGTATCGTTAAAAAAAAAGATGGATTTAGTATGCATTTATATATCTTGGATCATTAATATAAATCGGTATCGTTAAAAAAAAAAATATATATACATTTATATATCTTGGAACTTATGGAAAATCAGAATACATTTACTCGAAATGAAACTAAATCTTTGATCTTTCTGCTCATTGAGTTTGATTCTTATCGTATCCTGGAGTTGTTGTTGATACCAGTTATCGAGCCAATAGGCACAATACCAAAAAGTGTGTTTAATTGACTTACGGTCAAATTCAAACATAATTATCCTGCCGATAATCATAAAATTATAATCCCTCTTGTTGTTTGTTTTCGTGTTGTTTTTGGCTTAAAGCAGCACTTTTCATTTCAATTCAACCATATTTAATCGGTGTAACGAAATATGAGTAATTATTAGAGTTTAATATTCCAATGTATTTATTATTTAAATCTGAATTGTTGCTCGTACTCTATGATTTATAAATGAACCACTTGACACCAAACACACACGGCTATATACTTTGTCTTTTACCCATATGATATTTGCCATAATGGCACAATTGGATACTTTTACTGTTTATAGTCAAATTCAATCTTGTATATAAAAATATGGCACTTGGAAAATTGGATGCCTGGTATTGAAATTATACTTTTAACTGAGGTAAGTTAAATAACAATACAAGAGTAAACAAAAAATACTAGATTTCATATAATACAGTAATTGTGACAAATGGAAAATAAGAAGGCAAATACATTAGTTTTAATTAAGTATATGTATTATTAAAAAAAACATGTTATGAACCAATCATATAGTGGAAGATCCATCAAGATTCATAAAGCTCAATCTAGAGAAACATTTTTTAAAAATTAATCACAGACTTTCATATATTAATATCTTGATATCTTCAAATCGTCATTTTCAATAATAATAAAATAACAATGTTTGTGGCGATTGAAGAATGTGGTTTATGTGATTACGAGGTACATTGTAGCAAATGTATACTTGGTAACTTGGCATTTTCATCACGTGCAGTCAAAATGTTAGCTGATATATTAAAATAACATAATAATTTTCTTACTCCCGGCCTTTCACAAAAAGTATCATTCTAGAAGTTTAATAATGTTTCGAATGTTATTTTATGTTTTCATAACTTTTGACTATAATTTCGTAATTTATCCTTAACTCATACATATTTTTCTTTGAATTAAAGTGATTAATTTATTAAATATGGGTATATAAGTATATATATATTTTTAAAATATATATGTGAAATGTGTCAGGATGACAGTCAAAATGATAATACATCTGCATTTTGCCATTTTCAGAATTCAGAAAAGTAAAATGCTAAAATGCATAAAAAGAAAAAGAAAAATATTAAAATGTTGTAAGTAAATAAAAAAAACGTGCATGAAAATCAGAGCAGATCCGAAGCTTAGCAATATAAGTATGTATAGCCGTCACATTTCGCAGTAGCAAGGGCCATTTTAACGCATATAGCCTCCCCTGTGTATTCCCTTTCGTGTCTGTTCACAGTTATTTTTTTTATATTTATTTTATTGCAATAATTTTTTTATTATTTTTTAGATCTTGTTATTGTGAATAATGAAGACAGTGAAGTTAAGTGGAAAGATGCCACACTAATTATTATCTTTATTTAACTAATCAATCAAAGCATTATTAAGTTATAGTTTGATAGAAAATATTTGGTTTGGTGTTAACCCTTGCTGGTTTAAAAGCATATCATAGACATAAAGCAGTGGTCCAATGGTGAATGGACTACAATTATTTGCTTCTCATTTATTTTAATCATAAAGATTCAGATTCTTTAATAAATCACACAGATTTGGAACATTGTTGTTGTTAGTCAAATTATTTAAAATTTTCCTTCATTGTAATGGATAATTGTGAGATTCTTGTCAGCATTTTAATAACATTTCAATTGTTTCTTTCTATAGTACATAATAAATCTGAAACTATAGTAAAACATTACAAATTGCAAAATATAGTCATTCGGCGTTGTTTACGGTTGATATTGTTTCGCAAGTATTTCAGGCCCAATATAATTAAAGACGAGAATTATTCTTATAGGCCCACAGGCCCATTCAATCCATATTTAGAAATTCCATTTTTGATAATTATAAATGAGTCAGCATTTAGTTCGTTGACTGTGGAGCAGTTAGACTTGCTAATGAAAAGTGGCATGCGATTCTGACACGTGTCATTCTGATTTAGTAGGAGATGTTCTCTAATCTCTTGCTTGATTTGCTACTTGTTCCTAATTAACAGCAATATCCCGATTTGAGTTTTTGTTCTTGCTGTTGTTAATGGGTATATCCCGATTTGAGTTGAAGAAGCCAAAACAAAATTTACAAAAAAAAATTAAAAAAAGTTTCAAAGAATGCAAATGGGAGATGAAAATCCAAGGATTATGTACGGTGTGATCATCACCGTGTACGATGATCGTCAAACCACAAGCGTCCGTTCATTTCAAGCGAGAAGCAAGAATGAAGGTGGGATCGGAAGGGCACGTGGATATGATCGGAGAGCGAATCTGTTAGCTTATATCCGTCAGATGAGGGCTGAGAGTCTTGCCGGAGATTCAAAACGCGACGGCGTAGACGTAGAGACTGACAACAAACCGGAGCTGCCGAACCCGAAGGTAACGTTTCTCTATCAGTTAGCTTTTACAATTTAATTGGGCCAGATTTGGGCCATGACTTACGGGTCATGTTTATACTACTTACACAAAGATTAAAGAGCAAGTAAGCAGTTGTAATAATCTGATTACTGATGTTGATTGTGGACAATGAGGTTAGGCTAGCTTATGTAAATGGAATGCCAAGCTTAAACAGTATTTGTCTCTATTTGTTCTTTGTAAATTATAAGTACATTATATTGTTTTAAACCAACTAAATTCGGCTGTTAAGTAATTTGACATTTTTGTTTGTTTGTTGTGTTGATAAAAATGACAGAAGAAGAAGAAGAAGAAGAAAAGAAGGTGGATAAGAAAAATGATGACTAAGTTCCGGTTACCATTTCTTCGACCATTACGCCGGAAAAATAGGACTTGGAGATACCGCCAGTTTGTTCCAGATGAAGAAGAGGGCGAAGCAAAGAGCAAAGCTTACAATTCATCTCTTTGGGTACTTTCGATTTTTATTTTGCAACCGCTTCTAAATTCTAATATAAACTTTTCTTAGCTAATCTTGTTTAGGTTTTCTGAATGCAGAAAAAGCTTAAACACATGGTTGGAGGTTTATCGCGCGGCTGCATACGACGTAGAAGAGACTCGTGAAGACGAAACGGACAAAAAAGTTGAGAGTTAGAAGTGAGAACTTTTATTTTATATGCTTCCACAACTTAAAGAAGATGATGATCAATCAATACAGAAAAAAAATCAGGAAATAAAAGAGAAATTTGAAAAACAGGCATAAGAGATCATGCCTCATTAAGAGTACAACAATGCAGAAACAATAATACAATTACACAGAATACATAATTTACATGAAAATATAAATTAAAGAAAAGGGACGAACTGAGAGTTTTTTTTTTTTTTTTCAAGTCCCTGTGTATTGCTAATTGGCTAGTCATGTTAGCCTTTTTATACTGCTCCTGCAATTTTTAAGTCAAATGTAATGCTGAAGAGAGTTTGAGAAATATGCAGATGACATTGATCATGAATTTGCTTCGGTTAAATTAAAGTTACCGACCTCTATTGCCGCCTCTCTGGTTCCTTGGAAAGAGCAAACGGCGAAGCGAACCGCTTGGAGAAGCAGGGGAGCTGGAAGAGGATGCAAAGTCACTTGATTCCATATCGATAAACCGTATATGATGGCTTTGTCCTTGCCACGAATCAAGATCCAATATCCCGTTGCTCAGAGAATCGTCTGAACTGTAATCTTCTTCTTCGTCGTCTTCATCATAAACACCTCGGTTGTGCGGCTCTATCACATAATCTCCCAACACAACAGCACCTGGAGTCGATGACATGATCATGCTTATCACGTCTCTTCTATCTCTTTCCCTCTCAAGCCTCTTCCATTTAGTTTCTAAAGCTGGATCAACAGCTCTCGGGCAAGCATCTGGATGCTTTTCCTTCATATGTTTCTTAAGCTTCCGGAAATTTCCAACAAAGGAACAGTTATCTTGCATACAAGTCCTTCTCTTGGAGTTAAAATCCATCCGAGCATCTTTCACAACAGTCCAACCTTTCACTCGACCTCTGCAGAGTGGACACAAAAGCTCGGGTTGTCCAGAGTTTTCGTTACCGTACGATTTCTTGTATTGTTCAAGGCAGTTGGCAAAACGGCTGCTTGTTGCACACATGTAAGGACGACACCCTTTGTGATACGACGAACACAGTAGAAGAACCGCATTGTGTGGAGACTCCAAACATACCGGGCAAGTTGAGCCAGTCCATTCTTTCTTGCAACAAGAAGGTGGTGATGGATAAGGAGTAGCAATGTGAGCCCTGTGATTCACTTTCTTGATTTTGCCCATTTCGATCGATCAAATCTATTCAAATAACTCAATTGTAAGATCCATGCGACAAAAAGCAAAATTCGAACGAATCATCTAACCAGTTGACCATGGATTCGAAAAAACGTTAATTCATAAAATCAAACAGAGGCAATGCTCTTTAATGGCCATTGACCACGGATCCGAATCTATGAATCAGGAGATACATGCATAAGCTACAGTAAAGTTCTACCCAATAGAGTGACCATTACCAGAATCCGCAAATGGTAAGACACGATTAGATCTAAAGACAATGACAAATTTCAGATCTGTAGATGCAATACTGGGGAATTCAATCAACAATTCATGCAAGAGTAAGCAAAACATCAATGGTATAGCAGAATTTGTATCGATCTACATATACGATCGAGACGAATCATACAATTCAATGTTCGATACAACACTCGAGATCTTATTAGCTTAAATGGTATCCTAAACAAAAGTCTAAGATAGATCGCTCTCCCGAAATGGAAGATCGGAGACTTCCAGCGAATATTACCAAAGACAATTTCGAGAACGAGGTGACGAAATTGAACAAGAGAAACAGAATTAACGATGCGGAGAAGGCGCGGGAAACAGTACCGGAGATAAACGGAAGGGATCACCGGCGGTGGAGAGAGCTCCCGCGCTTCAAGGATGTACGCAAAAAAGGAAAAAACGAGATTGCTTCTACAAATTGACGTACGCAAACAAAGCCAAAGACTCTTTTTCTCTTTGATTTTAAACTTGCGGTTAGATTCCAAATGTCGTCATTTTGACGCAACTGTTTTTCTCATCCACAATCTCGTATCGAGGGCATGTCTCGCGCTATACGATATGAGCGAGCTTTCATTATAATGGGCCCTAAGCCCATTTAATTTATTTGTTATAACAGGCCAACATTTAGAAGAGAGACGAGATGATATTCGTTTTATATGCCGCCGATGGAGTATTTTCTTGACATCATGAATATTCTTAGCTTAGTTGTATTTTTCTTTCTATATGCTGATAGATACATTGATAGATAATAGTAGTAGTAATAAAAAAAAATGCTGAATGTTAAGAAACGAGAGAGGTTATGGGGAATATCACTTGTGTTATTGCTTATGTTTTTGAATGAATATAATGAGGTTACATCGATCCTTTATATATAGGATTCATACATCACGTATTCCTAATGAGAAAAGGAAAAGTACAACCGCCTAAGTCTTTAAGTCGGCTAAGTGTTGGGCCGGGCCGGACTTCATGGACCAGAACTGAATATGACAATTCACTTAGATTCATAACACTCCCCCTTGAATGCCATATCCGTAATAGGGCTCGTAACACGCTTTGGATGTTGCCTCATTAAAACCTTTCTCGGAAAACCCATTGGGATAAAACCGAGATAAGAAAAAAGAGTACAACACGTGAAACTCCCCTCGAACCTCATCAATGTCCTTCAATCTGCGCATTCCAATCTGATGTATAAGCTTCTTAAGTGTTGATGTTGGAAGCGCCTTGGTGAATAGGTCCGCTGAATTATCACCAGATCGTACTTGGTGTACTTGAACTTCTCCGGTCTTTTGCAAGTCGTGTGTGAAGAAGAACTTTGGCAAAATGTGCTTCGTCCTATCACCTTTAATGTATCCGTCCTTAAGCTATGCAGTTGCATTGTCCTCATATAGAACCGTTGGCTCTTGCTTTCCTTCGGTCATCCCACAATCAACTTCGTATATGTTGTGTCATTAGTCTCAACCAAACACACTCCGGCTTGCTCATGTATTGCCAATAACTCGGCGAGGTTGGATGATGTAGCCGCAATGGTTTGCTTCATTGATCGCCAAGATATGGCCGTACCACCATGCGTAAAAACATAGCCGGTTTGAGACCTTGCATTGTGTGGATCCGAGAGATAACCTGCATCCGCAAATCCAATCAAACTATCTTTGCATTGGTTAGTATAAAATAAACCCAAGTCCTTCGTTCCTTGTAGGTAACGCAAAATGTGCTTAATCCCGTTCCAATGCCTTAGTGTCGGACATGAGCTAAACCTAGACAATAGGTTTATGGCAAAGCATATATCCGGCCTAGTGTGGCTTGCCAAATACATCAAAGCTCCAATAGCACTAAGATAAGGCACTTCGGGTCCAAGGACTTTCTCATTTTCTCTCTTTGGACCGAATGGATCTTTATCCAAATCAAGCGATCTCACAACCATGGGGCTAGAAAATGGGTGAGATTGATCCATGTTAAATCTCTTGAGTACTTTCTCGGTATAAGTCATTTGATGCACAAGGATTCCATTGTTCACGTACTCAAGTTGTAACCCCAAACAGAACTTTGTTTTTCCTAAGTCCTTCATTTCAAATTCCTTCTTAAGGTATTCAACCGTTTGGGTTATTTCTTTAGAGGTCCCCATAATATTCAGGTCGTCCACATACACAGGAATTATCACGAACCCCTTATCAAAATTCTTTATGAAAATACATGGACTAATGGGGTCATTTTTATAGCCTTCTTTTACTAGGTACTCGCTTAATCTATTGTACCACATCCGACCCAATTGTTTCAATCCATATAAGGTTTTATTTAACTTTATACAATGTTCTTCCCGGAAACTTTTCTTATCTTTGAGCTCAATACCCTCGGGGACTCTCATATAAATCTCATTATCCAGTGGACCATATAGGTATGCGGTCACTACGTCCATGAGCCACAAATCCAAATTCTCTTTTATAGCCAAACTTATTAAGAACCTAAAAGTTGTAGCATCCACCACAGGGGAGTATGTTTCCTCATAATCTATCCCCGGTCTTTGTGAGAACCCTTGTGCAACAAGTCGTGCCTTGTATCTCACGATTTCACCATTCTCATTTCTCTTTTTCACAAAGACCCATTTGTGTCCAACTGGTTTAACATCATTGGGTGTCCGTATTATCTTTCCAAAGACATCTCTTTTCCTTAATGAATTCAACTCCACGTTTATAGCTTCTTTCCACTTATTCCAATATTTACTTTGAGTGCACTCGTATATTGACGTGGGTTCTAGATCCTCATTAATATCCATAATCTCAAGTACTACATTGCATGCAAATATATCATTGATATCTACGCTCTTTCTATTCCACTTTATCCGCATATAACATAATTCATCGCGATCTCACTATTATCATGAACTTCCGGACCATGAAGCTCGGCGTCCCGAGCATCATTGATTGGTACCATCGGTTCAGTTATGTCTGTGGTTCCATTAACCTCGGTTTCTCTATCCACGGGTTTAGCACCTTTTCTTACTTTCCGAGGGTTCTTATCCTTGGAACCTATTGGCCGGCCACGTTTTAGGCGTATTTTAGAATGTGTAGCATCTTGATTGTGTCCCTCTTGAACATCAATTCTAATAGGTGCATTCTCGGCTGGTATATATGACTTAGTCACTCTATTCGGGTCAGCAAAGGAATCTGGCAATTGGTTAGCTAGCTTTTGCAAATGTATAATCTTTTGGACTTCTAATTCACACTCTTGAGTCCGAGGATCTTGCCATTTTAAGGACGTATGATTCCATGTTATTTCCTTGACCAGCTTATCTTTTTTTCCTCCTAATGTGGGATAGACGGATTCATCAAAATGATAATCCGCAAACATGGCCTTAAACATATCACCCGTGGTTGGCTCAAGGTATTTAATGATCGTAGGAGAGTCATATCCAACATATATCCCCATCCTCCTTTGAGGTCCCATCTTTGTTCTTTGTGGTGGAGCTATTGGTACATAAACGGCACATCCGAATGTTTTAAGATGGGACACGTTTGGCTCTTGACCCGTAATCAATTGGGATGGGGAATACTTATGTTCACTAGAAGGCCTGATGCGAATTAACTCGGCTGCATGTAAAACCGCATGTCCCCAAGCTGAGACCAGGAGTTTTGATCTCATAAGCAATGGTCTAGCAATTAATTGTATGCGTTTAATGAATGACTCGGCTAAACCGTTTTGTGTATGTACATGTGCTACGAAGTACTCAACACTTACCCCCATGGACATACAATAGTCATTAAAGTCTTGGGACGTAAACTCACCGGCATTATCAAGCCTTATGGTTTTCAAAGGAATGTCCCGAAAGTGTGCTCTTAACCGGATCAATTGAGCAAGTAATCTTGCAAATGCCAAGTTTCTAGTTGATAGAAGGCAAACATGGGACCATCTCATGGATGCATCAATAAGAACCATGAAATATCTAAATGTCCCACAAGGTGGGTATATTGGTCCGCAAATGTCCCCTTGGATCCTTTCCAAGAAACCTATATTTTCCTTTGTTATCTTAACCGGTGATGGCCTAGTTATGAGTTTCCCTAGTGAACATGCTTCACACGTGAGATTCTTTGGGATAACTCTTAATGTGTGCCCTTTAGTATTTGCCATTATCTTTCGCATCATGTTAGAACCGGGTGGCTTAGCGGTTATGCCAAAAAGTGAAGTTCTCGTAATCTCTTTATTTCTTCGTGGCATTTGCTTCTATCATGTTGATCTTAGCACAATATAGACCAGTATCAATGGCGGGTATGGTTTCTAGGACTTTCTTATGTCCTTGGGCAATTTCATATATTTGAAGGAACTCTTGGTTTCCTTGGCCCATAGTTTCAATGTGAAGACCATTCATACGAATGTCTCTAAAGCTCAACAAGTTTCTCTTGGAGTCGGGTGAGTATAACGCATTAGCAATGTCTAAGTGCGTGCCCTTAGGTAATAAAATATGGGCTTGCCCGTGGCCTTTAATCAAATTTGCTATACCCGCAATAGTGGTCACATTTGCACTTTTAAACACAAGATCAATGAAATATCTTTTATCTTTTAAAATCGTATGGCTTGATCCACTATCCACTATGAATGCATCCATATCATCATTCATAAAGAAAATATCACCTGTTTTATTTATTTAAGTTCATAACTCAATGACAAAGTAAAATCCAAAACATAAAAGCAAGCAAATAAAACACAAAGCAAATATGAAAATCAAATGTCGAATCAACATGTTTCCTTTAGAATATCGGAAGTCTCATATTCTATTAAATCATCTTTCTCATGGTCAAAATCCCCTTCATCATTATGTTCCATCATGTGAGTTTCCGGGTTCTTCCCTTTAAGGCTTTCTTGATAGAGGTCAGTGAGGTGCTTGGGAGTACGACAAGTCTTAGCCCAATGATTGTCCATTCCACATCTATGGCACACTCCTTTGCTGGTCGAGTTTTGTGGTTGTGAAGAATTATCACGGTTATAGTCATTGCGGAAACCGCGACCTCGACCCCTTCCGCGGTTAGAATTGTTTTGAAATCCATGCCTCGCCCATAAGGATGAAAATTTCCTCGCCACGTCCTTGCCATCTACCACCACGTCCTCGGCCATAATTATTAAAATTCTTTTGGACGTGGTTAACCTCTTTTTCATTTGTTTCATTTGTGGCGCGCGCTTCGGAAGCGGGGCTGATCCGGGAGGTCTTGTCTCACTATTCCTCATAAGGAGAGTATTATTTTGCTCGGCAAGCAACAAGCAAGAGATCAATTTTGAATATGTCTCAAATCCCCTCTTACGGTATTGTTGTTGTAACAACACATTATTAGTATGAAATGTGGAGAAGGTATTTTCCAACATATCATGGTCGGTTACCTTCTCACCACACAATTTCAATTGTGAGACTATCTTAAACATTGCCGAGTTATATTCTTCCACAGACTTAAAGTCTTGGAATCTCAAATTTCTCCAATCAAAATTGGTCTTTGGTAATAGCACCGTTCTATGGTGATCATATCTTACTTTCAATTCATTCCAAAGGTCCATGGGATTTTCAATAGTGAGATATTGGTCCTTAAGACCCTCCGCAAGATGGTGGCGAATGATGGATATTGTTTTGTATCTATTTCTTTCATTCTCATCATTCCTTTCAACTATGCATTCACCGAGTCCTTTAGACTTTCGGTTTATCTTTGTATCCAATGCCCATTGAAGATAATTGTCTCTGGAGAGATTCAGGGCAGTATAGTCTAAGTTGTTGATTTTCGACATCTGAGATCATGCATATCATTATCACAAAATTCTTAACGTATTATCAAAAATTATCATGCATGCGGATTTATTTAATGATGTAAAATCAACTTATGCGATAATAACCTAACCGGTAACCTAGCAAATTATATGTTCGAGATAATCATCATGCGAGTTCTAGTTATCTATATGCTGATCAGATTTTAATTTGTGACAATTTATGTTAAAGTAAATTTCACGAAAATAGGGTTTATATGTCCATGCGCAAATTCCATTAGGGTTTATAAGTTCATGTGTAATTTTCCATTAGGGTTTCATAATTCATTAATAAATTAATCTCATCGTGTAATTCATAAAACAAAATCAATCATTTGCATGAGTAAATATCACGAATATATGTTTTAGGGTTTATGTATTATGTGCAATTTACGGATTAGGGTTTTAATAATTCTTTAGTAAAATTCATCTTAACCTTGGTGTAATTATCAAGCAAATCAAACAATTAATCAAACATGAATATCCGTGTCTTGCGACACTCCATCAAACATGCAATCTCGAATTAAATTTTAAATTTCATGGAACCATCAGAACATATGTCCGGAAAAATACCGAGACATATGATCATGTTTTAGGGTTTATGGATTCCTAGTTTAACTAGGTTTACCGATTTAAGGTTTTAGGGTTTTCAGATTTAGGGTTACCTTAACTTTTGTGATTGTTCTTTTAGTTCGCCGTAACCGTTGATAGGCTGTATGAACTATCGTCGAACAGCTACTTGTTGTCGCGGCGAGGATCGAGAATCGAGTATCGAGAATCCGATCGGCGAAGCCGAGAATCTTCGCGACCTTCACTGGTTCGTGATCGACGCGGCTGAGATTAGGGTTTTGTTGTCGGAGGTTTTAGCTTAGGGTTTTTAGAGAAACGTGCTGATAACGTGTTAAGAAACGAGAGAGGTTATGGGGAATATCACTTGTGTTATTGCTTATGTTTTTGAATGAATATAATGAGGTTACATCGATCCTTTATATATAGGATTCATACATCACGTATTCCTAATGAGAAAAGGAAAAGTACAACCGCCTAAGTCTTTAAGTCGGCTAAGTGTTGGGCCGGGCCGGACTTCATGGACCAGAACTGGATATGACAATTCACTTAGATTCATAACACTGAAATATTTGATTGAATAAAATAATTTGACTAGGATATGTATTATATACTAGTTTTTATTAATGTTTTTGCATACAAAGTTTCTAAATAATCGTATATCATATATAAATCATAATTGTATTCATGATAATTTGATGTGAATGATGAAAATTGAAAAATAACGAAATCACGTTTGAAAACGTAAACAAATAGTATCCAAATTTTTTTTCTTTTCAAGAGTATCCAAAAAAAATAATATTATCTTCATCTTTTACTTTTCTCTTTCAGTTTTTGTTAATTAACTTTAGTTATTTACAAAAGTGTAATTATTTACTATCTTTAATTTTATAAAGCACTTAAGGAAATATCAGCAAATAAATAATTTATTTATTTTAAAAATGCAAAATTTATCTATTTATTTATTTTAAAAATAGAAAATTTATTTATTTATGTTTAAAATCAGTTGTTTACAAAGATTTGAAGCGGGAAAAATTCATGGTGAGTTAGATATGATCCTCCTAATGCTTGTGTGTGTGTGAAAATGTTCTTCTCTCTGTCAATGGCGATCATAATTGCACTGATTTTCTCTCTTTTCTCTGTTACTTCAGCGACACTTTTTAATAATTTATTCACTATATTCTCTGTTACTTCAGCGTCAATTTTTAGTGGATGCTACGGACATTTGTGAAGTACTCACTGATAATACAGTAAGTTTTGTCATTTATTCTTTATTTCCCTTTACTCCCTATACAAATAATAATAATACATTTGATAGCTAACCATCCCTACTCTTATGTATTTGTGTCCTTCACCTTCAGGGTAGTAAAAGTGTTATAGGCATAAATTTTGACTTCTCTATGATGATCGAGGACGAGCTAAATATAAGTGATAGAGCTTTTGAAGAAATGTCTAATCTTCAACTTCTAAGATTCCGTGGTGGTTACTTGTTTGAGGAGACTCAGAAAAGATTGCACTTACTACAAGGTCTAAACTATCTGATAGGTCTCAGATTTAGAACTCTAATCTCAAGTAACAAAATCTTTTTACTTCTTGAGATGACCCTACTCACAAGAAGATTCCGGTTTTGATTCACAAAGGTAAACCGATCTGCGAATCCACAATCCAAGTTCAGTACATCGACGAGGTTTGGCCTAACTCAAACCCGATTCTTCCATCGGATCCTTACCAAAGAGCTCAAGCTAGATTCTGGGTAGATTACATTGACAAGAAGGTTACAAATGTTCTCTTTTACGTTATTTGAGTTCTTTGCACTGTAAGTAACGATTGAATTGTTGTTTGATAGACGTACGGACCATGCAAGGCTTTATGGTCAGAAACAGGGGAGAAACAAGAAGCAGCGAAGATAGAATTCATCGAAGTACTCAAGAATCCTGACTCAGAGCTCGGAGACAAATCTTTCTTTGAAGGAAACGAATTTGGGCTTGTGGACATTGCTTTTATCGGATTCTACTGTTGGTTTCGTACTTACAAGGAAGTAGCGAATCTTAGCATCGTAGCAGAGTTTCCTAAGCTAATATCGTGGGCACAGAGGTGTTTGCAGAGAGACAGTGTGGCTAAGGCCTTGCCTGACTCTGATAAGGTTCTTAAGTCTCTCTCTGATCATCGAAAGACCATTTTAGGAATCGATTAGATCCATCTAAAGAACTTCCCCTGTTCTGCTTTGCTCTGTTTTTCTTCTGGTTTTAAAATGTCCGGTTAAGTAAGTCAGGCCAAAAGGTAAAAAATCGTAGATGGAGTACATTCAACATAAGTCAGGCTTGATTAAATAAAAAAAAACAAAATCCAAACTTACTGCTCTATTTTGGCTAACATTTCCATTGATTAGAATATCTGTAGGGACTCCATCGATCTTACAGTATGCCTTCAAAGTTAGGAAAAAAAGGATTTCAAAGTGAACAAAAGAAACCAACGTTTTAGAAGCTTAAGACCATGAATGTTTGAGAGTTTTAAACTAGTTTTTAGATTTTGGCTTTTGCTTTTTGGTTTTTAATTTTTTTAGTTTTTGATTTGTTTGGTGTAAATTTTAGTTTTTCAAAAACTTGAATGATAACTTGTTTAGTTTTTGGTTTTTTTATATATTTTTTTTTGTTTTTTTGTTTTCTATTTTGATTTTTAATTTTGGTTATATTTGTTTGAAAATTAGCAAAAATAATATTAAATTTTAATAAACAAATAAAAAATTACAAATTTTCATAACACCATAAACATACTGAAAAATACACATATGTTTAGTTTACTCTTATATAGAAAATGGTATTTAAATAATTAGATTTATTATTGATTGATAAAATAAAATAAATTAGCTACAGCAAGTTTTGTAAAAAAAACCCCATAAAGTCATATAATAGGGATTTAGTTCTCATGTATAAGTAAACAAAATTAAAAAAAGAAAAAAAAACTGACGTGAGTAAAAAAGAAAAAAAATATACCACACCAAAATCTATTAAAAACTAGTAAAAGTAGATTTTGAATTCCTTTTAGAAATAAGGAAAAACTATCAAAATCCAGATTATCTAAATTGTAGGAAATCATTTTTTTAAATCATAAATAACTACAAATTAGATTTTTGAAAAAACAAAAGCCAAAAACCACTTAAAAAAACGAGTGCCATTCAAAGCTTAAATCTCTTGGAAAATCAAATGTTACTTCTAACCTCACAGCGGTTATGAGCATTCACCCGAAATAGTGCCTTAAAAGCTTCACCTTTCTGCTATGCATAGAAGAGAAGACAACTATGAGCTTTAGAAGATATAACTTAAAGCTGTTTTCATTGAATAAAACATGAGAAAGAAATAAAGAGAACATCTCAAAGAAGTTATGAATATCTATATAACTAATCACGGTAATTTTGCTGACATCTTTAAGCTAGACAATAGTTAGATTCTGTTTTCGTATTAGATTTGAATAAGCTATGTCTTAAGAGTACACATGAGCGTAACGTTGAGATATATAAGCTATGTAGTTAACTCAAGTATTCGACCGACATTACATGACTAATTGTATAATGGTGATTTAAATTTAAATGTCAAAGTATATATATATCCTGCTAAATACCGACCGACAAGAAAATTAATAAGTAAATGCTAATTAGAGTTGTTTAGAGTTATTATATAAGTTTAATTATTACTCCTCACAAAAACATTATTTAAAAAAAAATAATTTTTTTGAAAAAAACATTATTTTCTTTTAGTCACTTTGAATGTGGTCCGTGTGTTCTTTTTCTTTTTCTTTATCTTGGTTCTGGGTTTGTAAGAAACCCTCTAATCATTAAATATAAGATTAGTCGGACAACGTATATGATTGGACAAATCTTGAATAACATAAATAAAAAAACACACAAACAAAAATAGGGATCTGATTGCTACGAAATGTTTTAATCATCTTATTAATTTTTTTTTTGACGTCAATCATCTTATTAATTAATAATTATCAACTAGTGATATACTAACAAAGTTAACAAGTTAATTATATTTTCATTCCTACTAGTTTTTCGGTTTATCCTTAAGAGTTTTGCTTATTAAAAACTGATAAACTTTTCTTCGTCCATATACCAACCATATTGATTTCCAAAAAATTTGAGATTCAAAAATTGGTAAAGCATTTGGCCAAAATAAAACAAAATGGTAAACCATTTTTCCTGGTTAAAATTGGTGAATCGTTTATATCGTTATACGGTCATTTTAACATTTTATTACATATTAGCTCCCGATTTATATTTGCATTAATTAAACCACCTAAATTCTAGATTGGCCATTTATTCTCTAGTTACAATTTGCTATTCAGTTAAATTTTAAAGCCATAGCATTGAAGATCAAATCCAACAAGAACAGAAACAAAGAAACAATACAGAGGCCCCAAAAGAGAAAGTACTAAATTAAAAGAGGCTCTGGTCTTTGGATGTAACTGAACTTTCTGAAAAAAGTATGACCTATATCTCTATTTACTACAAAAGAAGGGATCAGATCGTAATTAAGAAAAGAGGGAGGTTAAAAAAGCATATCCGTACGCGCTATGAAAGAGTGGAATGAATTAACGAGCTCGTATCTCGTGAATCATCAAACGAGTAAAAATCAAACACGTGTCGAAACAAAGGAGGTGCACGAGTGTTACCCTACGCCGCACACCTCCCTATCATATTCTCTGAATAAAAAAGCTGGGGAAAAAAAATTCTGCCAAAATGAACTGTTCCTCTGTTGCCTGCAAATAACGCGAAAATCTCTCTGAAAAAAAAAAGAAAAAAAGAAAAAAGAAAAAGAACCGAACCAGTCGTGGGAAGGATCCGAAAGAACATGAACCAGAGAAATTTGAAGAAACCCTAATCTTAGCCTCGCTTTTAATTCATCTTCTTTCTTCTTCTTCTTCTTCTTCTTCTTCTTCTTCTTCTTCTTCTTCTTCTTCTTCTTCTTCTTCTATCGTTCTTATCCGAAACGCGCCAAGATTAGTACTGAGAGCTAGGCTAGGGTTAGGTTTAGGCTCGCGAATTTAGGGTTAGGGTTTTGATTATTGGTTGTTTCTCCTGTTCGTTGGGAGGTGAACGAGGTTGCAATTGAAGGTGGAGGATTTGGGATTTAGGGTTAGGGTTAAGTGTTTCCGTTTCATGGGCCGCGCGGGAGCTTATGGTGGTGGTTTGTGTCGGTTATGAACGTTGACCAATGCCAGTTGCGGAAGAAGATGATGGGTAGGGGAGTGGACGGAGGTTGTGGTGCTGAAGAGAGACCTTATCGCCCATTTCGTAGAGCTACGTTAGATAAGGGAAATGGGAACAAGAGTTCTAAGGATATGGGTTCGTCGGGAATCGATTTATTAGCTCAGGCTAGCAAAAATCTTTCCGAGAGGTCTCCATTTGATGTTCCTGAAGATGGCTCGACTTCAGGGGTAAGTGTGCCTACTCTACCCATTGTTTTAGCTAATTTGCTGAACCAAACAGATAACAAGAAACGACATAAGAAGTCTCAGTCTGGGACGGATAAGAAGAAGAAGAAGTCTTCTAGACAAGGGGATAAGTTGAGAAGTGGGAGTATTTGGGTTGAACATGAGGACTACTTTAGGCGCTTAGAATTGCCTGATTTAGAAACTTTGTCAGATTTAGCATCTCTACGATCTTTATCTTCTAGAAATTGCTTTTCAGTTCCATTGGTGGAATACGAATTCATTAATATTCAACAGAGGGAAACTGATGCGACTGCAAAGAATGAGGATGTTGTTTGTTCAGATGGCGTTGTTCTGGAAGAAATTAAGAACCTCCTCAGATCTGAAGGCACAGTGATTAAAGAAGAGGTAAACAAGGATGTTGAGCAGCCAATTGGTGTTGACAATGCGGGGAATGAAATCTCCTCTGGGTCAGACTATTCTGGTAGTTTAGAATGGCTTTTAGGTTGTAGAAATAGGATTTTGTTGACATCAGAAAGGCCCTCCAAAAAGCGGAAGCTTCTTGGTAGTGATGCAGGTTTGGGAAAATTAATGGTTGCGGCTCCTTGTGAAGGGAATACATTGTTATGTGATTTTTGCCGCACTGGTGATGCCAAGGAATATCATCATCAGTTGATTATTTGCACTTCCTGCAAAGCTACAGTTCATAAAAAATGCTATGGGGTGCTTGAAGATACAGATAAATCTTGGTTGTGCTCTTGGTGTGAGCTGGAGAATGGTCGTGGTGATTCTGAAAGACCATGCTTGTTTTGTCCAAAAAAGGGTGGCATCCTGAAATCTGTTATCTCAAAAACTGAAAATGGTGGGCCTGCGGAGTTTGCTCATCTGTTTTGTTCTCTGTGGATGCCTGAGGTGTATATAGAGGACTTGAAAAAAATGGAGCCCATCTTGAATTTGTCTGGAATAAAAGAAACTTGGATGAAGTTATCGTGTAACTTGTGCAAGGTGAAATCTGGTGCTTGTATTCGGTGTTGTAATGGTATGTATTGTTGCTTTCTGTGCATTCAGTCTACTTCTGATCATGGGTAACATTGATATTCTTATTGACATGTTCTATTGTATAGTTTGGATAATTTACTTAAGCTGCTTCTTGCTTGGAACAAGTTAACAAATATACAAAAACTATGCGTACAATAAAAGAATAGCGAGTATTGGTTACTTATAATCTGATTCCGTTATAAAAGCCTATATTTCACCTGAAATTTGGTACATTTGGCTTTACTGCTGTGCTCATCGTCGTTGTGCTTGTTTTGCTTGCACTGGATAACCCAATCGTCTGGATGAATGTAGTCTTATTAGGCTATTTTGTGATGATTGCAATCTGAATGAAGTAATTATTTTTCATCCAGTTTTGTTCTTCTTTCTCTTATATGAATATTTGCTATACTGGGTTGATGTGAAAGTATAATTGTACACAGCTTGGATTAACTCAAATAAATAGGCAAAGGTCGTTACCTTTCTCGGCTTCCTGGTGTCCGATATTCTTACTTGATTGACTTATCTCAATTGATAGATTCATCATGGAACTACTTGTCAAGCTTTTTTTTTTGGTTTCAATTGATTAAATCTTCATTCTTTGGTGAATGTCAGATTAGTAATTGATATTTTACTACAATCTCTTGATCATAGGAACATGCCGGACATCTTTCCATCCTATATGTGCAAGGGAGGCAGGGAATAGGCTAGAGGTCTGGGGAAGACAAGGGTGTGATACTGTAAGTTTCATCACTTACAGATCAGAATCGTGGACTCTAGTGCTGTCTTTATCTATAACAATTTAAGAAAACTTGTAGGTTGAACTGCGAGCTTTCTGCTCGAAGCATTCAGATATTCAAGTTAGTGGTAGGTCCGTAGAGGGAGGAGAAAGTAATGCAGCTGATAGTCGTTCTCCTGTATGTCATCTTCCATCAGAATCTGTAAGAGAAGGTCACCTTAGTAATGATGAGATGGGAGTTGATGTAGGAACACCGGGTACAGGTTCTGATATTTCAAGAAACAGTGAGTTGCGAGAACTAGAATTACCTAATTCAGAATTTAACTCGTCTGCAACAGACAATGTTGAATCAGGGACGACTGGGAGAATCAGCGAAGATGAAAGTACTCTTTCCAAGTCTCTTAGTTTTGGATTGATTCTGAAAAAGGTTTGTATATTCTTAGAAGTCGGATTGTCTATACCTGTTGGACTTTTTTGTTCACTGATTACATATTTTTTTAGTTGATTGACCTGGGGAAAGTGGATGTTAAGGACGTGGCTGCAGAGGTTGGGATCAATCCTGATGCTTTGAGTGCCAAACTTACGGTAACGTGTAAAATTTCTCATATATCTGCTTCAAACTTCTGTTCTCTCATTGTAAGTTTCTGTATATTAATTTTAAAGTTTTGCGATGCAGGATGGAGACTTGTTACCTGATTTACTAGGCAAAGTAATCAAATGGCTTAGCCAGCATGCACACATGGGTAGTTGGAATAAAGGCGAAAATTTAAAACGCAAGAACACGACTAAATCTGAGCGTCGGGCAGCTATCTGTACTGAAGGCACAGCGATGTTAGATTCTGACATTTTAGATTCTGCTGCCGCAAAGGCTTTTTCTTTGGAGCCAACACTTGAAAGCAACATTTGTAATAATACAATGAATAATACAATATGTACGTCTGCTGAAAATTGTACTGGTAATGGTATTGTGGTTGATGAAGCTAAAGCTAATAAACCAGTCTTGAAGAAAGAAGGAAGTGTGAGTTTGGCACCTGATCATTCTCCAGAAGAACAGGTAATCTCCCAGCCTCAACAGACTTTTTATGTTCTAAATAATTTTTCTTGAAATCTAGATGGTTTTCCATGGTATGTATCACAAATAGTTGTTATTTGTTAGTTATCAAAGGCTTGTTAGATCTGTCGCCAAGCTTGTTGGTATATTTTTTATGCACAATGACCTCTTGATGAGAGAGTTGATGTTGGGCCTTGTATCTCATATACAGAAATCAGTAGTGCTTGATCAAGAAGTTCATCTTGGGAAAAGTTCAGTTCATCTTTCTGGTATACTCTTCTACTATTTATTCTCGCATATCTCATGTAGTTATCCTCCGAGCTTGTTTGTCAGTACCTTTTTTTTGTAAACTGGTAGAATCTGCTTCATTTGTTTTACTTTGATTGCTTGGAGTTTTTTCTATTGAGGATAGCTCTTCATCGTTTAATGTTTATTAGGCTTAATTATACATATCTTTTATTAGTTGATGGTAGCTGCTACTGTTCTTGTTCTTAATCTGTTGCGCAGTTGATAATGGAGAACAATCAAACTCCATTTCTTCTGGAGTCGTGGACTGTCCTAACCCCATTATATTGGATCTCCTGTAAGTTCCGGAAACGCAATCGGGAGTCGGTCTCTGTTGTTTCTCTTGACATTCTGCCTACTTAATCACTTTTTTTTTATATAAATATATGACGATGCAGTGATCATGAAGCATATCCTGGTTTCAATCGTCATCCTTATATCCAGAAAGAATTGTCAGAACTGGGCAAAGGAAAGACCCTGAAAAGCAGCATGGCTTCTGATGTGGATAGGATGTCAACCAAACCTGATGGTAGAGACTTTATGATTCATGCCTCAGCTTTTAGGACATTTGGTAACATTAAAAAATTTGGCAGGCTCTGAAGAAGGAAACAAACATCTGCAGGACACTGGCGATCACACTATCTGTCGTAATCACCAAAGTCAGAGTGCAGACTGCGGAGACACATTTTGTCAGTTATCAAAAGCTAGGAAATTGGGCATACTGGATCTGTCTCCTGAAGATGAAGTGGAAGGAGAACTTCTATATTACCAACTTCAGTTACTTGGCACTGCAGTTTCAAGAAAGCAACTATCTGGTGATTTTATTGTCCATTTTTATTTGCGGTCCCAATTCTTAATTTTTTTCTGCACTATAGATTTTCTGTTATACTATTCTAAAGTTGGTCCCTTTTCTCAGACAATTTAGTCTATGAAGTTGCCAAAAAGCTGCCTCTGGAGATTGATGAACAACATGGACGAAGATGGGATAATGCTTTGGTCAACAAATATTTCCATGATGTCAGGGAAGCAAGAAAGCAAGGTAGGAAAGAGAAAAGACACAAACAAGCCCAAGCTGTTCTAGCTGCTGCTACTGCTGCAGCAGCTACATCTTCTAGGAATACATCACTTAGGAAAGATATGTCAGAAGAACCTGCACAGCAAGAGGTTGTTGTTTAGATTCCTCCATGTATTGATTTATTTGTGCCATGCATCTTACCCTTTATTCTTATTGGTTGTAAATTGGACAGATGAGCACTTCTAGACGTAAAGTTACTGCCAGCTCTCACCTAGTGCCACAGACAAAGGAAACACTTTTAAAGATGGCTGTTTCCGGGCCACCATCTGACAAGCGGTCTGATTATCGTACACCAGACTTTTCAGTAGAAAATCCACGAACTTGTGACATCTGCAGACGCTCTGAAACTATATGGAACCTGATTGTAGTGTGCTCTAGTTGCAAGGTGGTAGACACTTACTTTGATTTATTTCTAATGTTTAATCAAGGCATGATTATCTCTTTTAGGGCAGCTTTTATGCACGGTATGGTATCTGATCGGGCTCCAATTACAGGTTGCGGTTCACATGGATTGCTATAAATGTGCTAAGGAATCTACTGGTCCCTGGCACTGTGAACTATGTGCGGAGTCATCTTCGGAACCTTCTCTCGATTTTTGGGAAAAACCCTGTTCTTCTACTGAGTGTACTTTATGTGGTGGCACAACGGGGGCTTTTAGGAAAGCCACAAATGGGCAATGGGTACATGCATTTTGTGCGGAGGTGAAGTTTCCTACTATGGCAACAGTTATTAGTAGGGTCTGGAGTACTATCTTCAGTATTGAACATTGCAAATAATTTGATATTTAATATCTTGCAGTGGTCCTTGGAATCAACCTTCAGAAGGGGACAAATAAATCCTGTGCAGGGAATGGTGGGTTTAAATTTTTATAATACCGAATCACTGTGATGTTTAAGCTGTTTAAATGTGCTAAAGCTTAATGTATGGTGTCTTATTAGGAGTCTCTGGCCAAGAATACGGACACTTGTTGTGTATGCCAACGGGTATATGGTGCATGCATTAAGGTTGTCACCCTTTATTGCTTTTGTTATCTGAAGACATCTATCTAGTTTCAAGTATTGGGACATATTGAACAAAAAGCTTATGTTATCATTTTACAGTGTAGTTATGGTAACTGCCAGTCGACATTCCACCCCTCTTGTGCCAGAAGCGCGAGTTTTCACATGTCTGGTGGTGGGAAACTTCCGCATAAGGGTTACTGTGAGAAGCACAGCGTAGAGCAGAAGGCAAAGGTCTTATTTGTTATCTCTTTCTTCCATCTATATTATGGCCTACTTGCATCATAAGCTTGCTTATATTTGTTTGACCCTTTTTGCAGGCTGAATCTCAGAAACATGGAGCAGAGGAGCTGAAAAGTCTCAAGCATTATAGGGTAGGATTTCTTAGCGAAGGCAAAATGATTTTACCATTGCCATGTTAAGCGTATTCCCTTTTTGATCCTTTGTAATCTCTTCCAGGTTGAACTTGAGAGGTTACGCCTTCTGTGTGAGCGGATAGTCAAGAGGGAGAAATTAAAGGTAAGTTAAACTAAAGCGTAAATCCTAAATCTTCCTTTCATTGAAATGAAACACATCGGCGTTTGACCTTTTACTGGTCTGGCATGTTTGCAGCGAGAGTTGGCTGTTTCCTCGCATGAAATACTTGCTGCCAAGAGGGATCACGCTGCACGTTCATTACATGTCCGTAATCCATTTTCTCCTCCAGAAGTGTCGTCGGACTCAGCTACAACATCAATAAAAGGTCATCCAGATAGTAATATATCTGGCAGCGAAGCAATACAGAGGTCAGATGATATCACTATTGACAGCACAGCCTCTGTTAAACGCCGAGGCAAAGGTCCCATTTTAATGGACACCGATCAGAAAACTGACGACAGCGCTACTTCCAAAAGTCGGTTTTCCCGTAAGCCAACCGAAAGACAGATTTTGTCTGGGAAAACCGTTCCGCGCAAACATTGTATAGTCTCGCCTAGTGTTTCAGATGATGGAGATAAAGGGTCAAGGCCGAAGAAGGTGAGGAGAAGATTCTTTTTGTCGTAAGTTACATGCATTGTTGTCAAGTTGGACTCTATCTGCTGAACTCAGCTCATTCGTGTGATCTTATACTTGCATATCTTGATAACTGATAATAGCAGCATGTAGAAACATTTGCCAAAGAGCTGGTGATGACATCGGATGAAGCTTCTTTCAAGAACCGGCGGCTCCCAAAGGGGTACTTCTATGTTCCTGTTGATCGCCTTAAGGAAGACAAGCTGGGAAACCAGAAGGCGGCTTCATCTGACAAGCCAGCGAACCAGAAGACCTCTTCAGGTGATGATGGGTCAGGTAAAGACGTGTAAAGCTGAGAACAGTCATTTTGGGCTCATTGCTCTTTACCCTATTAGATACTGGCCATTGGTGGACATCCCCTTCTGCGCCCAAACCAGGATTCACCAACTGGCTTAAAGCAAAAAAGAACCGATGGTATTGCTACAAAAGAGCTGTGGCTGCAACGTAGACTCAGCTAAAATGGCCATTGTGAAGCATTTGGGTACTCAAAACAAACTGTGCCAATGGTAATGTTTGAGATTTGTTGGTAACATCTCTATAGAAAAAAAGGCTTAGATTGGATTCAGGGAAGTGAGAAAAAAAAAGCTCCCTATTACCTTATAAAGAAGGATCGGTCATGTGTAATTCTGTTTTGTATAAAGAAGCGGGACAAAAAAAGGGTTGCATAAGTGTAGATATTCATCAATTGTGTCTAAAACCTGACCAATGGAATAATTCTTGTCTGAAAATAATTTAGTTATTCATTTTCTTCACACGGTAATTGCTCCTTTGGCCTTCTTTTGATCAAGATTACAATTACATGATCTAACTCAAGTAGAAGAAATACAAAGCCAATAACTTAAAGCAACAAATGTCTTACAACAACTAAGGATTCTACATTAAAGGTCTGCAGTATATTCATTCTCCAGTATGCGATTTGTATACCTTTGGTTTTTTACAAAATTTGCCATCTCCTCTCTCTCTCTTTTTTCTCTCTATCCTTTTTCTTATAGCCGTCTGTCAAATTTGTGAGTGTATGTTTAGTATTGGCTACACTTAGCTAATTGAGAACTGAAATATCTTTCAGAGAAGTGTATTCCAAACAGCTCCTTCTCCTTCACTACACACTTCATGAACTATCTTCATTCTCTCTACAGACTTGCAAATCCCACTACAGCTCCATTCGAATGACGCCACACACACATCGCCCGCCTCTGCCTTCCATCTACAATCTATGAGGATGTAAATCCAATGGAACATAAACCATTAGAAACTAAAGTGATGAAAGGAATATTGCTTATATCTGTTTGAATGATGTCATTGAGCTTTTACCTGGAGGAGTCCCACAACAGAAGTTGCGGTCATCGATATGTTCAACCTCAAGACCGATAAACCATGATCCCAAAGACACATCTTCATTTGCATACTTATGCAAAATTGGCCTGCACACAAAGTTTAAACCATTTAGAACAAACATATGAAGTTATTGAAGATGGAAGGCTCTTTATGATAAAGATTTCAAATTACGTACTGGTTGATGGATATGTACTTAGCAAGATCCTTGGAGACGGCATAGATCTGTCCAGTAGCATGTCGAAAGTATTTGTTACCTTCCTCTCCAAATTTCCAATACTCAGGTTCATGGTACTTCACTGTCCTGAAACAGTTTTATTATAAACAACTATTTTAACAATACTCTAAAACAGTAACAATACTCTAAAGCTGGACTCAAGGTAAATGGAATTACTTTTGAGCAAGAACAGGCCCTGATTTCATACACCCGATATAGACTCTCGGCTTTGAGCGGTGACGAGCAAGTGTGGAAGCAAGCATACCTGAAAGGCAAAGTTATAAGAAAACTTTTTGAAGGAGATAACATCAAAAGAAAAGAGTAGAAGTAGATTTCGTTTTACCGAGATTGACATGAACATCATCATCAACCTTGATATAGAACTCTGCATCCCATTTTGCTACTGCAGTGGAAAAGAAGATTTTGGTTTTTGCTGAGAGTTCATGATATCCTTCAACATGTTCCTGCAACCAATAAGAATTTTTAAACTCAAAGAAAAGTAGAAAAAAAAAACGTATCCTTACCTAGAAATCTAGAATATTCTCACCAGCCTAAGGAAGTCTTTGTGTTGAGCATCTTCTGAATCAATAGCTCTATCCAATATACTTTTTGACGTTGCACTACCAACAACATTTGTATACACATTTGATTCATTCTCAATCTAAGATACATCAACTTCCTCTGAGAGAAAAAATAAAAAGCAGCTTCACCTGTGTCCAATCATGAACTTGATGACAATTCCCTTTTCTTGTTCAAGTTTTTCAAGCTTCTCCCCTGTGAAAACCCAACAGATATCAATTAGATTCAAGAAGCACAAGTATGAACAATACCTCAAGTGTAAACAATACCTCGAGGCATCCATGTTTCTCTGACTGAATCACGTCGTTTTCTACTGCTAAATGCGGTATTAATTCCCATTACCGTGAACACTTTCTTCCTCGGGTTTGTTTCCGAGCTATCAACGGTCTCTTGAGAGGTCTGTGTAGTAGACAACTGCATTTGAAGCGTAGAAACTGACTTATCCAACGACCTGTCAACCCTCCAAAGACATAGAGAAAATCTTTAACATCAACAGAGAAAGCAAAGTTAAACTCAATTTTTCTCACTCACTGTATTGCTTCATGAGTTCTCAAAACTTGGTCAATTGCATCTTTCTCTTGTGTGGCTTTCTGCATTTGAACAAATCAGATTAAGAAACATAAGTGTAAAACCCAAATCTTTTTTGAAACAAAGTCTAATAAATTGAGTTCTTGGTTTTATTGAACACTAATTCTAATAAAATTGAATCAAGAACCAGACTTTATTATGAGCACAATCATCTGATACAATCTGAAGTTCATGATCACGATGGCGCTGTGAAATTAGCTGACTGCTTGAATCTAATGACGGAGCCAAAGACCTGAAAATCCACAAATCCCCAATTGCAAAAACCAATTAAGAAAAGTCTAACAGAGGCAATAAAAACCAAGAAGTTTGACAATTAGTGCAGGAGAAACAAATACAAAAGATGGAAACTTTGAAACCTGGAGGTGAAAATAGCTCCAAAAGCGAAGAAGGAGATGCAGAGAAATGGAACCCATTTGAGAGATATGACTCTCTTGGAGACTTTGTGTTTCATCGTGGAGATGTTGTAATAAGAGAGAGAGATCAGAGATGTGCAGATTTAAAGAGGGAGAGACATAATCAACAAACATTTCATGGGACGACAAATTAAAATTAGCAAGTTTCCCAATTAAACTTTTATTACACTTTTGACTTTTATTATGTATTTTTAATGTTTTTCACACCGTCGAATATGCCATGTCACTAATGTTAGAAAAAGAAATAAATAAATACATAGAAAGAGTTTGTGTGAAAATTATAAACTAATTCGGAGTCCGGTAAATTCAGATATCTTAAATCATTTTACATATCATTCACTATATCATATCACACTAATTATATACCAAAGCATCATTTACATCTTACATGAATGTTCACTAAACTGTTTTTTTGTTTTGTTAATGAATACTCACTTAAACTTATGAAGATTTGATTTCTCGATGAATGTAGATTGCATTAGTAACGACCAAAATAAATGATAAGAAATGATACTGAATGAAAGGACTATTGTACATGAACCATATATATTGTATTAAGTATTAAATAAATAGAATAATAACCCGAAGAGGTCATCTACATCAATGATGGCATATGTCATAGTTTAATCTTTTTTTTTTACTGTAGTGTAATATTTCCTTCTCTCGATTTCTTTAATAACAAAGAGATCTACACGAATTGAAAGTAATTAGATATTTCGAGAAAATAATATACAGTCAAAGATAGTTAGGCGGAAAAAAGCGTGTCGTTTCGTCGACCGAGTCATTCACGTCGGACGCCGTGATGTGCGGTTTCTGGGATCTTCCAGATTCCCTTACAAATTCTATATGGGCTTAACTCATAAACCTTTACAAATTGTATATGGGCTTAGAAGATTCTTTTTCGTAAGTTACATGCATTAAGGCATTGTCGTGTGAAAATTACAAACTTTGAGTCCGGTAAATTCAATTGTCTTCACACCTCTAAGGACCAAAGAAAACTAAGAATGGATTTTTAAATTTGATTTGTTTTCATATTTTAAAATTAGTGTTAAATTTCCTTAAAACAGAAAAATACTTAATATAATAAAACTTATTTATTTAAAATATAATTTTTGAAAACCTTAAATTTTAGTTATTAATCCAAAATCAAAAGTTGAAGATATTTGTTATTAAAAATAATAAAAAAATAAAATGTTAAATTTACATTACATGAAAACATATCGAAGTTATAATACATCTAACAGACCAAAGAAAATTTTAAGGACGAGATCTCAAATTCGGTTTGTTTTCATATTTTGAAATTTAATACTTCAATTTCTTCAAAACAGAACTGATTTATATAATAAAAACTTTATTTACTTAAATATAATTTTGAAAAACCTTAAAAACATGAAAAAAATTTAGTTATAAATCCAAAATTAAAAGTTGAAAATATTTTTTTATTAAAAATAATAAGAAAATAAAATGTTAAATTTAAAACATATTGAAGTTATAGAACCTCGAACGGACCAAAGAAAATTGTAAGGACGGGATGTCAAATTCAGTTTGTTCTTACATTTTAAAACTGAACACTTTAATTTCCTTAAAACAAAACTAATTTATATAATAAAAACTTTATTTACTTATATATACTTTTTGAAAAACAATTTTTATTTACGAAATCAATTGTAAAAACTAAAAAGGAGTAAAGAATGCTTACGTAGCAATTGGGCTGTGTGATTCTTCTTCAGTTCTGTCTCTCTCCAATTAGAGTTTCAGCTTTTTCTCCGATTCACCTACGAAGACCTCCTCGGATTATTCTCTCTCGGGTTGACTCAAATCCGCCACCGCTCGTTCCTTACTTCCCCTTCTGGCCGCGTCCGTGAGACCCAGCGGTGGACAAGGTGCTCTGTTCCTCGAACCCGTCTCTGACTGCGTCTTCGATGGCATAGGCTGTGCCGACTTTCTCAGCTTGTTTGTTCGCCTGAGTTATCAAGAGATTCTACGGGAACGCATTCATGAAAGTAGAGGTCTCGAAAGAATGAGAAAGAACAAGTGATGAGTTTATAAAGGAAAGTTTATGAGAATTTTGATTTCGAGTCAGAAGAGTTATATAGGAAATTTCACGTTCGGAAAAAAGGAAATTCTTCTTATGAAGAAAAAAGGAAAAATGTTTGTTAGCCGTTACAAATTTTACGTTTTAGCCGTTGGGAATGTTACGTTTTAACAATTGCAGTTTTTTTTTTACTGTAGTCTTCTCTCGATTTCTTTAATAACATAAGAGATAGATCTACACGAATGTCATGGAGGCGAATTATCAAAAGAAGGAATTTTGAATTGAAAGAAAATAGATATTTCGAGAAAATAATATAGACAGTCAAAGATAGTTAGGCGGGAAAATGCGTGTCGTTTCGTCGACTGAGTCACTCACGTCGGACGCCGTGATGTGCGGTTTCTGGGATTTTCCAGATTCCTTTACAAATTGTATATGGGCTTAGAAGATTCTTTTTTGTAAGTTACATGCATAAGGCATTGTTGTCAAGTTTGGCCTGCATACAAAATTTATATCTTTTATCACTCTTTCTAAATCTAATCAATAAAAATATGTCAACTAAAATTATATTTAAACAAATATAATAAATTATAATTATAATTAAACAAATAAAATAAATTTAGAAAAACAAAATAAATTAAGAAAATTAAATTTACTAATATTTTGATATCAGGAAATAACCTAAACAATTTTATGTTATGTTTCGGTCCTTTGTTTCGCTGTTTCCCTTGGGTTCACCGAATTATATCCCTTATGGTATATTTTTATATGTTTTTCATATTTATTTTCGTAATTTATTTTTCTCTTGGGTTTGCCGAGTTGTAGCCTTTAGGATATATTTTTATATGTCTTTCATATTTATTTTCGTAATTTATGAGCTGTATCATTATAGTATATTTTTAACAAATATAAATTACGTGGTTCTCAACGTGGCCAAAATAGCACGTGTGGTTGCTGTGAAGTTAACTGAGGAACATGGCCATCATAAAATCCTCACATATGAAAATGAAAGACGAGGACGGGACACACGGGATCGGAGGTACAATCTCAAAATCCTTGAAACAGAAATTGGAGACTATGTAGTTGAAGATTTGATTCGTCATGTTGGAATCTCTAGGCACAAAGAAGAAATCATCAACTAAGTCTACAAATGATTCGGACAATCCAGCTATTGAATTTCTTCCTCGTCCTCGTCCTGTGTATCGCGTCAATTGAAACCGTTGACCAATGTGTCCACCATTACCCCCAAAAGTTACTAATATAACTCCAACATCAGATTCATAAGGCACATCAAACTTGTAAAGCCTGAGGTCACCGAGACGTGATTTTCTAATTACTCTGCTCATTGTTTTTGTTCCAAGGTCTAACTCATGAATCTATTTGTGCCTTTATATACAAATCGGATTCCTTTAACAAATTTGATGATTACTATACACATTATTATTATCTTTATGTTCTAGTAATAGTGACACGTAGCTAAAAACTTGAGAATATATAATACATGTCTTGAAAAATAAAACCTATTTGATTTGTTTCTGTTTAGTACACATTATTTATTGATTTTCTAACCATATTTTGAGATTCACATAACAGAGGCATTTAAATGATCTTGATACATGCATTTGTAGCATTTTTTAATTATATTAAAATAGCTAATTATAGTCATAATATTATATTTTTATTATTTAAATAATCTACAAATGTACAGTAATATATTTATTATTTGTTTATCATCTATTTACTTATAGTTCAATTACATTAATGTCAATTTTTTTTGTTTTTTTATGAAGAATTAATGTCAAAATCTGAAGTAGTAATAAAGCTTATTATTAACTACGGACCTCCAAAATTAAGTGATTCTGATTTTATTTTGTTTTAAGATTATTTACATGCCTTAACAATAAAAATGTATGTAAATTAGTAAATATGACAAGACACGTTTCAAAGATGAATCGGATTTTGTTATCCCATAAATAATGGAAATTAAACAGAACTAGACGTTGTCCCGCGCTTAACAGACATTATAATTTAATTAATTAAACATTAAATTATTATTTAGCTTATTTAGGTTTATTGAAGATATTATCGTTAATGTATTAATTGAATGCTTACACACCAAAAAAAAGTGTTAACAAAATCTTCTACACAAAGTTGACAGGTTACAATTTTTCTACAATTAACATTAGCAACCAGAAAAATCAAGATTTAGTATTAAGTAAGAGGGATATTAATTACTCCTTGAATATACATATGAAGTTGTGATTATTATTTTTAATATGTTTCTTAATTAGTCTGCTAATCAAATTTTATAATTCAACAATAAACTCTACGTGGAAAATGTATGTTGAATATGTGATGTCAGTAGTTTAATTTGGGATCTGCCTTTTATTTTGTAGTTGAAGCGTGAATTGATGTATTATCCGTTGTAACTAGATGCATCAGATTTTGAACTCTTTACTAAGACAAAAATAACAGTAACAAAGCTACTGATACCATTCCAAGCAGTAATGCGAGAATATGATCTTCGTACCTTTTTTTTTCTTTTTATATCATAGAATCAAGATCATTGTTTACAGCAGTCAACAAAAAACATGGCCAAGAAAGTTACAAAGACCATTGTTTGTTTGAAATAATAGCTTGTTTAGCTAACTTGTCCACACACATATTGTGATCCCTTAAGCTATAACTGAACTTGATTGCATCAAATTTCGTACTCCACTCATGAATTGTTTGGAGATAGTGTTTTTATATTATTTCGTACTTTTACCTTGCATGAAGAAGTATTCATACTCACTTAATTATTCATTTGATTCAACGTATCTATCCAATGCATTTTTTCGGCTCTGTCCTCAAAATCCTGTTGCTTGAAATTCATGGGTATTCACCAGGATAATTTGCAAATAAAAAGAGTATTTTTCTCATCAGCAATCTATTTTGTTAACAATAGTTCCATACCTTGAGGTGCTCACAGGGCCTGGAGGCATTTGTAAGCTTCTAGTCCAGTGGTGAGAGATCGTGTAGACTTTTTTAGCTTATATTGATGCAAGTTAATAACAAAAGAGGCAAACACACACAAAACAGACTTGTAAAATATGTGAGACAACTGAGTATTTTTAATCATATGAAACCAGTTAAAGGTTAACAAATATAATCCCCACGAACTGAATTTATAGGTGGACCAAAAATATTAAATGAAACAGTTTAGGGCAAAGATTGATACATACACATATGATCTGTCAATGGTCTTGGAACACAAAAACTCTGGTTTTGAGGATGATTGCTTCACCAGGAATCCATGTAGAAATAATGTCTCCCAAAGATTCTTTGAAACTGTACCAGGAAATAAGTGAATCACTTGAAGCATCGTTGATATGAGGATTCCCTAAAATTTGCTGGGCGACTAAAAAAAAAAGAGAAAGTAAGAGAGAGTCCTTAAGAGCAACAAGGTTGCCGAAGATGAGTATCTTCTTCATCATTATCTTCTTCGCATTCTAGAACCGAGAACACAATTGAAAGCATTCATCTTTTAATCAGCAGAATATGGATGATTATACAAATCATTAAATGTGTAAGCAAATCACAAAGAAGTAATATGCATATCATCATACCATCACGTCGTTTTCTTTAAGAACTGTTTAACATTGGCTTCCAGTTTTGGTTGAGTCTTTGTTTTTTCCTAATAGCTTCCCACGACCATTGTTCTGGAATATAAGAACAAAAAATGATTGTTTACAATTTTACTTACTGGATTATAAGGAGAAATAGAATCCCAACTTTGATTGATCTGTACCTCTGCAGCATTAAGCTCTTCTGGGACAGCTCCGGGTACATGATCTGGATAGAACTCATCAGGACTGAAGTTGCAGAGTATTCTTTTTATGAGTGGAAGATTGATTGATGGGAATTTCTGTTTGTAAAACCAATAAATCGCTCATTGATCCAAATGGGTATAACCAAGAAAAAAAAAACTGAGATATATAATATGTATATCAAACATACCTCTTCTCTTATGGATCTTTCCATAAGCATGTCTTTTGGGAGCATAAGAAGATGACTAAGATTATGATGTTCTGACTCATGAAGAATAGCTTTGAACATGGCTACATCAAATCCATAACCTGTTTTAAGAAAACAAGAATATGATGCTTATGTCTTGACTTGACTTTAAACAAATGAAAAATCTGGTTACCAT
Organism: Cardamine occulta; assembly: GCA_028015245.1. NCBI lineage: Eukaryota > Viridiplantae > Streptophyta > Magnoliopsida > Brassicales > Brassicaceae > Cardamine > Cardamine occulta. Next base: position 21,078,121 of record CM051366.1, read on the forward strand.
TCTAGAGAATACAGTAATAGGTAAACAACTGCATTCGTGTCCTGTTGCAGAGCATCTCGAAAACCATTATTTTTGATGGGGTAATCAAAAAGTTTCCTTGCTTCTGATGACCCAAAGCAGGTCCCATCAGAAGCTGATGGAAAACCAGTGAACCTATCACAAACGACACGACGTAACTGTAAGATAGAGGAACTTGCTGAATTGCTTTGATACACAAAAAATTATAGTGGTGAGCAGACCCATCAGAGAGTTTCTTCATCTGCCGCTGAGGATTGGATTCTAATTCGTCTGGAGTTTTGTATTCGTTTGGAGTTTCAGATTCCTTGAGCATAGGAGGAACCGATGACCAAACACGATCGTCCATATTTGGTTGATGAACAAAATCAATTTCTCTGCATTAAGAAGTGTAGAGGGTTTTGGGAGTTATACGGTTCTAAATATCTGATCGATTTAAAGAATCCATAACTTATTTTGTCAAAGGTGAAACGATAAGGGACGGATGAGTTTTCGTTTCCGGTTGGTTCAATCCATGTTTAAATATAGAAACGATTGATAGGAGTGGAAGTGTTAAACTTCGGCTTCAGATGACATAATACATGAGAACAAGCTTAACATAACGGTTAAGTCGCGGTTGTTCTGTCCCATTTAAATGGTACACATCTCAATATCACTTTTTTTTTATGCATGGGATCAAAAACCATAGATTTGGGTGCATATATTTAAGAACAAGCGGAGTATGATTAAATATGACTACATGCAATAGCTCTGAAATCTCCAAAATTTGGAATAATTAAATGATTGAGAATAGCAATTGAACATTTATCTCTAATGTGGCTACTTTTTTTACTTGAGAAAAATCTGGAATAATTAAATGATTGAGAATAGCAATTTAACATTTATCTATAATGTGACTACTTTTTTTACTTGAGAAGTTTGAAGTCTATATTTTAAACCGAATTTGCGCTATTTGTGTACAAACGAAAGTGCAATAAGATATTAACTAAACCACCAATGGTAAGCACTCCAGATGATCCAGCTTATTTTAAAGATAGGTTAGCCAGCCCCTTCTTCTTCAGGGAATGCAACAAGACTACGTCCACTTCATCCTCAATCTACTCTAAGAAAAAGGCAAGTACAACTACTTACTTTAGAGTCGATCCAGTTCCTCGGGGGTCTCAATCAAGTATAGGGTATGTGAGCCATGTTTGTTTCTTAATTCATATGGTTCATTTGGATGAAAATGAGAATTGATATTTGTTTAGCATTAAAGATTGCTCATTCAGATGGCTATCTAGATGAAGCATCTGAATGAGTTTTAAAATTTAGGCATAATTTTTAGAATCATTTGGATGAACCAAATTAGATTATTTGGATGGATTATCTCCATCCAAAATAACAAATGACAAATATATCTCTAACTAATTTTATTTGTTTTGTTGGTTTATTTGTTTAAAAAATATTTATATCAACAACTATGTACAAAATAAAAAGAAAAATTTTATGGTTTTCGTGGAAAAATGTAATTCCAAGATTTTATGGTTTTGGCGTAAAAATATCATTTTTTATTTTTACCAAAAGTTTTGGCGTAAAAATGTAAGTATGAGATTTTACGGTTTTGGCGAAAAATGTAATTCCGAGATTTCATGGTTTTGGAGGGAAATGTAATTCCACGAATTTTGCGGTTTGGTGGGAAAACACCATTTTGTGTTTTTACCAAAAGTTTTGGCAGGAAAATCTAATTCTGAAATTTTGCGGTTTTGACGGAAAAATATAATTCCAACATTTTGCAGTTTTAGCGGGAAAACGCTATTTTGCGTTTTACCAAATGTTTTGGCGGAAAAATATAATTCCGAGATTTTGCAGTTTTGGAGGAAATGTAATTCCGAGATTTCACGGTTTTGACAGAAAAATGTAATTCCAAGATTTTGCATTTTTGGCGGGAAAACGCTATTTTGCATTTTTACCAAAAAAAATGGCGGGAAAATGTAATCCTGAAATTTTACGGTGTTGGTGGAAAATGTAATTCCGAGATTTCATGGTATGGTGGAAAAATATAATTCTGAGATTTTGCGGTTTTGGCAAGAAAATGTCATTTTGCGTTTTTTACCAAAAGTTTTGGTGGAAAAATGTAATTCTGAGATTTCGCAGTTTTGGTAGAAAATGTAATTCCGAGATTTCACAGTTTTGGCTGAAAAATGTAATTATGAAATTTTGCGGTTTTGGCAGGAAAATGTCATTTTGCGTTTTTATCAAAAGTTTTTGCGGGAAATTGTAATTCCGAGATTTCACGGTTTGGGCGGAAAAATATAATTCCGAGATTTTGCGGTTTTGGAGGAAAAATGTCATTTTGCGATTTTTTGGATTTTAATTTATGTTTTTATGTGACCAAAATTAATTTATAAATCTTTTAAATAATATTTTAAAAATTAAAATTAATATGGTTAAAATTAAAATTAAAAAGATAGTTAGATTAAAACATGAACATTTTAGTCATTTTCTTAGTAAAAACATCTGGATGGAAATGTAAATTTACATAAACTAATTAAACAAACAAAAGATTATTGAGATGAAATGAAAAACTCTAAATGATAACAAATAACATTCAGATGGATTATTCGGATGAAGTATTTGAATGAGTTGTTTAAATAAAAATGGTAGATGAGCAAACAAACACGCCCAAGTCCAATACTAATATTGATAGTTGGCGTGGGGATTTAAATACTAAACAATGAGCTTATGTTATTTATTTTTACCCTTTTATAAATAAGAATTTTGTTATATCTATATTTTTAAAGTAAACTCTATGAGATTAAGTCTTGCAAACGATATTTGTTTATTCTAATTACTGTTTGACCAATCCACCATATCAAAGCCGTGATATGATCCATATGCTTTCTAATTTTAAGTATGTTCTACAAACGAAAAAAATAGCTTAGATGAAGAGGAGAGTTAGGATGTTGATAGGTGACAACACATGTCTTGAAAAATAAAACCTATTTGATTTGTTTCTGTTTAGTACACATTATTTATTGATTTTCTAACCATATATTGAGATTCACATAACAGAGGCATTTAACTAATACATACTAATGATTTTGATACACGCATTTGTATCATTTTTTAATTATATTATAATAGCTAATAATAGTCATAATATTTTATTTTTTATTATTTAAATAATCTACAAATGTAAAGTAATATATTTATTATTTTTTCTGATCTGTTTACTTATAGTTCAATTACATTAATGTCAAAAAAATTTGTTTTTTTATAAGGAATTAATGTCAAAATCTGAAGTAGTAATAAAGTTAATTATTAACTACGGACCTCCAAAATTAAGTGGTTCTGATTTTATTTTGTTTTAAGATTATTTACATGCCTTAGCAATAAAAATGTATGTAAATCAATAAATATGACACGGCACCCGACGAAAAAAAAAATATGACAAGGCCTGTTTCAAAGATGAACTGGATTTTGTTATCCCATAAATAATAGAAATTAAAACGAATTATATTACTTGGAGAGAAGGAAATACATTTTGAAACGGAAAATAGGAAAGTAAAGAAAATAAGAAGAAAATTGGGTATTTTCCAAATTCCTAATAAGTTAACCCTAATTTCTCCAACAACTCTCTCCTCTTTGTTTAAAACCAAAACGCCTCTCTTAAGAAATCTTCATTCCTCTGTCAATCTCTTGAGAGCTTTTTTTTTTTATTTCGCTTCTGAGAAAAACAGGTATATTTCTCCAGATCCCTTCGACCTAATTTTTTCTCAACGATTTATTTATTAGAAATCTTTATTCATTCTTCGAGATTTGTTCTTCTTATTGTTGGTTTCCAAATTTGTGTGATTTGTTTTATCTATTGGCGTTTCGTTGTTAGATGAAGGGTTTGGTTATGGTTTTGTATACTTCGAAATCTGATTTTTCTGATTTGAGTCGAAACTACGTAATGATTGATTATTCGCAAGTCTTTGTTGGATTATTCAATTCGGATTACTTATAAATCTGTGCCTTATTTTGTATAACGTTAATGATAATTTGATAATTGTGTGAGATTTGTTTTGTTCATTGCTCAGAATCTTATCTAAATTTTTTTGTTTCTTTGTTTTCTTCAGCGTTATTGTTTGACAGGAACCTGCAAGTGTGAAGAAAAGAATCGAAATTTTGAAGCTTTCTTTTATGTCTGACAAGATTTCACCGTTTTGTTGTCAATCTGGTTGCTTGGAAAATACTATTCTACATCCAGAATTAAGGACTACTAGTTCTTCCATCACTTTAGGTTCTCGAATCTTCAAACCAGAGACTCCTTCCAAGATTTTGGCTCAGTTTTTTAGCTAACAAACTTCAAGAATGGCGCTACAGAACATTGGTGCTTCGAACCGTAATGATGCCTTTTACAGGTACAAGATGCCAAAGATGGTTACCAAGACTGAAGGCAAAGGTAATGGCATCAAGACCAACATTATTAACAATGTTGAGATTGCTAAGGCCTTGGCAAGACCTGCTTCTTACACTACCAAGTACTTTGGTTGTGAGCTTGGTGCTCAGTCCAAATTCGATGAGAAGACTGGGACTTCGCTTGTGAATGGAGCTCATAACACGTCCAAGCTTGCTGGTCTTTTGGAGAATTTTATCAAGAAGTATGTTCAGTGCTATGGATGTGGAAACCCTGAGACTGAGATCATTATCACAAAGGCACAGATGGTGAATCTCAAGTGTGCTGCTTGTGGGTTTATCTCTGAGGTTGACATGAGGGACAAATTGACTAATTTTATTCTGAAGAACCCACCTGAGCCGAAGAAGGGGTCTAAGGACAAGAAAGCAATGAGGAGAGCTGAGAAGGAGAGGCTTAAGGAAGGTGAGGCAGCTGATGAGGAGCAGAAAAAGCTGAAGAAGGAAACTAAGAAGAAAGCATCTTCTAAGACGTCCAAGAACCATTCTTCTGATGAAGATATAAGCCCGAAGCATGTTGAGGATGCACAGGAGGAGGATGATGATGAAGATGATGATGATGGTGTCCAGTGGCAAACTGATACTTCGAGAGAAGCTGCTGAGAAGAGAATGAAAGAACAGTTGAGTGCTGTAACTGCAGAAATGGTGATTCTCTCTGCAATGGAAGCTGAAGAGAAAAAACCGCCCAAAAGCAAAGCGAATGGGGATGTGAAAATTGAGAATCCGCAGGTGGAGAAGAAGAATCTCACGCAGGAGATTAAAGAGTATCTGAAGAAAGGGTCACCGATAAGCGAGCTCAAAACTTTCATATCCTCTCTAGCTGATCCTCCTCAAGAAGTCATGGACGCACTCTTCAATACTCTCTTTGATGGTGTGGGCAAAGGATTTGCCAAAGAAGTGACAAAGAAGAAGAGTTACTTGGCTGCTGCTGCAACTACACAAGAGGATGGATCACAGATGCATCTGCTCAATTCAATTGGTTCATTCTGTGGAAAGAGTGGAAACGAAGAAGCGCTTAAAGAGGTGGCTCTGGTTCTTAAGGCGTTGTATGACCAAGACATCATTGAGGAAGAGTTTGTGTTGGAATGGTACCAAAAGGGTCTGACCAGAGTTGACAAAAGCTCGCCGGTTTGGAAGAATGTGAAGCCTTTTGTGGAGTGGCTCCAGAGCGCTGAGTCCGAGTCCGAAGAGGAGGATTAAGAGATTTTTCATCTTTTACTGTTTTTAATTTCATTTTGCTGGATTTCTTTAAATTACTCTTCACTTTTCAGAATTCTTTGGTGAATCTTTTTGCAGTTTTATTTTTTAAATAAAAAAACTTCCAATTCTACTAAATTTGAAAAATGCTATATTTCTCATACAGTATTTATTATTATTGGTTTCCAAAGAATCTATAAAAAGGGAATTTTTACCGCTGTGGTAAGAAGCATACCGTTTTTGACCAATTGGGATAATTCAAAATTTTACCGTTTTATGTTATAC